>WRNY01000045.1:0-317735 GCA_012978405.1 Pseudocercospora macadamiae
GGATCATGCCCTGTAGACCAAAGCGAAAGCGTCGAAAGGCTGAGCAGGTCTACAGGGCATGATCCACGTCTCGCGCGTTCCACTCTCAAGACTCTCCTTCTCTCACTAGACCGAAGTGTATGTAGGTGTCGAAAGGCTGATCTGGTGTAGGCTGCAGCTCTGCGAGTGCGAGACTGGCGTTTGACGCGACCAATTGCAAGCAGGATCCCGCTTGGTCGATCGTTGTGTGTGAGTGTGGAAGGGCGTGAGACCAGTGCCAAGACCGTTGCTACAGCGTTGTCCCGTTGGATAGTATCTCCCTCGTGGGTCGATCAGGTTGTACTCATTCTTTGTTTCTTGCTTGGAAGTCTTGTTGGAATGCTTGGATCTCGGTTTTGGTGTGAGGTATCACTTTTGTCGTTTTGTCATTCTTGCGACTTCCCTGTTACCCCTGTGTCAGTGAGCAGCTTCGATTTGGAAGGCGCGATGGTGACTTCCTTCGCCAAATGTGAGCACCTGCCATTTGCAAGAGACGACTGTGACTTCCTTTGTCAATTTTGCGACCTCACCTTCTGTCCTTGGGTGACTGAATTCCTGCTTTTCTGGTGACGCCGGGCGGAAACAATACGACACACCCGCTGCGAACTGCAATGACAACCTTCTCGATGCAACTCATCCTCCGACATTTGACAGCGTCAGCCTTCCATGGAGTTGCTGTTGCCCACCGCCATTGAACGCCGGCGTGATCCTGCAGGTGCTTCAATGCTGCACTGGAGAGTTGCCGCGAAATTGCTGTATTGCATTGCTCTGGGACGTCGCATGTAAGATGGAACCAAGCTCACGTCTCATCCGAGTTCTGCTATCCCGTCAGTATCAGGTCTAGACATCGTCATGAACGTTGAGACGATGGGTAGTGGACAATCAAGAGGAGGAAGGCCGGAACGAGTCTCCGACAATCGGTTATGCCGGTGCACACAAGCCAAACCATGTCGAAAGCACGGCACAGTCGTCGGAATCACGCACTCGCGTATCCACAGTACAGACCGCGTCCTCACCGACAGTCTCCTCTTGTCAAAGAACGACGTTCAAGGATCGAGCGACCGGAGCTTCCACGTGAAAAGCTATTTCGCATCGTCCTGTACGTCAATGTGGAAATGAACTTTCTACCTGGGTCAAGGTGCAAGACGAAGAGAACTCTCACCTTTGCCATGGGCGTACCGACGGTGGACAGTCGACGGCCACGCGCATGCAGACCGCAGAAGCGGAATATCGAGTCCCACCGCCACGCGAAAACCTCGTGCTACTGCTTGAACCCGAGCCGCTTCGATGAGAAGTAAAGAACAAAGGCCAAGATGGTACTCGTTCCTGGATGCCAACGTCGACCTACAGCAAGTACATGTATGCTGCAGGAGCAGATTGTATGCAGTCGGGGAGTTGTACCGCTGGTAGAGGACACGTTTTCCCGGCATGTTCAGCCAGTCGACTCAGACGTTCACAGCAGGGATTCTCTGTTAGCTATATCCAGCCTTGCGCATGCATAGAATTGGTTACACAGCAGGACCTCAACCACATCCTCAAATCTTTATTGGTCTCGGAAAGCCGCATGCGCTATGATGGTGTCTCATCATCGGACCGTACACCTCTGCTGGAGAGTTGCGAAAGACAGGATCAGGACCGAAATTGGCATTGAGAACGTTCAATAATGCATCCGACAAAATGGCATTGTCACGGATGTCATTTCCAGACGATAAGAGCCTCCGTCACAGAGAGATACCTCGTGAGTCTGTGAATGGTCTCGGGGGCCTGCTATCGGATCTCGATGGTGGGTCATTCGTGGCAATGCTTGTTCCGAGCATCCTGGCCTTGTGCCGCAAAATGGAGAAGCTCTAAATGAGGCGCTGAAATGTGGAAGAGCCGCAGAATCCTCCAGGACGACATTGAACGGGACTGTGACCTCAATAGGCAGACCTTTTGTCGAGCACTTGTCACAGTCGCGTGTCAGACATTGACTCCTTGAATAACAGCAGTCTCCAAGAGGATGGCAGCGCCGTCGGAGGCCTCCGCAATGGGGAGAGCGTGGAGCGGCGAATGAGTGAATTCGTGTTACGTGCGAGCATCGGATCCCTGATCACCGACGAGACGCTCGGGCCTCTGTGGTTGTACAGCAGCGGCTGGCGGTCGCTTTGCGCACGAGATGATGATTTTTGGTGCAGGTTGTCGTCACAGATGCAGGCGGGTGGTGTTGGTGTTGTTGCGAAGTGTTCACAGCTTCTCTATCGTCGCAGTGCCGCGCCACGAGAAACGGGCCGTGTGCTTGACAGAAGACGAGCGTAATGTTATCGGAAGTACCTGGCCTTATCGCTAGCGCAACGAAGGCAGACTCCACAACGACTGGACCATATGTGCCAAGTCCCTATGCGGCGGGACCGTGCGAAACGAAGCGACGTGCAGAGGGCAAAGCGCAACTGCGCCTTCGATTCGCTCTTCAGGTGATGTTCCGCCGAAAGTCCCGCTGGCTTTATGCATGTGAAGCAGGGCCTCCATCCACCTCTGATAGCGAATAGACGGCTCGCCTTCTAGCTTCGCAACTCTAATTAACGTCGCTCCTCCTGCCGAACCAACTGCTACGCTCGCTACGATATATCTCGCTGGCCTGTCGTGCGCGGTTGCACACGCATTGCACGCACACTCGAACAGCAGCACCGTCTCGCATCTGCTGCTGTGCAGTTTGCGTCGCAGCACGCCAAGTACAGCGTGGTTCTGACTGCAGGTCTGCTTCTATAATACACGCACGGTACCGAAGCCTCGACTCGCTTCTTCCATCGGCAAGCGCAGCCCAGCCTGCATATCGCATATCCAACGCGCATCCAACATGGAAGGCTCGGAGGAAAAGCACATGAAGTCCGCCTCTGGCGAGTACTCGCAAGACAGTCCAGGACTCCCCGAATATGGCACACAAATGGATCACCGACGGCCTTGGACAACTCGCTTTGTCGACAGCTTCAAACGCGATCCTAATGCGCACGCGACACCGAAGGGTGTCGTAGGAGCCGATGGCCGAGTCTTCGATGTTGAGGGTGCCGCTGCTGCGACCGCTGAGTCGCCACTCCAGAGGCATCTCAAAGGTCGCCATTTGCAAATGATTGCGATCGGAGGTAGCATTGGTACTGGTCTATTCGTTGGATCTGGTTCTGCTCTGGCAAATGGAGGTCCAGCATCGCTCATCATCGCATTCATGCTCATCGGTATTATGCTTTACTGCACAGTACATGCGCTTGGAGAAATGGCTGTCCTATTTCCCGTTGCTGGTTCCTTCTCGGCCTACTCAACACGTTTCCTGGACCCTGCCTGGGGCTTCGCTATGGGTTGGAAGTGAGTGATGCGCTGTTGAAACCATGAAATTCGAACTGACAATGACTGTAGCTATGCTATGCAATGGCTTGTCGTCCTCCCATTGGAGATTGTTGCTGCGACCATTACTATTGAATACTGGAGCGACGGATCCATCAACAACGATGCATGGGTCGCCATCTTCCTAGTCCTGATCATTGTGATCAACTTATTCGGAGTCAGAGGCTATGGTGAAGCTGAGTTTGTCTTTGCCATCATCAAGGTCATCGCAATTGTCGGCTACATTATCCTGGGCATAATCCTCAACTGCGGCGGTGGCCCTGGAAATTCTTCCGAGGATATTTACCAGTACTCACCCTCTTACCGCCTGGTCAACGAAGGCGGATACATCGGTGGCAAGTTTTGGTCGAATCCAGGCGCATTCAACCACGGCTTCAAAGGTCTCTGCTCTGTGTTCGTCACTGCCGCTTTTGCCTTTGCTGGTACTGAGCTTGTCGGTCTCGCGGCTGCAGAGACAGCAAACCCAAGGAAATCCCTGCCAACTGCTGTCAAGCAGGTCTTCTGGCGTATCACTCTTTTCTACATCGTCTCCTTGACCTTGATCGGTCTTCTGGTACCATACGATGATACCCGCCTCATCAATGGTAGCTCCAGCGCAGACGCAAAGGCATCGCCATTCGTCATCTCGATTGTCAACGCTGGAATCAGCGGTCTACCATCCGTATTCAACGTCGTCATCATGATTGCTGTTCTCTCGGTCGGCAACTCTTCCATCTATGGTAGCTCGCGTACAATGGCCGCTCTTGCCGACCAAAACCAGGCACCGCGAATTCTTGGCTACATTGATCGCAAGGGACGCCCGATTGTATCCATCGGAATTGCATCGGTCCTTGGTCTTTTGGCATTCTTCGCCGGCTCCGACAAGCAGACTGATGCTTTCAACTGGATGTTGGCGCTATCTGGTCTCTCCTCGATCTTCACCTGGGGCAGCATCTGCCTCGCACATATCCGCTTCCGATCAGGCTGGAAGAAGCAGGGCCACAGCCTGAGTGAGCTCGCGTTCCGTTCGCAGCCAGGCGTCTATGGCTCCTGGGTTGGTTTCATCTTCAACTGTCTCGTTCTGATTGCTCAGTTCTGGACCGGCGCATTCCCAATCGGCTATGGTGATCTTGGTCCCGGAGGCCAAGTTGAGGCTTTCTTCCAGGTGTACCTCGCTGCACCTATCGTTATCCTATTCTACGTGGTGTACAAGTTCTGGTACAAGACACCATTCATCCGAACTCATAATATGGTAAGCTCTCATCCTTCACCCTCGTATCAAGTCACATACTAACAACCCTCCAGGATCTCCACACTGGTATCCGAGACTTGAACATCGCCGAGCTCATCGAAGAAGAGAAGGCTGAGCGCGCAACATGGCCTACATGGAAGCGCGTATACAAGATGTTCTGCTAATTGCGTTCTCTTCGCATGTATCGTTATTTAACGGCTGTTGTTTGATATGCATTGCGACGGTACGGGGAACGGGAACGGGAATGGGAAATGAGATTAACGGTCTCTGAGATCAAATGCATGAGGTGATGAGGTACTCATGCGGTAGATGTTACAATGGGATCATAAAAAAACACTTTGGCTGTATCTATTACAGACAGAATACCCATGAGAGTAGCATAGATTAAGTACCGTTGTATCAATACGCGATGAGAAGAAGAAATCATTCCCAGCTTGTAACGTCTTGCGTTCGTAAACAAGAGAGGGCTCTGCGAACGATTCTCAAAGGGAACCGCGAAACGCATTGCACTGCAAATCGCGGGGATCGGCGTCGATTCTGATACCCAGAGACCAGAATCGTATTGTTGCATGGAAGTACAATTGTTCACATCGCGGCATGATGTTGTGAGACCGAAGCACGACGCATAAATCACGAACAACGAAGGCTGTGTTTCAACACTGTGGTCAAAAGCTGTGAGCGAATATCAGCTCTATCGCTCCACAGCCACAAGAGAAGTTCAGTTTCATGACACAATGAGTTGAGCTTGTGGTTGTTGAACAAGGGCGAGGCTGGGTGGCGTGAGGCAGACATTGTTCGTTTTCTTGACTTTCATATTCCAGCGACGACAGTAGCTATCTATGGAACAGTGCAGCTCCCACTACACATCGAAATTCTGCAACTGTGCAGCATCTGTCGATTTCGATTCACGGCAACGTTTCCTCGCTTGTGCAATGCATGACCGCTTCTTAGGCGCCCTCCAAAAGCTCGACCTTCCACTCCTCGCGGGACTTGCTGGCATACTTGCGGACATGCTCGCGAACTGAGTCAGCCCACTCGACCTGGTCGTGATGATAACCGAGCGTCATGTTGGTGTTGACTGGATCCGACGTCTCAGCTTGAAGCAGGAGACCGTAGATGGTGTCGAGGACGGTCAGCAGGCTCGTGTCGGAAGTCCAGTCTCTGGAGAGCAGAGCATGGCAGACTTTGCCGTGCAGAGAAATGTTTGGGTGCTGGGGAGTGTTAGCTGAGTAAAGTAACCTAACGTTCATGTTTGACTGACCTCAATGCGAGTGACGAAGCGACACTCAGGCGCAAAGGTTGGATACTTCTCGCCGACGTGAAGGTACAACAGGAATGTGCCTCCAGCATACGGGCTGTGGTCTGGACCGCTCATGACCTGTATCGAGGAGTGGTTGTTAGCTCTTTCCGATCATGGCAACAGCTTTGATCTGACTTACGACTTTCATGAACGTCATGTCACGCTCGCTGACGTACACGTCGAACTGGCGGTCACCGCCATTGGAGACGATGCTGCATAGCTCGTTCATCAATCGTGACATGCGCAAAGTAGCACGACCACTCCCGGAGTTGCCCGAAGCGACATTGCCGGACCGAGTCGAAGCAGCAGATAGCTGAATGAAGCTGTCGTTGATGTTGGGGTGCTCTCTACGAGCCGGGAAGGAGTCATTGGTGAATTTGGTCCAAGTCGCGACTCTCTTTGCATCGAAGAATCTGCTATGGAACAGCGCTCGGAATGGACCTCCTCCCAGTGGAAGCTTGATGTCGGGCCGCTCAGTAAGCGACAGGAACGGCTCAAGCTCGCACATTGCCAGAGCGCTGGCCAGAGAAGTCGGATGGAAAGCATAGCCGCCGAGCAAGTACGAGAGCGCGCGCAAGTCCTTTGCAGTTTCCTCACCCAGAGCAATGCTGTCCACAGCAATCTTGTTCTGCATGAGCGTCCAGGCGATGTCTTGTGGCGTGTTGCCGTTTGATTTGGTATCCTCACCATCGCTGATGACGATGATGCGGCGACGAGCGTCTGGATACTTCTTGGCGTACTCTTCCAGTTGGTCATTCGCCAATGCAAGAGAATCCCACAATGCAGTGTCGCCTTCCGGCCGCATAGTGCCCGACTTTGACCGGAATCGCTCGACGACATGAGTGAGAGGCACTTTGACCTTAGCGTCTGTGGCGAACGTGATGAGGCCGATGTGCGTCTTGTAGCCATATGCGATCGACCGATTGATCAGGGCTTCAAAGAGCTGCTTCAAGACGTCGAGCCGAGACATCTTTGCAGTATCCCGCTCTGTGTTTGTTCTACGCTTCTCCACGTCGACCTTAAGGACGAGAGGTTGAGCTGCGAGCGAGCTTCTGGATGTTGAATTATCCTCAGAGTGTACAGGCTCATCCTCCAGCTTGCCATGGCAGTGGCTCGCATTCAGGAATTTGTGAAGGTTCTCAGTAAGCTCGCATGCATAGCCATTGAGAAGACCATCGCCCTTCGAGACCAGATCAGTCCAGACTTGAAGATCGTATGATGGAGCAAAGTGGTACTCGCGAAAGGAGTGGCGCCAAAACTTCCATGCAACAGCAGCGAGCGTCCCAGTGGTTGCGGAACGCTTGGTCCAGAAGGCAAAGCGGAAGTCGCTATAACTGCGTGAGAGAGTATAGTCAGCAATTGTCAATCGGAGGACGTTATCCCCTTTTAAGCATATTCTGATCTTCGGGTGGGGACATGACCTACTGATAGACCTTGACTAGGACATTGTCGTTCACGCTGGCATTGCGAGAGGTTGATGGTCCAGCCTCAGAGCTGGCCATGTCCTCAGCAAGCCGGATCATGATGCGCTGACCATTGCTTACTCCAGCTGCGTATACCGCGCCAGTAGATGGTCTGAGCGGGGTGGACTCGTCCAGTGCAAGCTGGAAAACTGTGAAGCGCGCCTTGAGGCCGCGAAAAGCGATCTTGTACAGTTCGTTCACGGTGGTATCGTGTGCGATAGTCCTCTCGAATTGACCATCCTTACTAAGAAACGTGACTTTGAAAGGCTTGGTCTTGGAGAGAGACAAGCGAGTCTTCTTCGATGGCGGCGATTTTGGGCCGCGAAAGTCGTTGGCCAGTATCCAGTCAGCCGCTTCGGATGCTAATGCATCGTTGGGCGTGAGGGTAGTATCGTTGAGAGGAAGCCCGGTCATTGGAGAGGACTTTCGAATCGAGAACCACTGCTCGATCGCCGAACGGGAATAGGTGAAGCCATCTTTGGCCTCGACGGGATCTGACATCAGATCGCGACTGACTGGACAAAGCAAGTGATCTGGGACCTCTGTCAAAGCCTCAGGTAGAGTCGGGATGCATCGAGGAGGCGGGAGAGTTGGCAGCTCGTCCCCTGGATACCATTGCCAATCCGTAGCCACGGCCGGAGACGTGGTGGCACGATAGACGAGGAACTGGACGATTGCCTCTTCATGCGTCTTCAAACCAGCCCATTGCGTCTTGAGGGACTTGAGCGTCGTGTCCAGTCGTGCCACGGCTTCTCTAGCATGCCAGCCGATCATATACTGAGCTTTCTCCTCGCGCTCCTGATGCTTTGACATGATGCTACTGCCCAGCATGTTTCGCAGAAGATTCAAGACCTGATGGGCGAAATGGGACCGGTTGTAGCTTGCTGCTTCCGCGATGATTGCGAGCATGTCGGCAATGCTCTCGTATCCGTTGAGGTATTCCTTCATCTCATCGAACGAAGCTTTGTTGTAGTAATCCGATTCGACCACGTCACTCGCAGTAGCGTCTGCCGAGGAAGGGATAGGTGACTCCGTGTCGTTGACTTCTGTGAAGTCCGTGGCTTGGCGCATACTCGCACTGTTATCGACGCAGAACATGAGAAGCTCGTCTGGAGCCTGGAGTCGGCGCACAACCGCGCCTCCGAAGCTGTCGAACACGGCAGTACCTTCGGCTTCATATTGCTTGATGATTGGCGCGATGAGCTGTTCAACGACCGGAGGGTTCATGGTCTCCTCGCCATGGGACGGCCTGAACACCATATCAGACTCTCCGGGGGCAGCACAGCCTGCTTGACCTGTGTAGACAGCAAGGTGCGCTTTGCGATCGAACGTGAGGCAAGGGGCGACCGCGGAAGCTAGTTGGCTAGGACGATGAAGTGCGAGTTGATTGCGAGCCGCAAGTTCCGCCAGATGGCTAAGATCAGAAAGCTCGCTCACGTCGACTGCTGCGCCGAGGTCGCCTCCATCCGCATAGCAATATGCGCTGGACAAGCGCTTTTGATCGAATATGAGAACCTCTGCGGTTGAACCTGCACTAAGGAGGGCATTGCGCGATACCATTGGGAGATCTTCCAGAGGAACCAGATTTGGTTGGAGAGCGCAGTTGTGAAGTACGCCGTCCTTGTCGAAGGCCGTGAAGAGCGCTTTCTCTACCAGGCCAGAAGTCGTACGCACCATATGCATGATTGGCTCTGCGGTCTTGAAGTCCTTGATCTCAGTGGTATCAAAAGCTGACAGGTATGGCAAGGCACTGTCCTGAACGGTGTTCTCCGAAAGCTTGATCGAGCGTGCCTTCTCCAAGATGAAGCCAAAGAACAAGCGAGAAGCCTCGAAAACGCGGTCTTTAGAAGTGCCAATGATGTTCGTGGGCATGATAATTTCATGCAATGATTCATATACTGCGTGAGCTAAAGCCGAGCTCTCGGCAGATGTAGGAGTCTTGCCGTCAATCAAGATGAGAACGGCGCGGAGAGCGGGCGGGAAACTAGTCATGAGGTCGAAGAGGTGCAGAACGGCGTCTTTCATGCGCCGATCAGCATCTTTGGATGGGACCAGATGGCAGAAGACGCGTAAAGCTGAGAGAAACATGGCAATGCCGCGATCGGACTGTTGCACAGGTGGTTCCCAGTGCGATCGAGCTCGGTAAATTGCGTTGCGTCCAGTGGATGTGGTTGTAGTGCCTGTAGAGGAACGATTGACAACGAAGACATCGAGTATGCCGCCCGTGACAAGCTGTTCCAGCTCCGCCTCACGGAGTGTTGCATTCATGCTGCCGCTGTTTATGGGCTGCTCGGATGTGTGGAGATCGACAAGCCGGAAACTGTGGCCACTATCTTCAGATGCATCAGCACGTGCGTGAACTGGTATGTGACGTTGCTTTGAGCATATAGCCACGACAGGCGTCTTGGTGTAGCTCGTGTCGAAGAGGTTCTGTTCCGCACCATGGTGCGTGATCTTCTTGCTGGCCAGCTCTGTAACGCTGAATCTATGAGAAAGCACGTCGTTGATCGCAGCTTCGTTGGCTGTAGAGATCTCGAACCGCTCTACGCAGCTCTTCGAATGCACGACGTAGACTTGGTTGGATGGGGACTCGCCACCGACGAGCTGCTTCGCCAGGTTACAGTTGCACTCCGTGTCCACAGTATGCTTGTCGAAAACTGCGGCTAGGCTCAAGGTCGACGCCGCGAGCTCGTGCAGGTCCTTGAGGGTGGATGACTTGGGTATGGGGACGGGCTGGACAGAGGACTTCTTCTTGGCCAGAGCTGGCGTGATGAAGCGGACCAAGATGCGATCTTCAAGGTTGCTATTCGCGAGATCCGTCGTGATCTGGTGAAGATGTCAGTCACTTTCGTCTGGCGTCTCAGTGCCCATCATGGATCTCAAACGCTGTGCATACCTGTTCGGCGGCTGAAGGCGCTTGCACGGTCTGGAGCTGCTTCACTGCGAAGACTGCAAAAATCTTTTCATTCTTGGGGTCTGTGACAACGTCGGAAAGGACATCTTCGTTGTCAATGATGGCACCTGTCTCTGAGTCAAGGTGAAGTGTGGCGATGTGCGTGTCTGGCGCGAAATTGAGGCCATGCTTCGCGGTCCTCTGGAAAAGCTTCTCGACGAACGCGGACACCTAATATCCATCAGTAAGTGATTCAGAGGTCGTGGCACGAGCGAGGTTTGAACATACCAGTGTGCTTGAGTCGAATGGAACAGCGAGGGTCACCGCCCCGGCGACCACTGTATATCGCTGCATTTGGGCTCGATCTGATGTGATCTGATCTGATGGTGCGATTCTGTGTGTGGGAAGAGAGAGATGGAAAGTGCATAGAAGCTCTCGCAAGGCTGCTGCAGGTGGGGCAGCAAACGCCGGTGCAGCCTGAGGAAAGTACGGGAAGCACATCACCTACCAAATTTGCTACATCATCGCCTCATCGCCTGCATATTGCCTCACGTCCATAGACACGGAGACCCGTTGTCGCCCCCGTGCATTGGAGCACCGACGATGGACCTAAACTCAGATCCAGCACCATGGCCACTTCCCGAATGCTGACCATTGGAGAACCTCCCCGACGAGAGCCTCATCAGAAACGCTCGCTCTTGAGATGTACAGTCGACGGCCATAAGGCATCCGGTGCTTAAGCCAACATTCCCGACGCATTCTTGAAGAGGGGGCCAGACTGGAAGCCTTCATCGTACTTTGCCAATGGTGCAGCACAGTGCTCATCGCCGCCAGACTCCTACAGCTACAACGGGTACAGACATCAGCATTGGACGGGAACTCTGCAGTGTTGTCGAAGAAAATGCACGTTACCTTCGGTGTCCGGCGGAACACCTGTTTGTTTCGTCCTATATGTGCAAAGCATAAGACCACCGACGTCAATGGTTATTTCCTGCCGTCTACTTAAGCAGGGTCATCTCTGTTGAACGGACGGCAGTCGGCAGCGTCCAGGACCTGAGGTCTCTCAAGATCGGACGACGTTCCCAGAGATGGACGATGTCGACGTCCCGACTGCGGCAACTTGAGCATTCTGCCAGCGCTTGCTCCAAGCTCACGCCGTCGCAAGCTCCCCAGCGGCCTCCCGGGATGCTGCTGCAAACCATGTCGCACAGCCACACCGCTGATACAATCCCGTAATCTGCATCTAGCCGCTCTGTCATCCTCAGCTAGCTCTGGCGAGAGAAAACAACGGCGCGACCCTGCCAGTAGTTGCAGCGGAGCTTCCGAAGCTGTTTGGCAGGCTGTCGTTTGAGATGAAACTTGGGGTTGATTACTCCGACTTTTGTTGGAGGCGTGGGGCTGGCAAGATGATGGACTTTGAGCTGACCGCCTGAAAAGGTTCCTGTTGTCAGTGCGTTCATGACGATCGATCTTGGTCTGCAACGTTGCAAGACAGGTGGCAAAATAGATCAGACTATTAGCACGCGAAGACGTACAAACGAAGATGTTTCTCGTAACTATGGAGATAGACTGGAATTTAGGACTTGGCAGGGAGCTAAAATACGCAGGTACAGTTACGAAAAAAGACCCGCCACCCGGTTCGCGATCGTGATTCGAACAAAGGCGGCTGGCCGCTTGCGCAAGAACAGACAAGGCTCACAATAAATAGATCGAATGCGTTTTATGTGTAGTTGTGGTGAGAACCCTAGGTAGCGCTGAAACTCTAGTGGCACCTTAAAGCTCTTGCTTCTTGCTTGTGTCGTGGCTTCCATCATCGCACACCCATCTCCTGAACGCAACATTCGCTCTTCTCACATCGCTGCTACTGCTTGCACTTTCTCTCTTACAGTCCACCTCTAAGTCGGCAAGAACGCCAGCAGCTGCGGAAACGTTTCACCCAAGGGGAAACCACAACAACCACCACTCAACACACCGCACATCAACCCACAACCGCTACGATGTGTGGCATCTTCGGGGTAAGTTAGGCCTGCTCATATAGCGCAGAAGGAACTTGCTGACTCCAACCATAGTACATCAATTATCTGGTCGTAAGTAGACACAACTTGGGGTTCCTCATGGAGCCTCACTTCGCAGCGGCGACAACCCTTGTGCCTTACAGCTTCGGATGTCAGCTAAACCCTTGACAGGAGAAGGATCGCAAATTCATCCTCGATACATTGGTCAATGGTAAGTCGCCGTCATCGTTTGGAGAGTTGTTTAGGGCGTAGACTTGCAGCGGCTGACATGGTCTCCAATCAGGACTCGCACGTCTCGAATATAGAGGCTATGACTCCGCCGGTCTAGCCATCGACGGCGACAAGCGCAACGAGGTCTTCGCATTCAAAGAGGTTGGCAAGGTCGCCAAGCTGAAGCAGTTGATCGAGGAAGAGAAGCCAGACCTTACCAAGGTGTTCGACAACCACGCAGGTATTGCGCACACACGATGGGCCACCCACGGTCCTCCATCCAGAGTAAACTGCCATCCACACCGATCCGACCCCAAGTGGGAGTTCGCGATTGTACATAATGGCATTATCACAAACTACAAGGAGCTGAAGACTCTGCTTGAGAGCAAGGGCTTCAAGTTCGAGACTGAGACAGACACTGAGGCCATTGCCAAGCTCACGAAGTATATCTACGATTCGCACCCGACAATCGATTTCACGAACTTGGTCAAGGCAGTCATCAAGGAGTTGCAAGGTGCTTTCGGTCTGCTTGTGAAGAGTGTCCGCTACCCAGGCGAGGTGGTCGCCGCCCGTAAGGGTTCTCCACTCGTGGTCGGTGTACGCACCGCCAAGAAGATGAAGGTCGACTTTGTCGATGTCGAGTTTGGCGATGGCGAGAATGTTCTCCCAGCTGAGCAGGCCAGCCAGAACGTTGCGCTCAAGAAGAGCCCAAACATGCTTGGAAGCAATCTTTTGGCTCCTCCAGATAAGTCTCTCCTCCACCGCTCGCAATCGCGCGCTTTCCTCTCCGACGACGGCGTTCCACAGCCCACCGAATTCTTCCTCTCCTCCGACCCAGCCGCCATCGTCGAACACACCAAGAAGGTCCTTTACCTCGAAGACGACGACATTGCCCACATCCACGAGGGCCAGCTCAACATTCACCGTCTTTCCAAGAGTGACGGCACTAGCAACGTCCGTGCTATCCAGACGCTTGAGATTGAGCTTCAGGAGATCATGAAGGGCCGTTTCGACCACTTCATGCAGAAGGAGATTTTCGAGCAGCCAGAATCTGTTGTCAACGCTATGCGTGGTCGTTTGAACCTGGCAGACAAGACAGTGACTCTTGGTGGTCTCAAGCAGTACATCAGCACAATTCGTCGCTGCAGACGTCTGATATTCATTGCCTGCGGTACCTCGTACCACTCCTGCATGGCTGTTCGCGGAGCTTTTGAGGAGTTGACCGAGATTCCAATCTCAGTCGAGCTGGCCTCTGACTTCCTCGACCGCAAGGCACCAGTCTTCCGTGACGACACATGTGTCTTCGTCTCGCAATCCGGCGAGACTGCCGACTCGCTCATGGCTCTGCGCTACTGCTTGGAGCGCGGCGCTTTGACTGTCGGTATCGTCAACGTTGTTGGTTCATCCATCTCGCTCATGACCCACTGCGGTGTCCATATCAACGCTGGTCCCGAGATTGGTGTGGCCTCAACCAAGGCCTACACCTCGCAGTTCGTCTGCATGATCATGTTCGCCCTCCTTCTTTCCGAAGATCGAGCGAGCAAGCAACAGAGACGTCTGGAGATCATGGAGGGTCTCGGAAAGATCTCTGAGCAGTTCCGTGAGATCTTGAAGATGGACCAGGAAGTCAAGCAGCTCTGCCTTAAGTTCAAGGACCAGAAGTCTCTCCTTCTGCTTGGACGTGGTGCTCAGCATGCCACTGCTCTGGAAGGCGCCCTCAAGATTAAGGAGATTTCATACCTTCACTGCGAAGCCGTCATGTCCGGTGAGCTGAAGCACGGTGTCCTCGCGCTCGTCGACGAGAACCTCCCAATCGTCATGATCCTGACCCGCGACGACATCTTCGCGAAGTCCCTCAACGCCTACCAGCAAGTCATCGCACGTAAGGGACGTCCGATTGTTATTTGCAACACCGACGACAAGGAATTCCCGGGCGACAAGACTGACAAGATCGAGGTCCCACACACCGTCGATGTTCTGCAGGGCCTGTTGAACGTCATTCCACTTCAGCTCATGTCTTACTGGTTGGCAGTCGCTGAGGGCCTGAACGTCGACTTCCCACGAAACTTGGCCAAGTCGGTCACTGTCGAGTAAGAGCTATGAAGACAAGAACTACGTGTAGAATTATCGGATACCGGCGCAGTGAAGCAAAAGTGGATACCAGTTTCGGCTGCTGGCTTGGTCTATGGAACAGGAAAAGATGAAAGGAACAGAACAGTGAACAGGACTGCTCACGCTCAACAGCTGGCTCTGTGGCTACGCATTTTCGCCTCCTGATTGTTTGTGTGCTACGATATGGAATTGGACAACGCTGCATCTAGAACATGGCCGTTCTGGTCAGTAGTAGAGATTATGAATTGCATTTGGTTTAGATTATCCTGTCTGCTCTTCCACGATGCTGTGGTGGGAAATTGTGCATGTGAGTCAACATCATTCGAAGGACTCAATGGCACAACAACCTCACCACCGCAGAAGTGCCTATCGCGATCCGAACACCGGAAGATGCTTGTAATGTCGGAAGCACGCCGAAGAAGATTGTGGTGTCTCGATGGAGTTCAGCAGTCAGGGATTATTTGGCTTTTCGCGTGTTTCCGCAATGTGGGTCTTTCTTTCTTGGCCAAAAAGTTCAAAGTTGAACCGCCGTGACGCATCGCATTGACTGTTCGTACGCCGAATTCGCCGATATATAGACTTGACTCTCCGTGTCATTTAGTTCTGTATAGAGTCACAGATCATCATGTCGCCAACAATTCTTCACTTCAGGGCTGAGAGCAAGCCATTGGAGCATCGCTCTGCAGTCACACCGACAATCGCCAAGAAGCTCGTTGAAGCTGGATATGAAGTCCACGTCGAACGATCAGAATTGAGCATATTTCCTGACTCTGAGTATGAAGGTACTGGAGCCAAGCTAGTACCTACTGGATCCTGGACGGAGGCACCAAAGGAGCACATCGTCATTGGACTCAAGGAATTGCCAGAAGAGGATTTCCCATTGAAGCATACTCATGTTCAGTTTGCACATTGTATGTCTACAACACTCATATTAGATTCAAGCTTGCTGATTTTTGGCCAGGTTACAAGGGCCAAGGTGGTTGGGACAAGGTGCTCAGCAGATTTCCAAAGGGCAATGGCACACTGCTCGATCTTGAGTTCTTGGAGGATGAGCAAGGACGAAGAGTTGCCGCATTTGGCTACGTATGAAAACAAAAGTCATGACAATCGTTCTCTGCTAACGTGGAAACAGCATGCTGGCTTCGCCGGTGCCGCACTTGCCCTCATGGCCTGGTCTCATCAACTCGTTCACGGCAAGGACAAGCCTCTCGCCGGCGTAACACCTTACGAGAACGAAGGTCTTCTGATCGCCGATGTCAAGAAGGCCATTGAAGCAGGCAAGGCAAAGGGCGGTCGCCTCCCAAGAGTGCTCGTTATTGGCGCGCTCGGGAGATGTGGCCGTGGTGCTGTCGACCTTTGCGTCAAGGCTGGCGTCGAAGACATCCTCAAGTGGGATCTTCCAGAGACAAGTGCAAAGCCAGGACCATACCAGGAGATCGTTGAGTCTGATGTTTTCGTCAACTGCATCTACCTCTCGGCCAAGATTCCACCATTCATCGACCCAGCATCGCTTGCATCGCCCGACCGCAAGTTGACTGTCGTCTGCGACGTGTCATGCGACACCACCAACCCGAACAACCCCATCCCGATCTACGATATCAACACAACCTTCGACAAGCCGACAGTGCCCGTCAAGCTTACAGCGGAGGCAAATGATCTCCCGCTGAGCGTCATCAGCATCGACCATCTTCCTTCGCTGCTCCCACGTGAGGCTTCGGAGGCTTTCAGCGCCGCTTTGCTGCCAAGTCTGCTCCAGCTCAACGATTGGAAGAACGCTCGTGTCTGGCAACAAGCTGAGAAGTTATTCAAGGACAAGTGCGCTACACTTCCAGCGGGCTCTGTCTGAGCTTCAAAGTTTTTCGCTCATCAGCTGTACTAAAAGTTGTAGATAGACCAGATCGCACGCAAAGTGCAATAGCACTCTCGGATGACACCCACGCATTACCACAGCTTTGGCAATGCAACTGTCACCTGCCATTTCTGACCCACACTGCAGATATCCCGCGGCCATCCATTAGCGGTACGACCATGATACCCGAATCACAACCACTGTTCGCGTTACTGGCTCAGCCATTGCACCCTCCTCGCCGGATCAGCATTACACGATGGCTGAAAGTACGCATCTAGCAGATCCTTCCAGTCGCACCAAGCTCCCTTATTCGAGATGACCAAGTTGTGCATGATCACAGTCTTCAACTCCCCATCACTTCCCAGCTGGACTCTCCAGTCGACCGCATTCCCCAATCCACCGGCGCAGATTTGGTTCCACTTCTCCCAAGCTCTCTCATGACACGACTCTGGGAGTATCGTAATCTTGTCGAAGAGAGCATATTGAGGGTTGTGTTTGCAAATGGAGTTGTAACCGATTGTGATGCGAGCTCTTACATCGTACCAACGATGATGCGTCCCAGAGCCGAGAGTATAGTTCAGGCCTATGGTGAAGTTTGGGATAGTCTGTGACTGAAGCACATCTTCAGCCAGAACTTGAAAGCGCTTGCTCACATGTCGAACTGAAAGCCAGAGATCTGAAGGTGAGGTGTGGCGGAAGATCTCAAGCCATAGTTCTTCTGGTAGCAGAGGGCACTGAGTTGGGAGAGATTCCATCTTCATCAACCTTGAACAACTTGTTTGTCGAAGTCGAAGTAACGCGACAAATCATCAGTGTTCATGTAGTCAATGTCCCTCATATCCTTTCGTCCAATAAGGTAGGCCTCGGCAGTCGGGCAGGCACGGACCCACTTCCGGGAAAGCTTCTCGCGGCAGGAGCTTGCAAGTGAATTATCGATCGACTCCACCTCCAACTATGCCTACCACCCTCCCCACGCGTCTCACACCTCTCCAATCCCTCATAGCGCGTCGTTGGCGACCACAATGGATCTGTCAACACCGCCTACGCTCGCAACAGCCTTGGCTGCGCAGCGTAGCAACCACGACCGCGAACTCGAAAGATGAGAAACCTTACTATGTCACCACACCCATCTTCTACGTCAATGCCGCCCCTCATGTCGGACACATGTACACCATGGTCCTCGCCGACGTAATTAAACGATGGCAAACCCTCAAAGGTCGGAAGACAGTCCTCCTCACCGGCACCGACGAACACGGTCTCAAAATCCAACGCGCCGCAGCAAAAGCCGGCATCGACCCGCAAGAATTCTGCGATGAAGGTGCAGAAGTCTTTAAAGATTTAGCGGAGAAAATGGGGATGAGTAATGAGATTTTCATTCGAACTACGGATAAACGCCATAAGGAAGGAGTAGAGTATGCATGGCAGATGTTGGAAGAAAGAGGTTATATTTATGAAGGGAGGCATGAAGGCTGGTATAGTGTTAGTGATGAGACGTTTTATCCACAAGGGCAGGTGCAGTTGATTGTGGATCCTCCGACTGGGCGCAAAATTATGGCGAGTATTGAGACGGGGAAGGAGGTGGAGTGGACGAGTGAGAGGAATTATATGTTTAATTTGAGTGCGTGGAGGGAGAAGTTGTTGGAGTTTTATGAACGAAACCCAACGTATATTACGCCTAAGAGTAGGATGGAGGAGGTTGTGAAGCAGGTCAAGGAGGGTTTGGAGGATCTTTCGATTTCTAGGCCTACGGAAAGATTGCAGTGGGGTGTGAGAGTTCCTACGGATCCGACGCAGACGATTTATGTTTGGTTGGATGCTTTGCTTAATTATGCGACTGCTGTGGGATATCCTTTTACGCCTGGGAAAGAGTCCGCTACGGGTTGGCCGGCAGATGTGCAGGTTGTGGGCAAGGATATTGTTCGCTTTCACTGCATCTACTGGCCGGCTTTCCTGATGGCGCTTGAGCTCCCTCTTCACAAGCAAGTCCTCACACACGCGCACTGGACGCTCGGCAAGCAGAAAATGGCAAAAAGTACAGGCAACGGCGTAAACCCATTCTTCGCCCTCGAACGTTTCGGCATTGATCCTCTACGCTGGTACCTCATCCACGAAGGCGGAATTACAGACGACGCAGACTACGACAACAGTTTCGTTATCAAACAGTATAAAAAAGGGCTTCAAGGCGGTCTCGGAAATCTCGCGAATCGGGTCATGAGAGGACAAGGCTGGGATGTCCAACGCGCTGTCAAACGACATGCCGGACAGGACTTGGCCCTAGACGCCCCGGCTCAGAAATTCTACCAAAAACTCCAAGACCTACCCAACTCCGTCGATCAACACATGCTATCCCTCTTCCCAAACCGAGCCCTACAAACCATCATGACCACCATCTTCGCTGCCAACGCTCACCTCCAATCCACATCTCCCTGGACCTTGGTGACTCAACTCCGTTCTGCCATGGCCGATACCACAGGCAAAGAACTCGCAGACGCGGAACGAGCTGGACAAGGTCTAGAATGGATGGAAGCTGAAATCGACCGAAGTATTTTCCTCGCGGCGGAAGCTTTACGTTTGACAGGAATCATGTTGCAGCCTTTTATGCCCGCGACGGCGAAGAAGCAGTTGGATTTCTTGGGAGTTGGGGATGAGAGGAGGGGGTGGGAATGGTGTCGTGTGGGGGCGGATGATGAGTATGGGGTTTCGAGGATTGTGTTGGGGAAGAGTGGGTTGTTTCCGAAGTTGACGAGTGATTATTGAGGGTGTGAGCATGAAGGCTTTCTTCTTTTGATAGCGTAGGGAGTGAGCTGTATGCATGCATCAATAATGCTACTGAAGCATTAGACTTCAATCACAGCTTATGGCAGGCCATACGACACAATAACCTTGCTCCGATTTCCGGCGTTGATGCAACAATCCATGAAGTTCGCAGCGTAATTGTGTTGCTTGGCGTATGAAGGTCCGTGGTCGTTGTGCTTGCCGCAATTCTCACCTCGAAATTGGCCGCGTTCTACTTCGAGATCACAACTCGGAAGCTCCACTGTGATATCGGTGGCTCCTCTGCCGCGCTGGGAGCAGCCAAATGAGCTAAAATGTCATAGCCTTCCTCTTCAATCGATCGTTGCGGGCGCTCATGTATCTACGTCCCAGCCTTGCCCTTTGCGATCATTCGGCGACTCATTCAGTCTTCCGATGTAACGCATTCGGCCCCAGTAGTCTGGTGTCGGCGTTCATGAGAGATTAAGAGGTGAGGAGGATGTCGTGACAGGCATACTTGTCGCTCAGTCACGCAGAGCGATGTCACCTCTCAGCCTCTCGCGCTTTTCCTTCGGCTTCTTGGTGTAGTTGCTCAAGCTTTGGGTCCTTGCGAAGCCTTTTATACTGGGTAAATCTCAACTGCCACACCTTGGGATGGTGTTTGATGATCAGATCTTCCAGAGCGCGAGCATCCTCCAACTTGCCTTGCAACTGTAGAATGTACGCTGCGCGAAGCATTCTCACGCCCAAGTCGTCTAATGCTTCGGGTTTGGTGATGGTGAATGTGCGATTCTCGGGTTCCAGATAGTACTTTGATGCCTCCAAGGAAAATGCAGATGCGTCCGGCTGCGATGGACGATATAGATTCAGGCTCGCATGCGCTAAGTTATGGGAGCCATGCGATATGCGGGAACAGTCAGCGAACCAGTTGAAAAGCCGATGATCTGAGGGAGGGCAGTCTTCGCGCACAAGTTTTCGTTTCAGACACACAATTGCATGCACATATGAGAAAGCACGATTTTCTCTACCAAGATGGAGACCCAGGCTTTCGAATCTTGCCTTGAAGAATGTCAAAGCAGTATTTGCAGACCCGTCGGTGGACCAAGCGAGTTCCGCGTTTATCTGCCCAGAGAAGATACGAGAACCCCAGGTCATTCTAGCGTCAAGTCTATAATCACCATCGGCGACCTTAGCATCTGTTACTTCCTTAGCGGCAATATCGATCCAGCGGTCGAGGTAATCCATATGACCTTCCGCGTGAAGGAACCAGCAGAGATCCTCGGCAATTTGCCGATCAACGTCTTCGTTCAGCGTTTCCATGCGATTTTTCCACAGCCACCGAAGACAATGGCCTCCTGGATGGCCTCTAGATGCTGCATCACGCCGTTCCGCAAAAGGTAGTTTCTCTATTCGAGTCCTTGCCGCGCTGAGAAGTTCTCGAATGTCCTGAATCGAAGTCGAATCTTGCTGGAGAGCATCTCGCAGCTCTGCGATAAGCTGCTCGTGTGAGAAATCGGTAAGCAGATTCGGTAGGTCGATCGCGCGGTTGCCTTTTTGGTCGACTCTCGTTTTCTCGAATTTTGAAACGGTGTCGTCAATGCGCTTGGAACCAGGTGTACTGTCAAGGATAGAGTCCGATTTGCATTCTCGAATTGGCACCGATTTGTATTGTCGAATTGGCACCGGCACCGATTTGTATCTTCGGATCGGCACCTGAAATTCTTCACGCGTCTCGTCGCTCTCGTGGCTAAGCACCTCAGTCTTGGTCGAAGCAGCCCGGAAGGATGGAGAGCTATATTGACGGCAAAGCTTCTGCCTTGTTGCTCTTGCGAAAACTTTCATGAGGGAAGCGAGGTTGATGAACATGAGATGGAGTTTGGTTCCTGAGCGCGAAAGTTTAGCCACGCCGCTAGCGCGAAGCTTGGACCCATGACTTCTTCGTTCGAGGCAGGCGCCATCGTTTTCATATCATCAACATCAACATGGCCGATGTCTCTCGCAAAAGAAGACTTCGAGACCGCTATCACTACATTGCATGAGCATTGGCGAGGGCTGGAGTATTCTGGAGAATGGAAGTACGGGAAGGTGCTTCGTCAGGTAAGGCAATGCAACAGACGTTTTGACTCAACGTTAGTTCCTGAAACTTAGTAGTACGGAATCGCTTTTCTACGCATTGAAAGAAGTCATCAGATCTCCAGACCTTCGCAATTAGCAGATTCAACGATCGATGATGATGCAGAACATATCGAGGACGACCCAGAAGCGCTAGAGCTTGGCCAATCTGAAGGAAAGAACGAGTATACGGTGATCCACGATATCATACACTCAGCATCATATCAAGTACCTGTACTGTATCTTACAGTTCAGTGTCTTGCATCCACCAAGCCACTCAGTATGCAAGAAATGCATCAGCTTCTGGTTCCGGATGCTTTCAGGCAGCAGATTGAGGCTGTGGGAGTCATGGGTGCTCTCAGCATGACAGACCACCCTGTAACCAGCCTTCCAGCTTATTTTGTGCATCCGTGTCGGACACAAGAAGCGATGCGGGCAGTGCTTGGTTGCAGAAACGTCAGCCCTTTGGAGTACCTCCTCCTCTGGCTGGGCTTGGCTGGTGGAAGCGTTGGACTTAATGTGCCTGTAGATTTGATGCAGGCGATGAAGCTTTAGAGAGGTCAGATTCAGATATCATCAGATCGGTTTTGAAGTATACCTACTCCGCCATCTGTTGCGTCTTCGGAAACGCCACTCGCGCGCTGCATCATGCTTTGCAGGTATGTCAGTGTCTCCACCAGATCTCCAGTAGACGTCTCAGTCACTATCACTCATGTCCATCTCCCCTCCACTGTCCTCATCCATCGGTGCATCGCCACCTTCATCGTCTGATTCTTCTCGCTGTCTCTTCTGACCAGCTGTACTTGCGGGAGAGGGTGCGTTTTCAGCACCAGCTTTCGCGGCTTCAACAGCAGGTGGTTTCGCTGGCTGTCCATTTGGCTTTGGTGGAAGACCGGGTGGCGGAGGGAGGCCAGAAGGAGGAGCGTTCGTGCTTCCTGGAGGTGCTGGGAATGATGAAGGTGGTGCAGAAGCATTTGTGGTGGAAGCATTTGGTGCGTTGGTCTTCGAGGTTTGCTCTTCGTGAAACGTTCCTGTCAACTTGGCGAGGGTGTTCGATCTACTCTTGGCGTATGAGATCCTCTGTGCATTGTATTAGCAAAAGTCATAGGGACACTCATCTGACTACCAATTGCATACCATTTCTCTTCCAAAGAAGTCATAGCCTTGGCAATGTCGCATAGCCTGTGTCGCGCTGTTCACGTCGCGGAACAGCACATGCGCCTGTCCTCGCATTTTGGCACTCTTGACAGCTGTAATATCCAGAACTGGGCCATATGTGCTCAATAGCATGTACAGATTCCGCTTGAGATCTGGCTTTTGCAGCTTCTCTGGTAGATTTTGGATGTAGAGAGACTGATTTGGCGCAACCTTTTGCGCGAGCGCATCTGAGCCTGGAGCAGCTACCGCAGAAGCCATTTTATCGAGCAGGTTGGAGCCGAGGAAGAAGGACGGCCAATGTTGCTGCTGTCGCGTGAGCTAGACTGCGACTGCCATTTTTCGAAGTCAACCCGTTCGTACCTGCCTCTTCGGAATCGGGTTTCGGCTGTCCATTCCGAAGCAGCCCACCAGCGTCGTCACTGAGCAGGCACCTCTTTGCTGCGACATCTAACTTTGTCAATTCACTTCGTCAGTAGAGAGAACTCCCCTCCTGACGAAATGGCTACTCCACAAGTTCACCACCTCTTCCATGCACCAATCTCCGACCACTCCTTCTCCGCCGATCGCCGCACACTGGCTGTGACCCGCGACAACAATGTCGAGCTGTATGGAGCCAGCGGCAACAAGTTCGCCCTACAAGACGAGCTTCGTGGCCACGATAAGCTGGTCACGGGCGTAGACATTGCACCCAACAGTGGTCGCATCGTCACATGCTCTCAAGACCGAAACGCTTACGTATGGGAGCCCAGTAAGACTGGAGAGTGGAAGCCAACGTTGGTTCTTCTCCGCATCAATCGAGCAGCCACATGTGTGCGTTGGAGCCCGAACGAGAACAAGTTCGCCGTGGGCAGTGGTGCGAGAATCATCGCCGTATGCTATTTCGAAGAGGAGAACGACTGGTGGGTTAGCAAGCACTTGAAGAAGCCTCTGCGGTCTACGGTCACTACAGTGGCATGGCATCCAAACAGCGTGTTGCTTGCATCTGGAAGTACCGACGGTCATGCACGAGTGCTCTCATCTTTCATCAAGGGCACTGATGAACGACCAGAGCCATCTGCTTGGGGCGAGAGACTGCCATTCAACACGGTCTGTGGTGAATATCTCAACTCGACAGCAGGATGGGTTCATTCCGTTGCATTCAGCCCGAGCGGAGACGCTTTGGCTTTTGCAGCACATGATAGCAGTATCACGGTGGTCTACCCATCCGCACCAGAGCAGCCACCGCAAGCTGTAATCAGCATTTCCACCCAGCTTCTGCCATTTGCTGATTTGCTTTGGATTTCGGACTCTGAGATCGTCTGTGCTGGCTATGACTGCGAGGTCTACAAGTTTTCTGGCTCTGCTTCTGGATGGGAGCTTACTGGATCGCTAGAGAAGAGTAGCGCAGGAGCTGGCGCAGGTGCCGTCAGAGAGGAAAGCGCTCTGAACATGTTCCGAAGCATGGATCTCAAGGGACGTAGCGGCGGCGTCGACGATACGAAGTTGAGGACGGTGCACCAAAACACGATCAACAAAGTGAGAGCCTATCAAGGAGGCGGCACAGGACAGGTTTCTCAAATCAGCACTGCTGGCGTTGATGGGCGTGTCGTTGTCTGGAGCTTGTGATTGGTAAGTGTCGATTAGCGGCGAGACTCGAAACAGAGACATGCCTGGGCGATATCATACTCGATGAATCATTTCTCCTGTGTACACCACAAATCGCCTGAATGAGACACTTTTAATGCAATACCAACGAGACTGACCCACTGTTGCACTGATTTTGGAAATTAGCATGTGTCGAAACACGTCTACGAGATCTTCCCGCTGCTGCAATTGAGCGTATATCGGAAATCTTCGTACAATGCCCCTCGCTTTAGCAGCACCAGATGATGCTCTGACAGCGGGACAATCATGAACGATCCGAAGCAAAGCGAGAGTCGGAAAGTTATGCTTGGAGCTCGGATCAGGCCCATCGCAACTCGATATATGATACTGCGCAAGCACAAATCGTCGCCAAACCTTGACGACTACAAGTGCCGAATTATGGCGTGAACAACGCGCGGCCACTCCGGCTCCGTCTGAAAGGAACCTCAACACGTCCGGCCTTGAAAGAGCAGTTTCAAATGCCGATTGTTCAGGCGACCGATCGCAATTCTCCAAACTCATGTCACGCTTCACATGAAATAGACCACATTGAGACGCTACGAACACGAACCGAATGCGAATCCTGATGCGATGTGGTAACCAGCATATCAAAAGATCAAGTAGAGCCTCACGCCATGCCCTAGTATCCCATGCTACTCCTGTAACAAATAACATCAAAAGATTTAGTAGAGCCTTCCGCCATGCCCTAGTATCCCATGCTAACTGTTGCAACAAAGCATGTTATTCATCCCAGCACATGCATGAACAAACGTACCGACTCTGGGGTCCCCAAGAAGTCAACGTGAAACAGACTTCACTCGAAGACGCCGCTTCGTTCCGGATGCGACACGGCCACCTATCGATGAATATATCAAACGTTCTCTGAAACCAAAAAGAAGACAAAATATTATCCACATTTGAACAACGAAACCTCTCAGCAGCCATGTCGACCACCACACAGACCGTAACCACAGTAACAGCTCCTCTGAATTTCTACAAACCACCCAAAGATGGAGGTAAAATCATCATCAAACCCTGGACCAAAGAACCAATGGAATTCAATACCCAGAAAATCCCAATTCACGATATCCGTGGCCAAGAAGCAGACTTCACTATCGACTCCAACGGTTTCCAATTCGTGAAATCACCCACAACATTCCAAAACTGGGACAACGACTCAGCAGTCCGAACAGAATATTTCAAATCCATCGAGGATCTAGTCCTCAAGACGTAAGTACTCACCTACCTCCCTCCCCAACCCTTCATTAACGCCGTACCGTTCTCTAGCACGGGCGGCACAAAAGTCCATTTCTACACCTACCGTCTCCGCAACAGTTCCATCGCAACCCGAACCCCTTCCACCGAAGGCGCCGCAGAGTTCCCCCACGTAGACCTTTCCCTCAACAATGCCCACGCCACAATCTCCGCCATGCCACCCTCCACCTTACCTCCAAACTGGCCCCCAACCTGTCGCTGGGCCCTCTTCTCCGTCTGGCGTCCCACAATCCCCATAGTAACCCGTTCTGCCCTCTGTGTCTGCGATCACAAATCTCTCGATCTTGAAAAAGATTTGGTTCCGTATACGATTCAACATGAGCATGTCGATGTAGAAGGGGTTTTAATTAGACATAATGAGAAACAGAGGTGGTGGTTTTTGAGGGAGATGGGGAAGGAGGATGTGGTTTTTATTAAAAATTTTGATAGTAAGGAGGGGGAAGGGGTGGCGAGGTGTTGTCCGCATGGGAGTTTTGTGAGTGAGGAGGATTATGGGGAGGCGAGGAAGAGTATTGAGGCTAGGTGTATTGTTTTTTGGGAGGGGGAGAAGGTGACGGGAGGGACTTGATTTTGGTTTGGGGAAGGATTTGTATCGTAGAGGTACCTAAAGGATGTAGATTGTCAAGTGATGTAAGCTGATAGTCTTAGATATATAGCGCATTTATGGCTTCTCTCGATGTGTACTGCATGCAGGTGATCTACAGCGTGTCGAAAGCCTCTTTGTTCAGGAATCCATGGCAGTAGTAGTTGCTTACGAGCCGCGATTCTCCAGGTCGATCGACAGGAACATAAATGATGGTCGGTACTTGGGAACACCAGGTTCCGAGTTTTCAATTATGGCACTTTGTGCGGGCAGACCATATGCCGCGCGGCTGCGCGCACATCCCGATGGGGTTGTAGTATCCGCGATTCGTGCGCATTTGCTGCGATTCGTGCGTCTTTTCTGCGCGTTCACAGTCGCTTCGACTCGCCGCAGCCAACTCGACGCTTCTGATGTTCGGAATGAAGGAAGAGTAGAAAGACGGAAGTGAGAGCGTTTTCGAAATGCAGTGCTGTGTGCGAGGAGATGCCAAAGAAAGCTGAGAGGCGCAAAAGAACACGTCTGCTGCTAGCAGTACGGGAAGGGACAAAAAAAAGATTGGAGAAGGCTGGACTCGAACCAGCATCCAGGACGTAGACTTACACGAAGTACGGACTAAGGAATTGCCCACCTCTAACGAATTGAGGTGCCTGTGCCCTACCACTAGACCACTTCCCCAATGGATTTTGCTTATTGGAGGAAAGCAGACTTTTCGCGAATATATTGGTTGTCCTCGAACGCGCCGGCTTGGCGATATGTAGTCGGAAACTCCACCGGGTGCCAGGTGGGAGAGACCAGCTGGCTACATCCCGAGTCAGAGGGCTTCAGACTTGGTGACGTGGCGAGAACCGTCGGCTATCCTTTCTGACTTTGCTGTCAGAGTAAGCTCTGGCAATGGCCCGCGCTCCAACAAATGATATTTGATACGTGCACTGCATTCAGTATGAGTCTCCAGGTTCCAGAGTGCGTGAAATGATGGGCTTGCCTGTAGTACGCAAGCTGTGAGCGTCCTTGGCGTCATTGAAGTCGGAGCACGTGCGCGACTTGAAGTTGTTCTTCTTGCGAATGCCTAAATGGCTGGCGACCGATGAGATCTCCAAGTTCGCTCCCGCTTGGACTTCGTTGGATCTCTACCCCTTGTTTGAATGCACGCCGGAATGGTCCCCATCTCCATGTGCTTCGGCGTCTGTCCAGATGGTGTCGGCGTGCGGACTTGATTTGTGGAGCATTGTCAATTGTGGCTCAAGGCGAAATTTTCTCGCCCATACCCTTCTGCGGTTCTTCCAGACGCCAAAGTTGAGATGTCGGGATCGTGCCTCGGCACGTGCAGCATTAACGAAATCGCCTTGAAGTCGTAGGGTGTAAGCAACTCGGAGCCACGTCACGCTGAAGCCGACTCTGGCCTTTGGCATGGTGATTCTCTCTTCGTAGATACGATCGCTCGGAAGTTGAAGCAAGGCCATGGCATTGGGCTGAATAGGGTGAAACAGAGCAAGCAGGGCCAACTCAAACTTCAATGCATCACCATTATGATTACGTGGAAGGATAGAGGCGAACGTGTTGTAAGCAGCCACAGAGAGACGTGCTTTCCCGGAATGAATGAGTCTCTTTAAGACAACGAATGAAGGTCCAAAAAATATGGGTACGTTGTATCCCCGGGTACAGTCGGACAATATTTGAATAGCCTCGTCCGCCTTACCGTCCTCGGCAAGGTTAATTTCGGCATGTAGAGTACTGGGCAGCATGATCGACGACCAAAGATAATAGCGATTGGTTTTCGCCTCGCCTCGTGGTTGAACGTCTTGGCGAATACTGTCGTCCCGGCACCAGACGTCGAACCAGTCGATGAGGAATTTGCTACGACCTTCTGCTTCAACGTGCCAGCAGAAAGGTTCAGCGAAGGCACGGTCTATGTCGTCTTCCCACTCCTGAGGTGGCAGTTGGAGTAACCATTTCAGTATGTGTGCTGCTCCAACTGCCGATGCTTCCTTCCTCTGCTGATCTACAGATTGCGCTCGGCTTTTGATATCGTCCTGGGAGCGTTGAAGAAGCTGTGTAGCGTCACGTATGGTTGCATTTCCATCTCTTGCTGATTGTAAGAACTCTTTGACACGTTCTGAAGCGGGAGACGGTGTCGATTGCGTCGATTGCGCTTGTGCAGAAAATGGTCGTCGTGGTGAGGTGAATGAGCGAGCTTTGGACAACGACGTGATGGAAAGATATGTGTGGCGATGTGTGCGTATCGTCGTGCACGTTGCTCTTGCCAATCGCCGGGAGCAAAACTTGAACAGCATTGAGCTGGTGGTGATGTTCTCGTGAAGGCAGGAGCGAGAGGTCGCTTCACTTTGCTTGTCCCAGTGGTTATTTCTGGCGGACTTCACTCCGCCGCGTTGACGTTCAGCTCGTTCAGCTCGGCAGGAAGCAACGACCCGGACACTTGCACTCCCAGCAGTAGGCACACATCACAGCAATCAATACTGTACATCATCATTATCATCATTTTGCTGTTGAAAGCCTTCACGTCCTCGCAATGTCTGCCACGGCTCCAGCACCCCAAGCAGTTGCACCAACCATCGACGTTGAAACCCGCTGCGCAGTGCTGTTGCCTTCCGGGAAGCACTGCAACGGAAGCATTGCCTGCAAGAGACACAGCATGACCGCCAAACGCGCTGTTGCCGGCAGGAGTGCGCCTTACGATCAGCTACTTGCAACTCATCAACAATCAATGAGAACGGCGAGAGACGCAGTGGGTACCGTGTAGCAACCGGACATGGCCAACCGATATCTCCTCAACTACAAGACAACTGCACGACATCAACGCTCCCTCTCGATCTCCCTCATACAGCTCGTTATACTGCCGCTTCCTATTGCCGGTCCTCGGTGTTCTGCACCTGAGGTCAAAGTGATCGTCCATCTTTGCAAGCATGAACTTAATTCTTGTGTAGGCCGAGGCAGGAAAACTAGGCCATTTCGAATAGTGGAGGACAATAAAATTCGCATAGTTATGGCAGAGACACCCTTTGTTCACAGGATCAAGATGAGCCTGGACGAAAATACTAATCTCGAACATGTTCCTTAAAGTCTGCTTAATTGGCAGCTACCTGGGGCTGGCTGCTGGTCTCGACATCGCTGCTGCTCTCAGTGCCATCAACAATGCAGTGCCAACTTCAAGACCATCGACTCTGCCTCAAGCCACCCTTGCACTATCCAGCGCGTTCTCAAACCCTACGGACTACGTCGACAGCGCTGTAGCACTCATCAAAGCTGGCTTTGATCCAAAAGACATCCAAGCGATCGTGGAAGGCTACTCTCCAGCCGACAACTCCATGAACAATGTCAACACGCGCAATCCGTCCAAGACAATCTACCCGCAAGCATCCACTGCAGATCCGAAATACTCACTCCCAGAGTCTTCCCTCCGAGCTGCAATCAGGATACCATCCTCGTTTACCTTTGGCCAGAAACCTCCAGTCATCCTCTTCCCTGGCACAGGTGTCCCAGGTGGGATCACGTATGCTTACAACTATGGCCGACTTCTCGCCAAAGAGTCCTTCGCTGATCCACTTTGGGTCAACATACCCAAGTTCTCGCTCGCAGACGCTCAGCTCACTGCCGAGTATGCTGCTTATGCTATGAACTACATTGCTGACATTACGAATCGAAATGTCACGGTCATCACCTTCTCACAAGGCTCGCTCAATGTACAGTGGGCGCTCAAATATTGGAAATCTACTCGCTCTATTTCCAGTAACCTCATCGCTCTCAGTCCGGACTATCACGGTACTACGAACGCAGAGCTTATCTGCCCTCCTGTCATTGGACCGTGCACACCAGCAGTGCTGCAGCAGTACTACAACTCGACGTTCGTCAGCACACTTCTGGCGAGCAACGGCGACTCGGCATACATCCCAACTACCAATGTTCGCTCTGCTACAGATCAGATTGTGCAGCCTCAAACTGGAGCTATGGCGTCTGGAGTACTGAAAGATGCTCGAGGGGTTGGGGTGACCAACGTCCTGGTGCAAGATACCTGTCCGCTATCGCCAGCTGGTAGTCTTGTTACACACGAAGGTATCCTCTACAACTCACTAGCATACGCGCTGGCCATTGATGTGTTGAAGAATGGTGGACCGGGGCAATTGAGCAGGATATCGAATCTGCCTGTGGTGTGCAGCAAGATTGTCGCTGATGGCATGACACTGAATGATCTGATTGCGACCGAAGCGAGTTTTGTGGTGTTCTTTACGGACTTCTTGACATATATGCCCAAGGCTTTTGTAGAACCTCCAATTCGAGCATATGCAGCATAGAGCATACATGGATAGCCAGCTTGATGTCTTGGCAGTAGTGTCTGTTCTCCACATGCACCCACGTGCTCGTGAAAGCGCACGGACAGTGGATGCCTCAATGTGGCGCAGTGTGGGGATGATCTGACCCTCACTCACACAAAGCGTCACGATGCATCTTCGATCTTCGATTGTCTACCACCTTCTGTGAACATCTTTCCTAGCGACGCCAACACCGCTCACATCCTACATTCACGCAGAGTGCGTGAATCAGAGCGCCACGATGGCAGCCAACACCAAGTACACGCCTGCGCCGCAGCGCGACAGCTTCGAGGAACAGCAGGCAGCACCGCAATACTCCCAAGCGCCACCTTCATACCAGGCCGAACCTTTGCTTGGAACTCCGAGAGGCGAGGATGATAATGTACCAGATGACTTCAAGGTGAGTCGGACTCGAAAACAGAACGGGAGGCCGCGACCGCGACATAGCGAGGACAGCATCTTCGCCCTAGCGACAGCTATACTCTTGATATCCGAGATCTATACTAACAATCCCTTCCACAGTTCGGCGGCTCCGTTGCAGAAGCCACACTCCCCATTCGCATGCAATTCATCCGCAAAGTCTACTCGATCCTGACCGTCCAACTCCTCCTGACCACCGCCCTCTCCGCCGTCTCCTTCTTCAGCAAACCCTTCAAGACCTGGATCCAAACCAATCAATGGATGCTCTGGGTCTCGCTTTTCGGAGCTATAGGTTTCATGCTCCTGACATTCTGGAAGAGAAAGAGTTATCCAATGAATTTGGCCTTCTTGGGAGTCTTCACTGGACTTGAGGTGAGTTATGAATACCTAAGAAAGAGTCGTGAGATGGGAGACTAATAATGATATGTGACACAGGCCTACTCAATCGCAGTAATAACATCCTTCTACGAATCCCGCATCGTACTCCAAGCTCTAGTCTTCACGCTCGGAATCTTCATCTTCCTGACTATCTTCGCCTGCCAAACGAAATACGACTTCACTTCCTGGATGCCGTACCTTTTCGGCGCACTTTGGGTCTTGATCCTTTTCGGATTCATGGCTGCATTCTTCCCTCAGACCAAAGGTGTTGAGCTCGGATATGGCATCGTTGCGGCACTCATCTTTAGCGGATACATTCTGGTCGATACGCAGCTGATTATCAGACATTATCAAGTCGAGGAGGAAATTGCTGCAGCGATTAGTTTGTATTTGGATATTTTGAACTTGTTTTTGGCGATTCTGAGGATTCTGAATAGTCAGAATAATAACTAGGGTGGGAGTGGATGAAAGTTGATACGATACGGATGGTATGAGATTGCGACACTGGTATTGCGTTTCTTGAGTATGAAGATGAAGATGTACTTTACGGCATAGTATGCGCTTGGAGCCAAAAATTAAGAATAGATTGTCCTTCAACATCTGGGCCATGATCGAACATGCAAAAAAGAATCCGATACTCGCCAACCGCCAGAGTCGAACTGGCATCTCTCCTTAGCAAAGTAGCTGCACCTTACTTTTCCAAATCCTGAACCTGGTAGTTGCACCAAGATAACTGCACAGCGAAGTAGCTGCACACAAGAATGGACATCGAATAGTAGTTGCACCAAACGAACCGCAAGACCCTTTTCGAGGAGTATCATACCGTTAGACCAGGTCGGCGATTTTTCGTGATGAAGAGGTTGGCATTTCTGTTCGTTTGTACACCTAAGAATATGTGAGGTTGAGAAGTGATGTTGATGTTGACATTGATGTCAACGTCGTACAAAACGGGCAAGAGCGTTGGCCGGTTCCCGACTTGAAGCCGCGCCGCCGGGTGACGTGCTTTCGATATCGGACCTTCATCCTCTTTCTTCTTCACCTCTTGCTCATGAGCACATTGGCAGCATTGCGGTCGATACGAGCAGATCTATCAGTGACAAGAGCAAGAGCAAAGACGATGGGATCCCTTCCACCACAACAGCGCTTCAAAGCCAATAGCGTAGCGATTATTGGTGCCGGTCCTTCGGGTTTGGCAGCAGCCAAGTGAGAGCAGTCTGCTTCACAGCACAACGACCTGGGACTGATGGAAGGTAGGTACTTACTCGCTGAGAAGGTGTTCTCTCGTATCACCATATTCGAGCAGCGATCTACTGTTGGTGGATTGTGGAATTATATTCCTTGCGATAGCGAGTCTTCTCACCACTTATCCATACCTCAAACCAACCCACATGCTGGGTTAGATCACCCGATATGGAAGAACAGCAATGAGTCGGATGGGTCGCAAGAGCAGGCCGAATTCATGAGCGCGGTTTACGAGCGGTTGGAGACGAACATCCCTCGCGGATTGATGGGCTTTTCTGACCTGGAGTGGTCTGAGGATCGCCAACTATTTCCCAAGCATGAAGATGTCTTGCACTACATCGAAAACTACGCGCAAGATGTGCGTCACCTAATCCAATTCCGGACACAGGTACTCGATGTCAGGCCGCATGACCAAAATCAATGGCTGGTCAAGACTCAAACAGTGGAGCGTAGTTCGGCCAGCCAAATCGTGGAAGAGCTTTATGACGCAGTCATCGTGGCCAGTGGACACTACGCTGTTCCGTATATACCAGAAGTGCCCGGCATCGAAGAGTGGAACGCCTCATACCCTGGACTAATTTCGCACTCTAAGTTTTACCGCAAGCCTGAGAACTATGCGGGTAAGAAAGTCATCGTGGTTGGTAATTCTGCTTCTGGTATCGACATCGGCGCTCAAATAGCGACTGTATGCAAGCTCCCATTGCTCATGTCGCAGAAGTCAGAATCTTACCTAAACGTCGGAGGAGCTTCTCCTGAGAAGCAAGAAAAGCCGGAGATTATTGAATACCTCCCAAATAAGCGCGGCGTCAAATTCGCGGATGGCACGATCGAGACCGACATTGATTCGATCGTATACTGTACCGGCTACTTCTATTCGTATCCATTTCTGGACTCTCTAGACCCGCCAGTGGTGTCCACAGGAAGGCGAGTCGAGAACACTTATCATCACATTTTCTATCGCCCTCGACCAACTCTATCATTTCTGGTTCTCAATCAAAAGGTCATACCATTTCCCTTCGCAGAAGTGCAATCGGCGTTGATTGCAAGAGTGCTGTCTGGCCGTCTAACGCTGCCAAGCGAGGATGACATGAAGACGTGGGAAGAAGACCTTGTGAAAGAGGCTGGGAACGGAACAGCATTCCATGTGCTCAAATTCCCCAAGGACGCGGACTACATCAACATGCTTCACGACTGGGCCGTCAATGCTGATAAAGCTGAAAGTGGGGGTCAGAACATTGGGAAACAGCCACCATACTGGGCACAGAAGCAGTATTGGATCAGAGAACGATTTCCAAGCATAAAGAAAGCATTTAACGACCTGGGTGAAGGTCGTCATAAGATACGAAAGCTCGAAGACGTGGGCTATGACTATGATGCGTGGCGCCGCAAGAAGGAAGAGGAAGAACATACACTATAGAGGGCGTGGCCACCGGCCCAGAAACACCATTCACAAATCCCGATGCATTTGTACTGTTCGTATTTCACTCTTCTCCTACTACTGCTACAAGCACACTCGACCTGTCCAAGATACCGATGACAATGTCATTCCCGCATTACTACAGCAACAACGTAGTGCCCAACAACATGACCGCCCGTAACGGCCACGGCACTCCATATCCGGTCGACTCTGAGGAACTCAGAATACTGCAAGACCCATCTTTCGGTCCTCGTTCGAGAGGCTATCGAGCACCTCCCCTGAAGATTTCACTTCAGCAAGCCTACCAACGACTCTGTACAACAGTCCCAAAGAATACCAAGACAAACAATGCGCACAAGAACCTGCGCAATGCTCTGCAAAATCGAAACCTTACCTGGGATCTCATCATCAAGATGTTCAACGATCTCGACACCTGCTACTTCCACGGCGATTTTAGGCGAAGAGTATACCTTGTCTGGAAAGCATTTCCTCCGAATGATCATGATTCCCTCGCTCAGACGCATCAACCTGGTCTATTCATTGGTGGGAACGCACGAGTGATGATCACACTCCGCACGAATGTGAAGTGGGAAGCTCTTCCCAAGACGTTCGCTCTTGGAACACTAGTTCATGAGATGGCGCATGCTTATTTCATGATTAATTGTGGTGCGATTGGATCTTTGGAACTTGGGGCATCGGATCCGCATCATGGACCCGTTTTTATGAAGGCGGTTAGGAGATTGGGGGAGGTGACTGGGTTTGATACGACGAGTTGTTGGGTGGATACTGCAGATAGAGGGTCAAGGCGAACGAGGCAGGGACATTTTGGATATGGGAGTAATGCAGTGTACGGTCCTGGATATGGATATGGATGGGCATGGCCACCTGGAGCATGGTATGGAATATGAGATATCGACAACCTAAGGGTATCCTGAAATCAAAAACAGAACATATTTACAAAAGAGAGAGAGAGAGAGAGACATAACACAGTACCGAACCGAACCCCACCCAATCACTCACTCCCCTCTCCAACACCATGTAACGTCCATTCTTCAAGCCGGAGTCCCATGCATCGGCCCCATATCCCCCTCACTCTTAACCCCTCCACCCACCATACTCCTCTTGGTATGCCTCCTCCTAACCAAAACCTGCAACACAATCGCCACCCCCAACGCAAAAATACTCACAATAGCTACCGCAAAACTCGCCACATACAATCTACAAGCATGTATTCCCGCATCATCCCAAGCCTCTCGAATCGTATCAAAAGCATCATCGCCCCAATTCCTCCAATCTCTTCTCCCACAACCATATTTTCCACTTTCATTCATAGCGGCGATAGCGATCATAAGCGCTATAGCGATCGTGTCGAAAATTATGGAGAGGATCCAGAGGAATTTAATACCGGCGGTGCAGCAGATTAGGATTGTTTGGATTAAAGTGTAGATGAGGACTATGGCGGCGAGGGCGAGGGTTGCGGAGTTGGAGGTGGTTTGGTCGACGGATACGAACTATGAGAGGGACATTAGTCGCGTGTTTTCCAGAGAGAGAGAGAGGAAGAAGTTTGGTATGTATGTATATGGGTGGTATCTGTCTACTCACCCAAGCAAAAGTCCCAGTAATAAGTAAAGCGCATATAAAAGCGATAAAGTATGCGATTAGCATAATGAGACGAAGGATTCCTCCAAAGATTGCCATGGTTGTGGTTGTCGTTCTGATAAGGTGTGTGAGAAGTGGTATGTAGCGTTATGTGATCCAGTTTTGGTTCACCACATGAGCGAACGCTTGCTTTATCTTTGTACTCCATCAATCACCAAACCCACTTACCCATGCCCGAAGATCTTCTCAACAAGTGTTTCAGAGGTGACGCGTGCCACATCTTGTTCGTTAGCTAGCTACAAGCCAAGAATACAGCTCCGCCTTGCTTGTTGTCACAAATGGAGGAGTCGGAATAAGGCAGAGACTCATGCGGTCGCCGCCGGCCATGCCATGAGTTTGGTCTTTTGACTTGGAAGTGCAATATACACTGTCTGCCGCCAATGAGCATCGTGGACGCCTTCTCATAAAGTTCTTTGCAGCGTGCTGTCAAGAGTCTTGGATGTTTCCCCAGATCAGGCAGCGCCTCTACAGCATGCGTCAGCGATAACTTTGCCAAGGCTTGTCCTACCTTGAAATAGGTCTCCAGCCACGTTGACATGGAAATTGCTGTATTTGTCTTGGTGCTGTATCATGTGTTGGCCTTGTGAGAGATGATGTTCAATGATCTGCGCCGAACGAGAAACGATTGCCGGTAACGCGTGATCGAGATGACAAGCAATGCCTTGCAATTCTGCTTTTCTTTTCAAATTCTGGCGCCAATGCAATGCGCACACATTAAACTCGGCCGTTACTGTACGAGTGAGTACAATGTACATACATGCTCTAGATGTACTTCCATTGCTGATAATGCAAATCCTCCATATGATGATGTGGCCTTAACATTCTAGCCAATGACTCCAGACGCCTTGCCAAACAACTTCTGCACACTAACAAGAATCCGACGAGATGGGTATCGTTATGGGTGGTCGACTACAAGGGCGCCATACAACTGGGCTGGGGCGAGTAAGAAAGGATTGGCGGTCGAATCTGCAACGCGTCAGCTTCTTATTCTGAAACATGACAAGCTGCGAACCTGCTCGACGTACTGTGTTTTGTGTTCAATCACCGCTGCACCTGGTTGCTCTTGCCATCGTTGACTGCCGAAATGTTAGCATGTTGATAACCTCGCGCCTGGAATAAAGACGTACCATAGTAGCTGCCCTTCACTGCTGTGCTTATTCCTGTAGGGGATGTCAACAATGTCCTGCTTGTCACATGCAACAATCTACTCACCAACACCGAGCGCCACTGCAACACCGACAACGAAAAGCGCAAGCGCAATCTTCAGCAGTAGGCGATTCCTCGCACTCAGCTTGCTCCAGCGGGTGCGAACTGGTGTGCAGCAGCCGCCGCGAGCTTGCCGCCTCTGCTTCTTGTCTTCTTTGTACTTTTGCTTCAATGTCTGCGTGGAAGGCCACATCTGGCACTCCTTGGTATGCTCCACAACCATCTTCTTGGAGAATGGGTGTTCATCGTCCGCGGTTGGCGTGAGTGGAGTGTCGTTACCACTCTCGAGGTCCTTCTCGTATACTTCGTGCACCTTGCCATGTTTTGCACTTGGCAGCGGTAGTGATAGCTCATTCGACGACGGTGGGTGTTGATAGAAGGGTGAGTGTGGAGGCACGCGTGACGCATCAAACTCCTCTCCTAGAGTGGTCCGCGAGACGGCAGGTGTCAATGCAGGCGAGTCGGTGATCGGATGTGGGAGTTGGTGTGAGGATGGTTCTGGTGTCGAGACTATCGTAGCTCCAAAAGTGGTGTTGGTAGATGCCATTTTGTCTTTTCTGAACTCGACAGAGAGTTCTTCGATCGTGCAATCGGTGTGGCGGGAGATTAGTCGTATATAGCCTGTCGCTGTGTCCGGCAGCGTATGGTTGTCCACTCCGAGCGGTACAGCACTACAAGACAGCAGAGGGGGGTTGAAAAGGTATTGCGCGGATCGAGTGGTGCCGGGCAGGGAGTTGCTGATACAATTGTGAGGGCGGGCGGGTGTGCCTCAAGGATGTCGCCGTGAAGGTCTCACTGTTGTGTGGCCTGTCAACCTGGAACCTGGATGGAGTGGAACGATAAGGTGCACCGTATCCAACCACTGCTGTTGCTGCTGTTGGTGTTTGCTACTGCTGCTGCTGTGATGAGGACAGGCGGCAACTGGGCAATGGCAAGGTAAGGTATAATACAGAGCGTGAATGGTGTGGTTACTGTGTGATGAAGAGGTTTAGAGGGAACGAAGGTGGTCGTGCACTACCTTAGCCGTACTTGCCTCGAGTAAGTGTTCCGGTATGGTTCACGGCGGGCTCGAGCTTGCGTACGCCAATTCACTTGATCAATCTGGCAGCATCCGCGACCAATCGAGCCGTGCGCAGCAGACTCTGATATCGCGCCCATGTTCAGCACAGATGCAGAGCATACGCCGCTGGCGTCTGCGTGTCTGTGTCAGGCAGAACAAGCCGTCCATAGAATCGGGATGTTCGCGCCTGGCCTATCACAAAACGGCTCTAAACTTAGTCTGGCCCGCGTCCACACAATCCTGGAAAGGAGACTCTATAATGCTGGTGGTTTTCTGGATATGGCGAGCTCTGGAACCTGCCAGTGACATTCATCTTGTCTATCCGATGCAGCAAACTCAACAGCGATACACACTGCTACTTCGCCACATTTCTTGCTCATGCAGCGACGTTTGCTTCCAAGCTTTCAATGGCCGTTACTTGTTGATTCATGCGTTGACTTGATCTCAAACGGTCAATCATTCTACCTAATTTCTCGGGTACCTTTGCCGAAATCAACCCTCGAACGAGCAAGGATTCTTCCAGATTGATCCTGATTCTTGAACCGCACCTTTCGATCTTTCTTCACACCCTCACCCGAGATATGCGAGCAGCCTTCCTGGTCTCTCGTACTCTGATTCTTCGTTTCTCTGAGACACTACTATTCCTAGCCAAGAACGCGGACGCAAGCTTGTGAGAATCGCTATGTGCTTGAGGCTGCCGCGCATGACAGGCGTGGCGCTACAAGCCGCAAGCGTCTTCCAGCATCAATCAAGGCGGTGGCGTATGGCGAGAATGCTGCAACAAGACATCTTCGTGGGCTTGTGTGGGAGTGAGACGCGTGCTCCCAAAAGTCCTCGCGAAGCCATGTCTTGCCTCCCCGGTCTTCTGCAAGTCGATAGAACTTGTTCCTGCAGCCATCAGCAAGCTTGCAAGCATGCCGAGTGGCCAGAGCTGGAAGTGATCGCCAGGAACAAGTCAGCGGCATGAGTCGGTCCGTCCATCCCGACGATTTGAACTCTGCCATTGCGTGATGGTCTGCTCTCGAGCACCTTCGCTGTGCTGTGTACTGCAGACGCAGCGCCTTCTTGAACACTGACAGATGTAGCTCAATCAGCAACAGACACGATCTCAACCTTCACGATTTCTCTCAGGCATTGGCGAACACGACTCAGCCTCTGGACTTCTTGAGACACCTACCTCGGCCGCTGCAAGCCACTCCCAGATAATGCAAGCACGCGTGGATCGATGGCCAGACTCACATACGACATACTTGAGCTCAAATACCACGCCGTCAAAATCCATTTTGTAGCGTGCTGCGAATTGCCATCACTTACCTTCCGCTCGGCATTTGAGCTGTGGGCTACTTACAGACCACTACTAAGCGCGTGAGATAGTCTACATTGCTATCCATCCACGCCAGTACGGCAGTGCCTCGATCTGGCAGCGCGAATGCTTTCAGGCGCTCTTGGCTGCAGGCTTCTAGAACAATGTGCTGGAGAAGGCACTGTACTTGCAGATGGCGCAAGCGACATGCCCCGATCTGTTGCCTCACGTTCCGCGACTAGGCACCGGCAACTTTCACGCAAAAGAATGCTCTTCGCAGGACAGCGTAACCTGAAAGTTTTGAAGCCGCATTGTATGTGTTTCAGCATTTGCGATTGACGGTTTCAGGTGGTGCATGACTCTCTCCCGAGCTGTACATCATAGCTACATTCTACCCCTCCACAAGGCAAGTCAGATTATGCCGCCATCCTCTGCGATCCTCCTGGGCTGCAAGATCTTAGGCAGGTGAACGACAGGCACATCTACCATTGAGCACTCCTAATAGCAGGCCTGCTATAGCCTCCACACTCGTCTGTCAGGCATCTTTATGGTAAGCAATGCTCTATTCGCGGAAGATCAACACTTCTAGTTCACTTAAGCTCGTGGAGCGTAGAGAGGGCCGGAGGTTGTTTAAGAAGAGCAACCTTTCTCATTTACAATCTCAGCCATAGTCATGGAACCCTTCATTTTTGATCTAGGTGAAGGTGGCGGGGTGATCAGTGGGTTAAAATCTTTCCCTTCAATTGAAGAAAACGACACACACAGTCCCAAAGGCAAACCTCTCCTCTTCTGCCTCCACGGCGCAACCTACTGCGCCAAATACTTCGACGCGCACGAAAACTATTCCTTAAAATGGATATCAGACTTGCTCAACCTCCCAGTCATTGCCATCAACCGACCAGGCTACATGAGTACACCTGAACTCCCCAAACCAAAAAACGAAGGCTCAGACACCCACCTCCAAAACGAGTCCCGCTGGCTCCACCGCCTCGTCCTCCCCACCCTCTGGCGCGCATACGGACCTAGTCTAGGAGCCACATCCATCGTCCTTCTAGGCCACTCCATAGGCGCCAGCGTCAGCCTCATCATCGCCAGCAAACACAGCACCCAAAGCAACAGCGCGACACCTCCAGGCTACCCCCTCTCAGGCCTCATAATTTCAGGTTTAGGCACACAAAAAACCTTCCAACCTGATCCAGGATATCTTTCTGTTCTGCCGCCGTTTAACGAAGAAGGCAAACCCATGCACATGCATTGGAACCACGAACCAAAAACAAAACTCATGCTCAATTCCGACTACGGCCAAGCACCACGCGACACAATCCTAGCCCACGAAGCAATATGTACCCCAGGTCTATCTACCGAAGCCCTCGACTTTAACGCCCCAGAGAACTGGCCTTCATATTGGCCTAAACTCGCTGCCGAGATCTCGATCCCCGTGTCATATTTTCTTGGGAGCGATGATCAGTTATGGGAAGGGACGATTGAGAGGGTGGAGGAGTTTAGCCAAGCGTTTAAAAAGTGTCCGAGGATGGAGAGGGGTGTTATAGGGGGGAGTGGGCATTGTATTGAGTTGAGTTGGTTGGGACCGAGTTGGTATGTGAGATGTGCTGGGTTTGCTATGGGGTGTGCGGTTGAAGCGGAACTTTTGGGGAGTATTAGGATTGGGTTGGGGATGGAGATGACTTCTGACGATTGATACGTGCGTTGAGTTGAGGAATGGTGTATAGAGGTTGGGTTTATATGAGAGATAGAAGTGGTTTATACATGTTCATTACCTATCTCAAGACGAGGCTGGGTGTAGAAGGCCCAAGTAGCTCACTTTGCCTCCCTCGTGCATGGTGAATGCTAAGATTTTCATCGATATTTCACGTCTCATCCTCACATATCTCTCCCCTATACATACCAAACCAACCGTCACATCTTCATCAATCACTAAGCCGACCTGGTCTAACGGTATGATACTCCTTGGATACAGATCTTGCGGTTCGGAGAGTGTTACTATTATTCGGGTCCTGCGATTCGAAGAGTTTCACCAATTTTCGATGTCTAGTTGAAGTGTCACTATTTAGGAGTCCTGCTCCTTGTGTTTCACTACCTGGTGTTACTACTGGGTTCGAGATTTGAAAAGCGAGGTTTCACCATAAAGGAGAGATGTCAGTTCGAATCTGACGGTCGGCAGAAACTTTTTGCTTCGATAGGCAGGCAAAATGATAGTCATCTTTCTGTAGCTATTTCATATCAGCTATCCCTGATTGTGGTATATCGGTACATTACTAGTTTCAGTCATAGCCACACATGGCTTTCAAAAGTCTGTTATACCACACCATGCGATGCAAATGAACAACGCTTAAACCTCCAACGCCTCGCTAAACTTGCTACAATATGCAAACCACTTGGACACGTCATCTGTCACCTTGATTCGATGAGGGTTCTTGCTGCTGGGAAGCATCATCTTCGTCATCCGTTGGTAAAGGCGTGGGCAACTGGCTGGGCTCTTCCGGGATGGGAGCTGGTGTTGCACTTCTCGGGGTGGCCTCTTTGCTCGACAGATCGTCTTCGGCCAGCCCACGTTCAGATGCTAATCTTTGCGCGGTCTGCCGTCGTCTCTCAATTTCTTCCTCTTCGTCGTGCGCTATTTGCGCTTCTTGTCGCTTCAGATCGGCCAATGAGGGTGTAGAATCTTGCATCGGCTGGATCTCTTCAATGTCGTCCGTATGAGTCTCTGAAGGAGGCGTCTGCGCCATGCTGTTCGTTCTACTACGTCTCTTCCTTCTCCTACTACCAGTCTCGCTCCTGGTGCTTTGCGAAGAGAAGGTGCGTCGAGTGGACGCTCTAGATCCAGCCGAAGGCCTCTTTCCGCGCTTCACAGTCCCAGTCCTACCAGAGCTACTTTCAGTATCTGGTCCAGAGAAGGTAGTCCTTCGTTCTAGCACCATAGCGAACTCGTCGTCCAGCGGTATAGCGTCGTCTTCTTCGTCCGAAGGGAAAATATCACCCCTACTGCTGTAGCTACCGCTGCTGCCCTGGGTCCCACTTCGCGCTCGACCATGGCTTCTGCCGCCAAAAAGCTCTTCATCTTCCTCTAACAAGCGCTCGCCTTCGGTCAGATCGCGCGCTCTTGTCTTTCGCGCGCCAGGATGCTCTTGCAGATCTGCAGCACTCGGCTGGTACCGCATGCTCTTTCCTCCAAACATTCTTCTCCAGAAGCTCGAGCTTCCTGGAATGACTGTTGGATCTTCTTCCCCGAGCGCAGCACCACTTTTCCGCCTGCCTTTTGGGTATGACATGCCGCGCTGTCGTCCAGGCTGCGCAGAGACGGTGCCATAGCCCGGCGCACTTCCACCAGAGTTCACCAGTCTGTCAAACTCATCGTTGCCCCAGCCCAGCAGGCCGTCGTTCTCGTCGTCATCCCAGTCATCATAGAAGTCAAAGCTGAGCTCTGCGCGACCGCGTGACCGGCCTCGACCTCGCTGCCGTCGCAGTCGTTCGCGTTGATTGACGTTTAGGGCAGGACAAGATGCGTCGATGCACGATGTAAAGCATGCGCCTATGCTCTGGAAGCAGGGCTTGACATAGTTCTGGCCGAAGATGTAGATTCCGCTCTGGGTCGCCTCATTGGCCGACTCGAGAGTCTGGGTGATGTCGTTGAGCCTTCGACGAAAGCGCGGGTCGGATGCGCGATACATGGCGCCAGTGCGATGAAGATACCATGCACACCCAGCCGTATGCGCCCGCCGAAATTGCACTCAGCCTTGTCGCATGAGGTGGTCGTTGTCCGTCGCCGTGGTTCAATGTGTTTACAGACTGTCGATTGGTAGGAGGACCTTGTGCAAGGCTGGGTCTGGGATCAGCTGTCATGCTGTCTCGAGACATTCTCCACATTGACCATTGAGCGACCTCGGCATCGGTCCGTCTTGCCGATCTCAAGTCCTTTCTTCACACTCCTCGTCTACTCTTTCACTTCTTCTTTCACTCGTCAATAATAGTCTCCATACGCATTACAAGCACCCACTTGACTTTCCAAAAGACGACATTGCATTGTCCACGTCTACCTCGGCGTTCAACTACGGCCGGAGGATCTGACACGCTACATACCAGATTCGGCGAACGACAGCAGGGTCATGGCCAGCATAGCCTGGTCAATCGTTCTGCTTTAAGCATCGCCACGTTCATCCACGCCTTGGACCTACAGCTTGCATGAACGACGCAAGTATATTTTCCCGTGTCTCTCTCTACTTCTAGTACTTGCACCGGACTTCTTTCCCACTGCAAAGAGTAGGAAATCCACGCGGCCGAAATTTCGCTTCTTCGTATTTTCCGTCTGCTCATATTTTTATACCACTCCCTGGAAGTCCGAGATTGCAATACTTGGACCTATCTGAGCCACGTGCGCTCCAAATCAAGCTTGTCAAAAGAACTTTATACCACGGCCGCCAATCGAAGGCAGGAAGCAAAATCATACCAACTGCGAGGCCACGCGATGAACACCTTGATCCTGAACTGCCGGACCAACCATGATCCCTACAAATCTGTCTCCTATGCTTCAACAACTGCCTATATACAGCGATACTCTCCACCTTAAGTACCTTATCAGGAAGTTATCTTTTACTCCTCTTGGGGGTCATAGTCGTCATCAGAACCTGCTCCCACACCTTATATCCTTCCAGTCGTCACCATTCCGCAACTACGTAGAACTCCCCGTTGCTTCGCGCTCGCCAAGGAGATCAGTATGTGCGAGCCGACTAAAATCAAATTCGATCTCCCAATTGGCACCTGGGTATGGCAAAGACTGAGGAGAGGTCTTGCTTTGAGCGAGCCATATACTGACTTTACCACCAGGGTACTACTGAAGTTGAGGTCGAGTATCCGTGGCATAGAGACCTCGACTCGATCATTTTACCCCTTCTCGAAACAGCTCATGATGCCCAGCAAGAAAAGCAAAAGGAGCAGAAGGAGCTTAGGAAAAGCGAGGCGTATCGGCATTCCCAAGCATCAGAGGACCGTCTCAGCGAGTTGAAGACCAATGGCGAAGTACGTGCCGCCTTACCGGCGGAACGTGATCGAGGTACCATCCCAGCAGCCAACGCAGCCAAGATCATCATGAACAACAGCAAGCAGAGAAAGAACAGGAATAAGACCTTGCCATTGCGACCGAATGAAGAGGTCAGGGTTTGTCTGAAGGGAGTGGAGAGTATCAAGTGGATGACGATGATGCGAGGAGATTACTTTCAAAGCTTGTTGGAAGCATATGCAAAAGATTGCGAGCCTCCCAAGGAAGTCAGTCGGCTCAAGGTGTTCTGGAAAGGAAAATGGGTGAAGAATATGGAGACGCCTGACGATGTAAGTGCTGGACTTGCATTCGTACGCCGTTGCAAATACGGTTCACGTGAGCTGACCGAGAGCAAAGCTGGGTCTTGATGCCGATTCGAAACTCGAAGTCTACGAGCTTGTGCAGTGAGTGAGTTGCCACATCGTTTCTACCTTCCGACTGTTGACTGATACTCGATAACAGGCTCAGACGAAAGGTCACCATGGAAGGCTTGAAAGTCCCTCACCAGCGTAATCGATCCAAGGCATCCATCAAAACAATCCAGTCCAACGCCTCAGAGGAGCGTCGCAGCCTGAGACCCTCATCGACGGTACCAGCTGCCGAGACTGTAGAGACAGCACCATATCGTCCTTCATCGGCACCATCCGATACGGGAAGAAAGCGCGTACATGTCGACAAACTCCAGATCGACAAGCTAGGCTTTGCCAAATCCTCAGGCTACCCAACCGAAGCCGAAGACGACCAATGCCTCTCAGCTACCGTCCATCCCGGCGAACTCCATATGCCAGCGCACATCCCAACTCGCGACAACAGCAACAAAACCAACACCACTCTCCGCTCCTCCAACGAATCCGGGTCCTTGGCCGCAGAATACCAAGCCCAATGCGTCGCCATCCACGCCCTCCGCTCCGAGACACCCGCCAACTCCCCAGAAGAAGAAAAACCCACCGTCGTCAAACTCTCCGTCCAACCCCCCAGCGAAGCCTCCCTCCAAGAAGCCGCACGCCTCCAAGTCCCAGTCTCCACAAAACTCCAACGCCACTACGACATCGCCGCCACCCAACGCTCCGAATCCCCATCCACCTCAATCCCCTCCTCATCTCCAACTCAACTCCAATCCCTCTCCGTACGTCCCGACCCTACTCCCATCCAATCCCCCATTCATCCAGCTCATCGCACCACCAGAAAAGCCTTACCATTCATCCCACCCCTGCGCACAGTAAAATCTAAAGAAGAAGAAGGCCTAAGAATTAGAGAAAGTGTGCAGGGATATAAATATCAGAATGCGATCCTAAAGAGGAATAGTATGTTGGCACCTGCGGAAATTGAGACTACGATTGAAGCGCCTGGGGGAAGGAGGGTTAGTAGTACTTTTCGGACCTCTTGGCCGTGACTATATGATAGTGATAGGAGAGGGAGTGCGGGGTTCTAGTGGTAGGAAGGGGGAGCAGGAGGGGGTTGGGGTGGAGCAGGGGATCGGAGAGGGTGGCGTGCGTACTTCTAGGTTCTTGGAACATTTGGATGATGGAGAGGTGGAGGGGGAGAGGGGGTGTTTGGAGGGGTTGAGGAGGGGGTTGAGGAGGGAGAGGAAGGTTGGTGGTGGTGGGAAGAATAGGATGAAGGAGTTTAAGTTTGCTAAATTGTGAGATGTTGAGGACGGTGGTGGTGGTAATACCCGATGATGAAGGATATGAGAGTTTTCATTTGTTATGGAACTAGATGATATTCATCAATCTCCTTGGAAGTAGGTTCTTATTAGTAATGTGAATGTCTGAATTCCCTTTTTAATACTACCGACTTCTCGATTCCGAACTTTTCCATCGACTCCACGCAATGCCTCGATGCAAAGAAAAATGGCCTGTGAAAATCGCTTGAACGCCACTCAGTGAAAATACGAAACTCAGGCCGATCGTCTTCGCTTAAGTCTTGGTCTCTCGGTCTTTCGACGAATGCCGGATGAAGACTTTGTAGCAAGTCTGGCGTCATAAACGTTCTGTATCAATGTTGCTTGTTCCCTTATGTATTGCTCAAGAGCACGAATGACTGCTTCTACGTCCAACTTTGCGCAGAGATGGCATTCCACGGAGTGTTGTTTTGGCTTGTGGTATCCTTTTGTCCAAGTGGCAGGAGGGAATTCGTCATCTGTCACCACCTGGAACATTGCGAGAGTTCGATCACCATTCGTAGTCTGCGATCGCTCAATCAGTATCTCGATGTAGGCACTTAATTGTTAGAGGGATCTTCTACCTTCGTTCAAGTAGTCCAGGGATGGAAGGTAGTAGTTGAGAGTGTTCCAAGCTCTCTGCAGGCTGTCTTTAACGCCCGTTGTCGCGTCTGCGATCGTCATTGAACTTTTGCAGCTCTGGATCTTCTCTGTCAGGTCTTCTTTAGGCTTTTCCATGTCAGAATAAGTTTCTCTGGTGTTTGCTGTTGTGTCGAAGACGGACGTGAAGTAGGTACGTACTTCTTGAGTAGTTTGGTGGCGGCTTATTAGCAGAGCTCAGAGATCCTCGTCCAGGTGACCTCCTTAATGCACTGTGCTCGTGTATCGTTCGATCGTGTCTTATTGCTTGTTCATCAGTCTGCACGTTCTTCTCATTCGAGGTGATCTCTTGAGCAATAAGTCATGCAGTCAAGCTCGGCACAGTCCTTGAAATGAGTCTGATCGCGATTTTGCAACGAAAAGACGAGAACACTATACTTACTTGTATGTCTTACCTCGCGTACCGGCAGCAAGTGTATACCGGAGTAGGATCCCGAGCACATTGATCAATATGTTCATCCTTCGCACGTGGGCCACAAGTGGCGCAACATTATGGAAACCGATGCCGAATCAGGCCAAAAAAGCCATGGGACATCGTCCAGCATGAGCAGGCGAGATCCATCACTTGCACTTGTGCAAAGAACATACGATTCCAGCGTCCGTCGTGACAAGGTACCCAAGGCGCAATGTGCGCTGTTGATGAGGTTGTTCGACTCTGTTCTGGTCAGGTCGGAGTTGCTAGCCGGCCGAGAAGAGCTCAGGCTGCAGTCGCGTAAAAGAGCGGAGACGAAGGTGCTTCACACGCTACTGTCTGCCGTAGAGTCATTCTGACATCTTCGCGTAGAGACTCTGAAGATTCTGAATGAGAGTTTGATGATGAGGTTGATGTTCAAAAGATGAAGGAAAGAGTCCAATGGAAGTCTCGGCAGTCGCGACAAGCACAGACCACTTCCCTTCGGTGGCGTACCTGACTTGCATGTCCATCTCTTGAACACAACTTTCATCGATCCTTGCAAAAGTACTATCAATGTCGAGTTCAGCAGAGGAAGGAGGTGGAGACAAGGACACAGAATGGAAGAAAAGCTCTGCCAGATTCACAAGGTAGGTCGCCTGCTCTTTGCCACCAAATCTTGTACTGATCCCGGGAACAGCAAGCGCTATAGCGAATATTTCGACCCATGCCAAGAAGCTGCAGACCGAAGCTTGAAGTGCTTGAGGAGGAATGGAGGTGATCGCGCGATGTGCATGGATTACTTTGAGTGAGTCTCGATGATAAATCTCGGATGAGGTTTTGGCATTGACTTTCGACAGTGCATACAAAGCGTGTAAAAAGCAATGGGTATGGCACCTGCTTGATCGTTCTGCTGATGTGACTATGGCTGACTTATTGACAGATGGAAGAAATGAAGGAACAGAAGCGGAAGGAGGGCAAAGGCTGGTTCTCATGACAGTTTCATGAGCTCTCCATATTGTATGATACCCAGCTCTCTTGAAAACGTAAACTCTTCACGTGCGCCCAGGTCTATTATACACACTCACTGGCGAGAGCTCTCTTATTACCTGGTGTCTTTATTCCGCGACCATCGCAGCACATTCCAGCTGCTGTGCAAACGGCGCAGTGCAGTAAGGCTCGCCAAATTTGGAAGCTCAGCCATGATGGCTTGCAGCTGTGCCGTCCTGCAGCCTTTGTGCTTCACGGAGCAACCCCACGCCACGGTGCACTCAGCAGTACTTTGCCGTCCCTCCTGCACCCTCTCAATCGAGCGCTCAGTCGCTCTTTCGCCCGCTGCGTACGTCGTTGCAATGAGGATACTCGCCACGGGCACACCGCAAAGCCGCCTGAAATCCGCGATCAACGACGCCATCAATCCAGTCATTTTTCTTCTGGTCTCAGTCGTTTTCACAGCTGTATTCTTCACAACCAGGAATGGCGCTCCCAACGATACTAGCAACGGCTTTTCGTGCAGATCCGACAATCCTACCTTTCCATGGCAAGGCAACTGGAATCGTGTCTGGGACTCTAGACTGTTCCTGAGCATCACGCTTGCGCAGGGCAGCTTTACATTCTCCCAAGCAAAAGCAATTGACATCTGTTGGGACCTGGTTGTGGGCAGAGGCGGCCAGATGTATGTCGCCTATGCCGCATACCAGGTGATGCGCCGATCCCTCCTTAGGTCCTTGGAGAGCAGATCGATGCATATACCTGTTACCGCATCGCTCATATTCGAGGGACTTTCAATCTCGACCTCTGTCAAAATATCTGAGGGCCTGGTTTCGACTGCACGAAAAGAGAGAAAATGGAACTGGAGACTCGTGGGATTTCTGTGCATGATCATGTACCTTCTGTCCTTTGGTACCATTGTCTCGGCCATGACAGGTTATCAAGCCCAGATGACACCGTTCTATAACGACACTATTAGCCGGAATATTTTCCCTTCCAGCAATATCAGATCCAGCGATGCACACGATGGTGCCATCGTTAATGATGGCCAGAGAATTGGATTTGAGCCAGGTGCTACTTTTTCCAGCAACACAAATGCGGGTGACATCGCGACGCTGCGGAATTGTAAGACTCAATCAATTGCTTTCCAATTCAAGGTATCTACTAACCACTATAATATAGATAAAGACACAGTCAATGGAATCGAGAACCGCAACTATTCCAACTGCGGTGGTGAAGAGGGTCGCACAGTCAGCTATACTAACTTTGAGATGACTATCAAATATGTCGATAAATTGAAGTCTTGTAATTACAGCAGTTCAAGGATTCAGTTCCATAACCAGACGTATGATCTCGAGGCCTCCCCGCTGGACGTACGATTTGAAAAGGTCTACAACATCAGCGGGACACTTATGAACATGACTTGGCTAGAGCAGACTAGTCTTTGCCAGCCCGAGAAAACATACCAATGGGGTTTCTCGTGGCAACTCCTATTTCTGTTCTGCATGATGACCATCGTCTACGCCTGCATTCTTACTGCACTGCAATGGGACGTTTGGTGTTTCAGTCAAGTCAACTGGTTCAAGCAGCGTCACGGCCTCTACAGAGACATTCTGGACATGGCCGATGAACTCAAACACGAGCTGAGGGAAGAATTGAAACATAGCAATGGTCATTATCTTACAGCGGACACATTGGAAGAAGTGATCAACACCGACAGAGGGACAATATATGTTTCTACGGAGAGTCTACCTCCTCCTCGACGTGCGCTGGCATCTTTCAGAAGCTTGGACAATAGCCTTGGGTACCCTATGTACCAGATAGACGACAGAATGACTGCGAAATCGGGTTCGCTTCACGAGTGAAAGGAAATGCAACTGGAAAAGCGTTGAATAATGCACGCGAGGTTGGCTCAATCAACGCATGAGCCAGATAGCTCGGAACATGATATAATGGAACCAATCGACGCCCAGAGCAACCATCAAACGGAAGCAGGCAGCTCTTGAGCAAGAGGCAGGGATGGCTACCAAGCAACTTTTGCCAAAAGCGAAGGCTGCGCGCTGAAATTCACCGTCCACCATCCAGCCTGCTCAACGCTTAATTTGGCTACTAGACCTAAATGCGATCGCGATTCATGGATTGCTTGCCTGTACGATGTCAGACGTTTGGCATTGTCTAGCAGCTATCGCTCGGATTCATGGATCGAGACAGGATCACCGGAAACTTACCTCAAGAACAACATGCCATGACTATAGTCGTACTTACATTGCGTTAAAGTTATAAATATTCATTCACTTGCATTTTCAGAAGACAATTGATGTTCCAGGGACCCTTGGTTTGGGGAAAGCAAGATGGGCCTCGGTCCGGGAGCTTTCTCCACACGAAGTTTCGGCACAAGACAGCTTCGCCAACCGAATGGTGGTGTTGACGACTCGTCCTCTATTTGTCGACATGGATTCAAGTAAAGAGCATCTCAAGAACAGAAGGAAACCATACTGGCACCCTCCTTGAGCAGCAAAACAAAAACCAAATCATCAAACCAGAAACCCACCACCCACCATGACCCGCCCCCAACTCAAAACACCGCTCTGCGAGCTCCTCAAAATCGAATACCCCATAATCCTCGCCGGCATGGCACGAACGTCCTCCGGTCCCCTCGCCGCCGCAGTCTCCAACGCCGGCGGCCTAGGCGTAATCGGAGGCCTAGGCTACACCCCCACCCAAATGCGCTCCATCATCCACGAAATCAAAGAAAACCTTCGAGACAAATCCCTACCCTTTGGCGTAGATCTCGCGCTCCCACAAGTCGGTGGTTCCGCCCGAAAAACTAATCACGACTATACCCATGGGCAGCTAGATCAATTGATTGATGTTGTTATAGAAGAGAAGGCGAGTTTATTTGTGAGTGCTGTGGGGGTTCCGCCGAAACATGTTATTGAAAGATTACATAAAGCAAAAATTTTGGTGATGAATATGGTTGGACATCCGAAACATGCTCATAAGGCGTTGAAAGCTGGAGTAGATATTGTTTGTGCGCAAGGGGGTGAAGGTGGTGGACATACTGGAGATATTGCGACTTCGATCTTGATCCCTTCGGTCGTGGATGTTGCGAGACAATATACTTCTCCTATGACAGGGAAACCTGCTCTCGTCGTCGCGGCAGGAGGGATATATAATGGTCGTTCTTTAGCGGCGATGTTGTCGTTTGGAGCAGTGGGTGCTTGGGTCGGGACAAGATTTGTGGCGTCTGAGGAGGCTGGGTGTAGTAAACTTCATAAGGAGGCTGTGGTGACTGCGGAGTTTGAGGATACTGTGAGGACGTTGGTGGTTAGTGGTAGGCCTTTGAGGGCTAGGATGAATGATTATCTTAAGACTTGGGAGGTGGATCGACCGGATGAGATAAGGAAGTTGTGTGCGGAGGGGATTGTGCCGCTGGCTCAGGATATGGAGAAGGATGTGGATGTTGATATACCCTTTTTGATGGGGCAGGTTGCTGGAGCTATCAAAGAGATTCAACCGGCGGGGGTGATTTTGGAGGAGATGGTCAAGGAGGCGGTGGACGTCTTGAAGACGCAACAAGGGTATTTGGGTGAAGCGACAAGGAGTCGTTTGTAGACTTATTCAAAGCACCCAGGAACACACATGGTCCGTGCCCCATTCACGGGCTTATGGAATACCTCAGCAACCTACCTTCAACTCACAACTTTCCATCATCACTCCCCTACTCATAGTCATGATCTCCATCAGCAACCTCGTTAGCATTCATATACGCCAAACCCGAGCCTCCAGCTAATCAGTTCGAGCCTTTAACATCATCCTTTGCTTTGTAGGCTTTGTAGGCTTTGTAGCAAAGTATTTAAGGCGCTCAAACACGCTGATGAAAAGATCTCAAATTCGGAATCGAAATGACATTACCCGCTAACGGCTTCTCAAGTACGAAGGTAATTGATTGATTAAAACTTTAGCTTTCCGAGTGATTCAAAGCAATCGCTCGTTTCGTTTTGCTTGGGTTGCCAATGTTGAGATGTTCTTGAAGATCTGTAATTAGCCTGATCGCGAAGCAGCCAAAGCTGCCATGCCTTGATAACTCCTGAAGAGGGAAGCTTTGATGTACAACAGGACATGGTCTAGCACACTGCCTCTGGGCCATTCTGTTTGCCACTTAAAGCTTTTCTATCTATATTTACAGTCCGAGCTCTTATGTACAGCTTCCATGCTCTTCAATCCCCACAATCTATACCCCTCTCCTCTCCTTCTCCTCCCTAACATGCCCCGGCCCATCCATAACAGCCTTAACCCTCTCCTCAAAAGCCTGTATCATCTTCTCCGCCACCTTGGGCGCCGCAGCCGAACTCAACGCCGCATAAAGCGGATTCGAAAACTGAAACTCAATCGCCAAATTCACCTCCGTCTTCTGTTGCCCAGGCACAGGATTCGTCTCCGAAACATTCTTATGCGCTCCATCGGCATGTATAGCCTCAATGGGCGGAGGCTTATAAGGATAAGGCTTCAAAGTCCACCTCGTGAGAAGATGCGCCATGACTGTATCCTTCCGAGCCGGATCGACCTCTTTCTCTGGACGAGAGCTGTGATGCGAGATTTCTGAACCGGAGAGGGAAGATGTCATGTTCCCGCTTACGGCTTCGACTACGCGTTCTGGAACGCAGTAGACGCGGCTTGTGAATTCTTCGCTGATTTGGTCATTGAAGCCTATGGTGAGTTTCGCTTCTTCTGGGTATTTCTTGCCGTCTGGGGCTGGATTGCTGTATTTGGTGACGACGGAGCCTTGGCAGTAGGGCAGGAATTGGCTGTATGAGGCTACATCGCTGATTATGCTGTAGATTACGCTCGCGGGGTATCGGAGCGTGCGTTGGGCTGTGAGGGTCTGGTTTTGGGAGAACGGATTCGAGGCGCCGAAGGGATTGCTCCCGCTACCGAAGAAGGGGCGTTTTTGCTGTCTGTCGTGGTTCGTGGGTGGTATTGAGGTGTTGGCTGCGTAGGAAGTCCTACATGATGGTGTAGCGTGTCTGGTGGAGGTTCGTAGAAGCGATTGGGAAAGTGGTTTGAGGGCGTTCATGTTGAAGTGGTTCAAGACCTGAGTCTCTGGCAGTGGCAGCTATCGTTCTTGTAGTAACTTTTGATGCATATTTCCCAAGCACAGAGAACATTCGGATGTTGATCAATGGTCCCATGTCATCATACATTTTTGTAGCTCGCTTCTAGCGCAGCCATATGCAAGATGCGGGAATACCCGCCGCGGAGCCGATCGTCAGGCACGAGCGTTGCAAGTGAGGAAGTCAAATTCGAGATTCCATTTCTCTCCGCCAAGAACTCGACAACGAAGACCAAAACCCAAAATGGCAGACTCTGAAGACCAAATACCACAAACAGAACTCCCCCTTCGCCAGAAAAAGCCCAAACAACAATTAACGCGAGGCATGGAGCACATTCGACAATACGTCACAGTACCAGATATGCCGCCACCACCTACAGAACAAGGTGAAGACGCCTACGGAGTCCCAGCAAAATACGAACCAGTCCGGAAACCCCAGACCGACTCTCAAAATAACACCCAAAAACGCAGCGACCCATTCCAATTCGGCACCCGCTTCCTCGAAGAAGGCGACGACATTTTCGCCCACAATGCCTGGGACCACGTCGAAGTCGACCCGCAATACACCTCCTTCATAGAATCCCAAACCCAATTCCAACAACTCAATCCCGTCTCAGAATTCGACAAAAAACGTTTCAACAACAACCCCGAAAAATGGTGGGATAAATTCTACTCCAACAATTCCGCAAACTTCTTCAAAGATCGGAAATGGTTAGTCCAAGAATTTCCAATACTTGGAGAGGTGACGAAAGCAGAATATGGACCTGTTACTGTTCTTGAAGTCGGAGCTGGAGCTGGAAATACCGCGTTCCCCATCCTCGCCCAAAATCAGAACCCAGAGTTGAGATTACATGCTTGCGACTACAGTAAAAAAGCAATCGATGTAATCCGCTCTCAAACAGCATACACATCCCAAACGATCCTTCAAGCAGATGTCTGGGACGCCGCAGGCGTAGTTCTCCCCACAGGTCTATCAGAAGGCAGTGTAGACGTCATAATTATGATCTTCATCTTCTCCGCTTTATCACCAGATCAATGGGAGCAAGGCGTAGCCAACGCATACAAGCTCCTGAAACCTGGCGGTGAGATTTTGTTTCGTGATTATGGGAGAGGGGATTTGGCGCAAGTAAGGTTTAAGAAGGGGAGGTATCTTGGTGAGAATTTTTATGTTAGGGGGGATGGGACGAGGGTTTATTTTTTTGAGGAGGAGGAGTTGAGGGAGATTTGGGAGGGGAGGGGGAGGGGAGTGAGTGGAGCGAGTAAGACGAATGAAAACAGTGATGGTGGAACCGGTATTGCGAGACCGAAGTTTGAGATTTTGAACCTTGCGGTGGATCGAAGGATGTTGGTGAATCGGCAGAGAAAGTTGAAAATGTATCGGTGTTGGATGCAAGGTCGATTCAGGAAGCCTGCGCTGAAAGAGGATATGAAGGATGGTACTAGCGTCCAGGAGAGCTAGAATAGCATCATAGCGATCTCGGCAAGGAGAATGCACGAAAAGCGATATCATCAAGGGGCCAACCCTTGCTGCGGATATTCATATGTCAGCGCACAGACCATCTCCATTTGTGGTCACGCTTTGAGCCCTTGATAGTTGCACAATCAGAAGCCATTGCTCAAGATGAGCAAGATGGAGGTATCATCGAGCGGAAGCCAGGCAAGACGGCCTCATCGCAACGGACAGTGCACACACTTAGAGATCGAAAGCCGACAGGCAGAGTAGTTCATGATATCTCCGCCATCAGGCTCTGGAGTCATTATGTATATACGATCAACAGGCAAGCAGATGTCCATCGACGCTCTTAGTCCTATCACTAAAGACAATGTCCAAGCTCTATGTTATCTCGAGCTCAACATGGTCAAGCGACTGCAGTATATGTCATGCACGTATGATCATGGTATAGATAGCCGCTTTTCAACAAGAGATGCACAAGCATGACTTGATGATGGAAGTGTCCGTGATCAACTCCCTAGGCACGGCCCGAATACGAGAGACATGAACTCTTGTGCGCTTCACATCGTGTTTTTTTTTCACAGGGACTCAGCCCGGTGATGTCGAGCCGTGTATGCAGCTTCATTTTGCATGTTGATGCAAACTCTTAATCACCATTGCTTGGATCAAGTGGAAGCTTCGACTTGGTGAAGCCACTTCTCATCGCACTCTTGGCTCTTGCGCAATCAGTCTGTGCTTTGAGGTAGCCTCGTGACTCGGCGCATCGACCATGGTGACTTGTGACGGCTAAGAAATTTGTGAGATGTTCCGAGTGGGAGGCGTCGATGAACGATAGGGGAAGCGTTGGTGAGTCCGTGATACGGCTATCCTGGCTAAGAGTAGGGTTGCCCGTCTCAGCCTTGCGGTTCGCCGCGTCGAATTGATCGCCTTGTGATGGTCAAAAATATTATGAAGCCTCTCAGGAGAAATCGATGATGGATGGGAGGTCTCTCTGACCCTTCGATTCGGCTGCTTTGTCGTCCGTTCACTTGTTCCCCGACCTCGCTGTTCCCATTGAGTCAAGCTTGCGTACAAGTCCAAGCAGAACAATGAGAAAGTAAGTGGAGCAGCGATTGTGCTGGTGACTGAGGTAGATCGCGTGCCCGAGGTACTGGGACGTACTGTGTCGTTCAGGCACCGCACGGCGCATTTTCTACAGTAGGTCAGTGCAGATTGTCCCGGTGATCAGGCGAGTCGGAGTACGAGAGCTCCATCACCAACGACAGGGCTCGTGATTGCAATGCCCAGCGTCAGTCCCGGAAGAATCACCTGCAGCAGCAAAGCAGAATACAGGAGGCTCGTCGAGCCCACCTGTCGTGTCAACGGCGCTTGTCGATGGGTATAGCAGCCGTCTGCAAGTCTATCGCGTGGATGCCGGTGATTGATCCAGTGTTGGATGCACAGCAGGTGCGTGTTGACTGGATAGGATCGATACTGCATTGCTGCGAACGGCGCGTACGTACAGGATCGATGAACCTAACATGACAGCGTGCTACTGACACGGCTGTTGCCATATTACCTGGCGTCATCGTGACTGATCTGTCGCATAGTGGTCCTTGACGGAGTCTCTCGGTGAACCTGCAGCCTGTGCGACAACGGTCCCATCGCGAACGGCATCTGTCACGGACAGCTGTTGTGCTTCGGGTCCTGACGTGGCTCTCAGGGTCAACGTTGTCGAGTACAGAGTACCTCACCCTTGCACGAGGTGGGTCGATCGTTGATCGTAGTCCTGGTCATAAATGCCATGGTCCCAAAAGTGATGAAGCTCAATTGCGAGGTGGACCAGCAATGTATGCGAGGTGTGCTGGCAATGTAACAAAGTGATCCTGACCATGCAAGACGCGCCGCGGAAGGAGAAGGGAAGGAAAACGGGTCCAGAACAGAGACAAAGACTCCTTCTCTTGGCTTACAACAGGCATGGGCCCTGGGACCCATCCAATGCCCACATGTAGCACCGTGGGCCATCCGTGTCATGAATCGAATGCGCCTAAAACGACAAATGACATGGCAGGGAGCGGCAATCGAGCTGTCAGAACTGGTCAGGAACCAGCCTCTCCCGCTGAGGAAAACAGACTTCTCGCTCTCAATTCGTCGTATGATGGAGAGTGCCCAAGGATCAAGCTCCTCCCCATACGCGCGGTAATTGTATTGGATGAGGAGGTGCTGTAATTGGTTCGAAGCAGGCTAAAGTCGTTGACGCACTTCGGGCCCCCATCGAAGATCACTGTGGATCAAGAAATGATCACGACCCGTACAGAGCCTTAAGAAGAAGGTGTTACAAACGTGGACCGCATCCGCGTCCAGCTGTCCGCAGTTTTCGTCCTCGCAGGTGGTGCTGCAGCAGAGATGCTTTTTCATTCACCTCCGTCGCGCCTTCTGCACGTCAACACATGCAGATGCAGGTCTGTTGCTAGCCGCTGATGCAGCGTGACACGGAAGTGTCTCTGCCGCCGCTGACGCTGAGTTTTCCCGAGACAAGACGATTGGAGACATTTGCGTTCACTCGCCTGAGGTCTTGGCTGGCTGCCAGAGGGATCCGACCACCACCCACACCCAAGAGCTTTCTCGGTGACGAACAGAGGATCAAGGCCAGAACAGCGCTCTTGTCGAGCCTCGGGATCGACTCCTGCTTCGCAGCAGCCTGAAAGGACCTAGTGCGGCGTCGAAGGCTCGAACTCTACCTGTGCCTTCCTCGCCTTCCTTCCTTGGGCAGCCACTCTAGCGATGCCCTTCAGTCATGTCGCTGCTAAGGGAAGCCATCCACGAGGAGATGAGAGTCAGCGACGCGCTCAGAAGTCGTTAGAGTGACGATAGTGGACGAATGGAGTGTGAGGAGGTGGTCGTAATCTGGAATTGTCGTTCCTTGGTACTGGTGCGACACGGCTCAAAGCTTCAATGTCTTGCAAAGACCTGCGGTTCTCGCAAGAACGAAGAGGATTTTCTGTCATCCGACGACATATTGCAAGTTCTCGTTTGTTGATAAAATCTATCGCGTGCTAAAAGTTCGATGAAAGAAGGTAAGAAGGGGAAGGGTCGACCTCAAGGCGACCACAAGGTAGGCGCGACAACGACCACTTGCCAAACAACCGCACGACACTGCCCTCCAACTATGGGTATTACCAAATGCTGCAGATAACGCGACCGAACCAGATTTCCTGCCGACCCAAGAGCCACTGCGCCATAGACCCGATACCGTAAATCGATGCAAATGTGTCTCGGACGATGCGATCCTCCGTACGCGACGGTAGAGATGGAGGAGAGGGACGTGATCACTCAACATCGACTGCGAAGATCATTAGTACAGCACCAAGCTGCGACGAAAGCCATCGACTTACCTCCCATTCCTGCTAGGTAGTTTTTATACATGTGTACGAACCCGGCGACCTCGTTCACCCTGAGCCGATTATGGACGTCTTCCATCGATCTCCAGAACTGTTCCCACGAGGCCTCTTTCGCCCTGAACAAGGGCCGGAGGCTTGCTCGTGCCCCCAGCCGTCCGATCACCTGCAGACAAGGTCCCCAATTATCCTGAATTGCCGCGAAGCGCAACCACAGGTTCCGCTCGAAATGGGTTGCTCCGCCTGCGAATGAGAGCGTTCCGCTGTGACGGATGTCAATCGAATAACTGAGGAGGGTTTCGAAGACGTTGATCAGAATCTCAAGAAGTTGTAGATGAGATCCGTTGCTCATGTTGGGGAATGTTACAATCGTGTCTTCCACCGCTCCGAATAATCTCTTGACCGCATGAATGGTGGTCTCTATGTTCGCGCCGCTTGAGCCTTGGTAGTAGCTGTTAAAACTGGTGTGAATGTTCTTCCAGCGCTTGTCCATCTGTGAAACCATGGTGTCAGACCATACTCGGCCTTCCACTGGGACTGCTGCTTCGAGAGCGTCGATATAAGCCATCGACCTCGTGCCCAAGTTCGCGTGTACCGCCGCCATTGCTCGGTACATTGTACTGTGAAGTGTCATGTCAGTAGAGATTGTGAGATATGATTTATCAATCGATCTAAGCGCCTACCTGGCTTCCGAGCGACCAGGCAATTGCTCGGTAGCCATCTCCCTGAAAGAGTGTTGGCTCGGTTCGAAGATTAAGTGGACCTTGAGGACCCTCGCCTTCAGAGCCCTCGCAGCCGCCTCAGGGTCCTCGTCATCGCTGTCACCGTCGTCGCCGTCGTCGCCATCATCGCCATCGTCGTCCGGATCAGGCTGTTGAGACCTTGTCGTCTTCGACTGGCGTCGTGGCTGCTGTCGACTCGGTTTGGCAGACGAGGCTGAAGCTCTCTGCTTGCCCTTATCGCCCTTGGGAGCAGTTTGAGAGGAGCTCTGCTTCGGAGCAGCAGCTTCCCTTTTAGCTGCTCCTCTTGTAGTGGCAGGCATATCGCTACCGCTACTCGAGCCCCGACCAGTAAGCGCCAACCTGCCCAATTCGGCACCGATTGATGGTTGTCGGCTCATGGGATACCCGGCACTTGCAGCAGAGTCGACGAAAGATGTTGCTTTGGAAGACATGATGAACAGCACTCAGTCATGGACCTTTTATTCACTTGAGATTCATGTGCTACGCCGCAGGAAGGAAGGCAGCAGCTGAAGCTTTGGAGATGGATGCTTTTCCCGGCACAGCAAGTCGAGCATCGATGTTGGGAAAGCCGCAAATGTGGACGATGGCCGAAGTACCGGCAGCTGGCGGGCGAGGAACGAAAACATCGCAACCACTCGTGCCCACGCCAAACGACAACTGAATGGACCATAATGCTACCAGCGAATGGATGAAGTGGGGGCTATGGAACGCATACGCCACGTTATCACGCTTTCAGGCTTCCGCAATGCCGCAAGCAAGCAAGAGCGTAGTGCATTGCAGATCATGAATTGGCTAGCAGCAACAGCTTCGGCCTCAAGCAACTTTGCAAAAGCATCGCAGTGCGGTCGCTGCGGCGGATCGCGGCGTGCTCGCCTGCGTGTTGGTGGTGTCTGCAAAAGGGCCAATATTGGACCCAGGAGGAAGGCTACACACGAGGCCACCGTGACTCCATCGCAACAGGACTTAGCCATTATATGAGAAGAAAAAGAGAATATGTGAACCTATCGCTTAAAGGCAAGTTCTCTTAAGGTTACTACTCGTGACAAGAAGCTCATGCAGTCAGGATACGCTGGTGGAGCATAAGGTTACTTAGACGAAGCTTCGCGGCACGGCTTTCATGCTAAGATGCCGGCAGAGAGAAGCCATAGACATTTTCGCAACTCTGTACCACAATGGAGTGTTCCGTTGAATGATGAAAGAGTCACGCCGAGAGTCGCGAGTCTGGGTAACCATGACACGCATGTGAAGTCTCGACCCTGTCCCGATGGCTCTCCGGATTGAAGCCGAACTAGCCGAAGGCTTGGTGAGGCGCAAAAATAGCCAGCTGACTGGCTCGAGGCGCTGCAACCAACACCAACAGCAACGCTCTCAGAAGCGCCCGGAGTTCGTGTGCGGCGCAGTAGAACTGACGTCCGTCCATACACGACCGACCTCACCTCTTGTCCGTCGCCTGTTGTGAGGCCTACTGCAACCATGTTATTGCGCGTGGCGCTGGTATTTGCTCATGGCACAGCGAGTGGATTCAATCCGATATGCAGGCTGGAGCTCTCAATCAGCAGAAGTCCAAATCACGCCTTGACAAGTCCTGGTAAAGCTGTTGACGACCCAGGTCTGTCGCCAATACTTGCGATGTTCGTGCGCATAATCGTTGACCAGTTGAAGATAGATTATCTGGTTGGAAGGTAGCCTCAGTCGAAAGTACAAAACAATGAGCAATCCTTACATGCTTCCGCCATCCCATCTGGGGCCTTCGGATGTTGTGCCGGAACGCCAGCCCACAATCATCATGTTCGTTGTAGCTTCAGGCACTTCGACGGCACAGCTCAGGCCGGTATCGTGTGCAGTCAAGCGCACAACGATACTCCCAGAGCCGGCAATTCATCCGTCGACCAACCCTGACCCTGAGGAGCAACGCCGGATACGCCAAACACAATCGTAAAAAGACTTTCCGTAATCGATACATCCCGCATCATCAAAGCTCCGCACGAATACAATGCGGGTCAATATATCCCAACTCCTTACGCCTCGCTATTGCAGCAATGTATTACACCAGACTGTCCGGCAGTCTGTGATAGTCGTCGCCGTTCCGGCCGTCGTTCTCGTAAATCATCGCGACTGGTCGTTCGATCGTAGAATCATTTCCGGAGGCGGCGGTCGCGCTCCGGCCGCTACACGCCTCCTCCATGCAGCCCATGCGGGAGAGCCTCTCGCGTACTCATCGATAAGGTGTAGACCGACCCTGCGACGTAATCAGTATGACCGCGTCCCAAGCCATATGCCATCCTCCGACTCACCGAGAGCCTGGTGCCTCATAGGCCTTACCTCGAACTGCCGCCTGTTCTCGATGCGGCAGCATAGAGTGATGTCTCTCGTGAGCTCTGATCCTTCTGTCTGCCTCTCGTGATGACGTGGCGTAAAGAGAAGCTCCCCCAAGGGATCCCAGATTCGCCGTGATCCTCAACATCATCTGGCTCCGGAGCAGCGTATGCTCCTCTCGCTTGTCGTTCGTTTTCCATCTGTCGTTCTTGGTCCTCTCTTTGTTGTCTCACTTTCTCTCCTGCTTTTCGTTAGCAAATGCTACCCGAAGTATTTGCGCTCGATTCAAGAATTTCAATCAGAACAGCCGAAATTTGCTTCAGATGCTCAATCTTTATGGCAGTGGCAGCAAACAACGATCGAAAATCGACTTACTAAATTTGCGCTGCGCGATACGATTCTGAATCTTCCTCCTTTCGCTTGGATCCGTCACCGAGCTCCAATCGTCATCTGCTGAAGGGCCTGCCGTTGCCGCTGATGACGATTGGGCATCGCTCATATCTTGCTGTGACATGGCTGTCAGGCCTATCACCGAATCTGCTCTCTCGCATGACACTCTCTCCTCCCAAGCTCGGTCCGGAGGCCAGTGCTGTGCTTCGTGCGGATGCTGTGGATAGTATGTCTGAGGGTAAGAAACACTTCTTGACACCAGATACCCCGGGTTTGCTGCTGTTGAGAACATCTAAGATACAAAGGAAAGTCGAGTAGAGACTGAAATAGATGCCAAGAATATAAGGCTGCAACAACATCCAGTGCTGTGCAAGAAGGCAGTATCCAAAGCAAAGGCTTAGACTTCCAAAGGCCCATTCGAGGAAATGTTGGTGCATCTGCGCAGGGCAATGCAGGTACAATATAGATATGGGGCCAGTATAGGATCCAGATAGTTCTTGATGAGCGGAGGATGGAAGAATCCTACGAGGTCTTGAACTCGAGGCCCACTACTACTGACTGCCATGGCCGCCCACATGATGGACTATGACTAGGTCCCGACAGGCCTCAAAAGTAGCGTGGGTGACTGCATGAGAATCAGATAGCATGTTAACAAAATGGGAAATAGATGGTGTTGAATGAGCGGACGAATGAGAGAAAGCGGATCTGGTCCGGATTAGCGAAGTAGCGAAACCGACAAATGAAGTGTCCTGCAGGGACGGGAGATTTGTGTCTGTGTCATGCCGCCAGTCGGTGCCAGGCACCAGGCTTAGTAGATCCTGTTGGAATACAAAGACAAAGAGGTGCAGCCGGGAACGCGATATGTTACGGCCGACCAGTTCTGACGACAGTGTGGAATACTTCGGGCCAGGCCGTTCATGGTCAGGGAACACCATCGCCCATAGCCGAGAGCAGACACCAGCCTGCCCGATGTTAGCGTTGGAGCGAAGGATGACATCTGGCTGAGATTAGATTTTAGCCAGGACCCCAGATGAGGCTGAAACACCACTCGATCATTCGCAAGAGACGCATCTGGCAGGACACAAACAAGATGCAGTGAGCAAAGGAAGCGTGCCTGGTACCTTACGTCTGCAAAGCCACGTTTCGTTTGCCAACATTAGCCAGACCGCGCTCCTTCGCGAGTACGTGTCGATACCAGGCATACCACTTCGCAATCTTGAACCAGAAAGGAGGCTCGAAGCGGGAGTTCGAGCGACTGAGCGACTGTCGCAACTCTGTCGCAAGTCGGCTTGCGAAAGCGGCGCGCGGAGACTGGCTGGCCGGCTCGAAAGGCATACTGTACAGTTCATCAGTCACGCCGTCTTTTCGTTCTCGATTGAGGATTCTTTAGCACAGCCCCCGAGTGTCATGCATGGTTGCGTAACCAGTGTCGTGCGAGGAAAGCATCGCGTGCCGATTCCATAGACTTGGTCTGCGATCGCGCAAGAGGCTAGGAATGATCGGGTAGATTGTGCGCACGGCAGAAGATGACTGTGTTGATGCGAATACAGAAGGTGTCGTGAAGTGAAGACGTTCGGCGATTCCGCAGAGTGGAGGTCGAAGGATCCGGAGCGTCCAGTCAACCGCCGGCAGGCTCAGGAAGCATGATCAACTCGGCAGGCCGCGCTTTCTATTCGACACAGAAGCGATGATCGCCACACCTTAATTCTAACATGCACGTGGATGACCAAGGGCCTTGACGATCCTCGCAAGACCGCATCGCACTGGCCGAAAGCACAACCTTGGAGTCAAGTCTAGGAGATATGCATGCACATGTCAAGTTCAAATTCATCCAATCGACCGGTTCTACAACCCAGCCGGCGGGCGGCCTCTTTCCCTTCGCTAATGCCGACAACAGAACTCCACGCGACAAGGTTCCTTCCACGGTATCTAGATGAACGCCCAACACCTGACATATACCGACAATGTAATGCGGCTGATCAAAAGTCATCATCTCCCATGTCCGCATCGTCGTCGCCGGTCTCAATGAATACGAGTCTTGTACCTTCCGCGGCAGTTTGCCAGACCTGTTCCACAGCATTAGTATCATCTCATTTGTGGTAAACAACCATGGATCATGACTTACATCGAGATCTGCATATTCGTCGATGGCGGCCTCTAGCTGCTGGGCGGTAAAGCCCTTGGCCAGGACTCGCTCTCGTACTCGTCTCATATCGAGTTCACCACTACCCTCACCCGTGGCTGCAGCTCCGCTTTCCTTCATGCCACGAATGAGGTTGTAGATCTTCGTGCTGGCAGACTGGTCCCCTCTTCGGTCCCTATTATCATCGTACAGACTAGCCTTGCTGACTTCAATCAGTCTCAAGGACTCGTCAACGTCCTCGGTAATGACTTCTTCAGCAAATCGGAGTCGTGCCAGGGCCTGAGACAGACGAAGAACGCCTAGCAGTGTTCTCGGCGATGTATGGGTAAACGTCTTCTTGCCAGCCTCGTCACGCTTCTGCTGTTGCCTTAATCGCACGTAGGCACCGACCAGGTAGTCGGACACAGCCTTTGGAACGACCGGGCGGAACGACCGAGCACGAGCAACCCACTGTCGTACCTCGTTGGGCGAGAAGATCAGACCACCTCCTTGAGGTTCTGGGTGGGCGTTGTGGATGTGCACATGGGTTACATGACGAGCGAGCTCCTCATCTGCGTCTCTCGATGGCGTGTCTAGGAGAAGGAACAGCACGTCAAATCTGCTTAGCAATGCAGCTGGCAGGTTGATGTTCTCAACAGGTGAGATTCGTGGGTTGTAACGTCCGTAAAGAGGATTGGCGGCCGCAAGGATTGATGTTCTCGCGTTCAACGTCGTCGTGATGCCAGCTTTCGAGATCGATATGGTTTGCTGCTCCATCACTTCGTGAATGGCCGTGCGATCCGAGTCATCCATCTTGTCGAACTCGTCAATGCAGCATGTACCGTTGTCTGCAAGCACTAATGCACCTCCCTCAAGCACCATCTCATCTGTGACTGGATCACGCATCACAGCTGCAGTCAGTCCAACACCACTGCTGCCTCGTCCTGTTGTGTATACTCCTCGGGGAGCAACTTTCGTGATGTACTTCAGTAACTGAGACTTTGCAACACCAGGATCACCCATCAAGCATACGTTGATGTCACCACGAATGCGCATACCGTCACCCATCTCCTTGGTCACGCCACCAATGAGTTGCAGTAGCAGGGCCTTCTTGACATCCAGGTGACCAAAGATCTCAGGGGCAATAGATCGACTCAGATACTCGTAAAGCTGACCAGAGCGTTCAAGCTCGGTCATTCTTCGAATTGTAGTAGGAGCCAAGACCATGTCATCATACGCCTTCTTGTGCTGATGAACATACTGCGCCTCCAGGTAGGTATCAGTAAGCAGACCAGCTCTGATTGCCTTGAATCCAGTATATGGTGTAGGCAAGAAGATACCAGCGATATCGACAACATCTCCTGGATTCACTTGTCGGACCAATTCGCCATGGCAGTGGATTGTGAGCTGGCGAGGAATGTGGCCAACCGGAACCTGATCTGCCATCTCCTGGATCTTCACTTCCTGGAATGGAAGGAACTTCGATGCACGCGTGGACAAGAAAAGGGTACCCTTCGCCTTGTTCTCCTGGCAGTCAGGCGAAGTACATTCCACGAGAGGAGTGAAAGATTTCGCTGTGATCGGCTGGAAAATCTCGTGCCCACAGCGATCGCAAGAGTATGCATTGACTTGCACAGAGGGCTTGACATCTGACACTCTAGTCGCAATACCGCGAATAGTGATGAGATGGCCAAGGTGCTCACCACGGACCTGTCGCACAGCCAATGCTTTGCCGCCCTTCTGACTGCTGGAACCAGATGGTGTGACTGGCTTGAAGTTGAGCGTATATCTGCGTGTGAGCTCTGGTGGGAAGATCGACTCTGGAATTCCATCTTCGACATTTGCCTCTTGTTGAGCGACAACTGCCTCGTTTCGTTTCGAGCGCTGGCTCATGATGATATCGAGCACATCGTCCTTGAAAGTTGGCTCCTGTTCGGGTCGGGGCAGGCACTCGTCTACTGCTCGAGATAAGATCTCAATGTAGTGGTGCGCATTTCGCTCGATGGATGAAACAAGATCCAAAGTCGACACACCCTCAGTGTCCAGAGCCCGCTCATACTCCTGTAGATCGTCCAGGTCAATAAGAACTTGGCTGGTTTTGCGATCTGCGACATCCTGCATCATATTCATGTACTTTGCTTTTGATCGTGTTCGTCGTCTGTTCGCCGCGCCATTGTCTACATCATCCATAAAATCGTATTCGTCGCTGGTAGCATCGCCGTCTAAGCGCAGATCCTCAAGACCATCTTCGGCCTCTGTCGAAGATGACTTGAAGTTCTGTAGAAAGTCCTTGAAGGCGGCTATACAGCATCAGTACGCGCGCATTCGACCGTATCTGCTTCATGCCATACCTGTCTGTTCCTCATAATTGACCAGGTTCTTGTACTGTAGGAGAGCCATTGTCAGGAGATGGCGCTATGGCCGCGCGCACGATAAGTTGGGCAAATGCGGTGATGTGGCCAGGTCCAGGTGTATGTGTTTGTAGATCGCAAGTCCTTGTAGTGTTCTGGGTGTATGTGATTGCGAGGTGGATGGTGTTGAAGCGCAGAGCAGAGCAGAAGTGAAAGCCGCCGAGGAACATTCAAACGCGTTCTTTCCCAGCCAGCTTCCAGCTTCTGTTCGTGTACGCGACGCGATGCGGGAGTCCGGCTCGACCCGCTCACTAGCGCCCTTCCGCCGCATCTTCAAATTTCTGCTCGCTCGTGCGAAGACTTTCTTTCCTTCATTATGAACAACGCAAAAAACAACACTGCCGTAAAGCATTTTCGAATCGAGAGCCCGCTGTGTCTGACATGGTGAGAGGCTCCATGACGACGAAAACCGTCTGTGCTAGTGGAGAAAAATGTTCCGAGGAGGGCTTTGGGTGCCGTTGGCTTCTTTACACCGTGAAGTCGAGGGCAATGGCCAACCCAACAAACACCGATCGACCAACCGCAGCATCGTGTTGTTGCAACAGCGAGCCGGCGAGGCGGTGGATAGGTTGATCTTGAGCAAGATGTACAGCCGTCCGCAATGTCCGCTCTTCGCGCCTTGAAGTATACGGATGTGCACCGGAGACTGCCGGGGTTAATGCTCTCTATGCATATCACACGTCGTACCTGCGTGGTAAGCGGCCGTTGACTTGATGACTTATGCTTCTAAAAACTTCATACCGCTGGACAAACCTGGCAGGTGGTCTATAAGGGCGGTGATCTCGCTGGTTGCCTATCTGCTTAGGTATGGCGTACAGCTTCAGCTGACCGGTGGCCGGGTTTCAGCTACCGGCGTTCTACGCACAAAGCTACCTCATTAGGAATCGCGGACCTACTTTCGCAGCCAGAGCCTGTCGGACGACACCCGCGGTGCTCCACCGTTATGCCCTTGCCCTCACGAGCGAGGGCAATCGAGAGTTGAGGCTGTCAAGCCATTCGAAGTTTGTTGGAACGGTGCATGGTCGTAGTTGACCTGCGGCGACCGTTTGGAAACACTGCGACCTACTATATGACCGCCTGTAGTCGCTTGGGTAATGTCGCCCAGCTGACCGTGAGCACAGCAGTTCCAGTAATCAACTATATTGCCAAGAGGATATGGCTCGGAGGAAGCAGAAGTCTTGGTATGTTCACCGAAGCATGCAGCCCTATATGAGCCCATGTTCGATAATCCTGCAGGAGGGCTGTTTCTAACGACCACCAGTCACCAGTGCAGGTCGAGACACCTAAAGTGCGATGGAGAACAGCCTTGCATGCACTGTCGAAGAGGGGCAAGACAGTGCAGCAAAGACGATAACGTGCTCTTCTTGAATGAGTCCAATCTCGGCATCGTGCGCCGGAAGAAACGATATGACCTGCAGTTTGATGGAAACCAGAGATGGATAGACCTGCCGTCTGGTAAGAGTCCCTCCACTACAATAGCGCAATCCTTGCAGCGCCATGTGGCTGCGTCGTCTGTGCATTTCACAGCCTGACAATACCTTCTGCAGTCAGGTTTGCCGACTCAGCATCTGCAAATTCCTCGTCAAGTGGTGACGATACTAGCAATGCTGCGACACCCGCACAGGTATCCAGCAGCACGTCCGCTTGCTGCCCGCGAGGGTCGCGCTCGCCCGGTAATGTGAGCATTGAAAGCGTGAATACTGCGAATTCTAGCCAGTCAAGCTTCCCACTCGACCCCCGACTGCTGGAGCCATGCGACGATGCAGCGCAGACGTTCTCGAGAAGGCTAGTTTTGGACGAGGTCAACACCAGCCGTACTCCAAGCCCTTTCCCATCCACTGCAGGCGTACAATGGCCGTTTCGAAATTATCAGGAAGCACTGCTTATGAGGCACTTCACACAAGAGCTCTCTCTGTGGTTTGATTCAGTCGATGGCACTACCCACTTCACCGAGACAATTCCCCAATTGGCGTCGAATTCACCAGCCCTTCTCAATGCCATTTTCGCCATCTCGGCCAAACACCTCTCGCTGATGGGAAAGCTGGATGAATCCGTTTGTCTTCGATACATCGACGCCTGCTACAATGCATTAATCCCGGAACTCCAGCATCGAGCATTCGAGTGCGAGCACTTAGCCGCGGTTCTGATTCTGCGCCTGGTAATGTCGATGACAGATCCCGCAGAAGTCGGTGCAGGCGGTAACATCTTCCTCGGCCTGGACGTCTTCATATCTGCCTGGAAAGCGCATCCCGATTCCAGCTTACACGCATCAATCTTCATGAACGTACTCCGGCTATACATACATGTCGCCTGGGTAGAAAAGACCTCGCTCCCAGAAGCAGAAGAATCTTGCCACTGGATGGAAGCGGCGTTGGCTGGACCAAATACCGAAGCCAGAGTAGAGAATTGCAAAATCACCCTGCAAACAGCAAGATGTCTGAATTTCGCGTACAGCGACAAGCCCAAAACTTGGGAGAAATGGTTAGAATTGAAAAGAGTGTCTGATGAATGGAGATTCGGGAAACCTAAGTACTTCAACCCCTTGTTCGCAGAGCAGCCCATGGACGGCGACCCTTTCCCGAAGAGGCTATTTGCTACGGATTTATATGGTAATACCACCCGCGCCAAGTATTTGTTTCTGATCTAACATTGGTGTTGCAGCATTCACGCACCAGACATATTCCTTGGCGAGGATGTTATTGTTGAATCATCAGCCGAGTACACCGCCACCGGCGCATTTGAGCATTGTTGTGCCACTCACACGGCAGCAAATTGATGTAAGTTTACCACCACCAAGGCTCAGGAATATTGATCATTGCCCTCTCACACATTCTTTCGGCACTCGAGGCACTCACAAGCACCAAGCCCTCCAGGTCCAATTCAGAGGCTGCAGGAAATCTGCAATCTATGAAGTAGACCGAGAGAGGTGAAAATTGTGAAAGCTCACTCCTAGCCCGGAGCGGCTCACTCGCTCATCGAGATTGAAACAACCAAGCATTCCACATCACAACCAATGTCATCCGGCCTCGCACGTGCGTCTGAGCGAGCATTGCTAACATTTCTCCTAGGATGAAACATTCGTCCTCACTCGAAAAGTCCTCGGAACTGCAACCAGCCACGCTGAGTCCGCTATACCATTTATCTCAACACTTGCAGTCTCGTACGCCGGTCATCTCCTCACAGATCGATTATCACAAGAACATGCCTACGGAATTCTGCATAAAGCACAACAACAAGTTGCGGGCTTGACGCCTGCGGAGGAGTTTTCTCGACTACGACAGATTTGGGGCTGGGATGTTTCTTATGCTAATATTTTGTCTGTGGTGTAGTGGGTGAATGATTTGGTTTGATGCTTAGCGTAGGTGTCTGGTGTTTATGTTTGGTTCATTCAGATGATATATGGGTAGACCGATCAATGGAGATGTTACCTCGTATAGCGCAGATTCAAGCATTTCTGATTTCTGATCAATGTTACACCGTGTACGTGAGGACAAGCCTTGAATGAGATGCATCGGGTTCAGATACCTCTTTTGTCACGAGCGGCCGCGCCAAGACCTGAGCCTGGACGAGCTTCACGAGCAATGACCATTCCACGAGAAACTGATGAACAAAAGTTCCACTGCTCTCTACACGAAGGACATGATACCTGGACTATAATCAGGGATCTAATACTTTCGGCTCTACAGGTCATGATAATCCTCCCTCTCCACCTCCCCCTCGGCATCTAATACTTGTACCTAAACAATGGCCTAATAGGTGAACTCGACCAACGATGCTCAGGCGACGCTCTCCCCTCCTTTACGAGTCATCTCAAGCGAAGTATCAGCTTTGTGGAAAGTACGCAAAGCCAATACTCCGGACCACGTCGTATTTTGCACGAATCCTGACTGTGAGGCTGTGGTCGTATCAGTCCGGATTATTACATCTTACTTGCATACCTCTTGGCATCGATTCCTCAGTATCTCTCACAGTCAGCAGCAGAGAGAACGAAGCGAAGCACGAACACGAACAAAGGGCACAGAGTGGTGAGTATATATACATATTGTCCGAAGCACGAGCACCAGACCACCACTGTTCTACGCCACTCATTAACATGTATCTCTCAGCCCTCGCCTCTCTCATCCTGCTCGCAACAGCCAACCCTCTGCCCAATGACAACAACAAAAAGCCCAAAAAACACCACTCATCAGGTCACCGATATTTCAAACTCGACGCAAGCTCCTGTCCCAACGCTTTCAACATTCTTCCAACTAATAAATGGAATGCTGGAAATGGAATGTGTGGTCGAGCTTACAAGTCGAAAATCCAAGTAGATTCGCAAGTTTGTATTGATAGTTTGGATGGTTGTAATGTGTTGGGTATGCTCTTCCACTCTCCCTGGTCGTGAAGAGGAGGGTTGAGGAAGACAGTAGAGACTTGATAACTCGCTGACCCTCGCCAGCTTGTGTTTCTGCTGCTGCTGCATGTGTGGCTGCTTGTACTAGTGCGGCTGGTCAGGGAGCTATAGGTGAGTCTTACCCAAGTCCAGTTGCTTCTTTTCCCAGTGTGAGAATTCTTGCGATGGGCTAAGTAAGGCTGGTGGTAGATCCTATTGCAGACCTGGCATGCCTTGCCACGATAGGGACTTTTACGGCTGAGTGTGCGGATTGTGATCCGAGGAGATTGTGAAAAGGTAACGGAGTGCTAGCTAGCTAGTGCGAATTGTAGTTGAGAGGAGAGAGATCTGATACTGTAATAAGATGGACAGAGATAATTCTTGTTGATTCTTTCTGCAAAGTAGGCGAGCAACCCAAAGCGGATGTTTAGCTAGCGATTTTGCTTCCCCTTCTAACTCGCCTTACAGTCCTCTGCTAAGAGCTTAATCAAAGCAAGAATATACGTAGTAGAAGGTCTATCAGTATTTACGTGAGCGGAATCGAAGAGTTACAGCCACTTAGGCAACGACGACTTTTCATCCGTGAATCGAGAGATAGCAGAACAAGCATCAGTCTGTGTCCATTCGTTTCTATATACCATATCCATCATCAACCTTCCACCTCTCCATCTAATACTTATACCTAAACAAAGGACTCCTATCCCCCAACCTCGCCAACTGCTCCTCATTAAACTCCCTCCTAACCTCCTCCTCATCCAACTTCTCCCTCCTCTTATTAATCCTCCAATAAGACAACTCCAACCCAACAACACAAACTAACGTAGCAGCAGCAAACCCTAAGCCAATTCCGAAACCAGTCGGGTAACCTGGCGATTCATCGTCGAGGAAGATATAGCTCCCCACGATCCCACCACTATTCCCCAAACATATATTCAAAGCAATCCCCATAGCTCTCTTCGTATCACCAGCTAAATTTGAGCTGATCCAAGCTGAACCGGCCGGGTTGGTTGGGTATTGACCGATACAGATTAACATTACGGCGAAATAGCAGGGTCCGATTTGTGAGGCGATGTTTGGTGCCAAAGGTAAAAGGATACAGAAACCGACTAGAGCCACAGACATTTGGCCAAAGATGAAGATTGCGCGCCATTGGAAGTGGTCGGATAACTTGGAGAGGACGATGGCGGAGATGGCGCCTGCGACGTACGGGGGGATCGTCATGCTAAACCCCAGGATGTCAGTGAGGGTGAAGATGGAGGGGATGGGGATGGGGAACTCACAGTTGTGCTTGCGAAGAAGTATAGCCCATAGATTTCGTGATACTCGGCATGGTGAATTTCAATCCGTAGGCCAGGACCGATGCAGTGAATAAGATCCAAGCTTGCATGTAGACTTTGTAGTCCGTGACCAGATCCTTGAGGTATCCCCATTTGAACTTATCATCTTTCTCCATATGTGATCTCCCACCTTCTTTAATTATAGTCTGGATTTCCAAATATCGTTGTTCCTCGGGATTTAACCACCGTCCAGAAAGAGCAGGCGTATCCGGCATGATGAAGAAACATGCTACTCCGATGATGACTGTTGCGATACCTTCGAGAATAAAAATCCAAGCCCAGCCGGGTTTGCCTCCGGCTCCGTCCATTTTCGCAATCGCGAAAGCCAACAACCCTGAAAAGGCGCCCGAGAGTGCAGAAGCACAATAAAACAACGCCAACCTCGTCTGGACTTGTCGTTGTGCATACCATCTCGTAATCAAATAAACCGCTCCAGGAAAAAATCCTGCTTCTGCGATCCCTAGCATGATGCGTACGACCATGAGGCCTGCGAAATTTTTTACTAGGCCGGTGAAGGTCATGACGATGCCCCAGGCTACGACTAGGGTTCCGAGGTATGTGGAGGGACGTTTGAATTTCTTGAGGATCATGTTGGAGGGGACTTCGAGCAGGATGTAGGGGATGAAGAAGATTGAGAGGGCGATGTTGTATTGGATTCCGGAGAGGTTGAGGTCGGTTGTCATGCCTTCGATTTTGGCGTTGCCTGGATGAAAGGTTAGAGAGGAAAATGGGGAGAGGAGAAGGATTGGTACCGATGTTGGCTCGATCGATGTGGGCTGCTAGATACAGGAGGGCTAGGACTGGGACGAGACGGACGTCGATCTGGAATTTGATGTTAGATATGGTTGAAAGTCGTGATTGAGGATGATATGCATACCTTTCTCAGCATTTTCTTCTTCTTATCTTCAGGAAATGTTTCAAAGAACTCTGTATCTTCAGGCGAGAGCCCAATGTTGGCATATTTGTTGGCATTGTATTGTTCAATGACTTCGACTTTCTCAAGGTCTTTGCCAATACTGGCGAGCGAGGTACGATCGTTTTCGGCACCCATCTTGTCGTCGTTGTCAAGGTAGAAGCTGTCTCGACCCTGCTCCCTGCTCGTCTGTCACAATCCTCATATACCTTTCGCCAAGAAGTCAACTTACAAACCGTATCAGTGGTTCTATGATACTGCGGAGAACATGGCGGAGAACCATGTGGCATCGACAGATTGTGGAGGGCGGAGAAGCGTGTGTGCAGGGATGTTTTGCTGTGGACAGGCCATCGCGTGAGTATATGCCAAGTGAAGCCAAGACGAACTTACATTTCCGCTCAAGCTAGCCTTTTCCGCGATGCTTCGAACGGCTGTTGGGTGCGGTCGCGGAAAAGGGCAGCGACCACGTTATACTGCGGATATGGCATCTAGGACCACGTCTGTGTAGACGATATCGTAATGAGCGCGCGTGAGGCTTGTATCCTTTGCGGAGAAGCTGATGGAAAGGCTGGAGTAATCCAATGGACAGCAGCGGTGGCTCTTCTTGGGCAACATCTACGCTCTGGATTACAAAGTCGGGCATGTATAGAGCGTGGCGCCAGCAGTGATGTGGAGCTTAGCATCGAGGCTATGTTTCTCGAGACTTGGTGCTTTGGCCGTCATCCGACAGCGTCGCCGGTCTCGTCTGAAGAGCGCAGCACGGGCATTTGCCTTTCCAGCAAGTTCAATCCTCGTCTTCCTCCTCCTCATCATCTTCCAGATCGTCCATGTCTCCAGTATCGAACGGCTTCATCCTCTCGCCTTTCGCCTCCGTCCCTGCTTCAACCACGAAGTTTGGAGCCACCTCACAGTCCGTCAACTTCGTCCTCTCATCGTCATCATCATCAGCTTTTCTGCCTTTGCCCTTCTTCTTTGCTCCTTCCGCAACTGGTGTTGTTGGGTCTTGGGGCTTCATTCCCTCTATCCTCGCTCGTCTACCAATGATGCACCCGACCATTTGCACACCATCGCCAACGGTGACGCCGTCCATCAAGACGCAGCGAGTGAGTCGGGCACCTGCGCCAATGTCGCAATTGGCGCCAACGACACTTTCCTTGATGTTGCTTCGGAAGCCAATCTTGACGTTTTCTGCGATCAGAGAATCCTCTTGTGAAACCCGAGCTTGTTGCGCTAGAATTGCTGTAGGATGTATCTTGTGATCATGACCTAGCTGGTGCGAATTCTGCTTGGCAAGGAAGAGCGAGACGTTGAGGAGAGTATGGAAATTGTCTACACGACGTATTAGGGGCTGCGGAGAAGCGGTCGTAGGCGTTGGTTGGACATATGCGAGTAACGGTGGCACATCTAGAGAGTTGATTGGAGCAGGTACTGCTGAGCCGCCGACCCGAGAAGCGAACTGTGTTGAGCTGGTAGGAGCTGGCAACGCTTTTGTCGTTGACAGACTGGCAGCGTCCGCGAGCGGTTCTTCCAGTTGTGAGCTTTCCATGTCTTCTGATGAGTCGGCTGTCTGGCCAAGTGCTTCGTCCATCATGAGTTTCTCGCCCAGCCCGATCTGCCATTGCGACTTTGCCCACCAGCCGAGCACGTCTTCGCTGATCGAGTCAAATTTCGGGTTGCTAGCCGCGTAATCCTTGACCCATTTCGGAAAGATGTAGACATGTGCATCGCGGTGCTTTGTCTTCATCTTGACTCGTCCGTACTTGCCTGACAATTGTGATCGAAGCTGAAAGAAGCCTTTGCCATCATCAATCTTGTCAGTCAAGGTGTCAGTGGGCATGGCAATCGCAAGCCGTTCGATGTTGGGCCTCAGGTTTCCAGGTGGCGGCGGTACAGTTGGTGTCTCGAGTGGAGTAGTGGCGATGAAGTCAGTCTCATCATCCTTGTGACTGATGTTCTCGAAGCCTTGGGTAGGATAGTACACAGCAAGACCACCTTTGCGCTTCGTGCCGCGTGGCGATATCGAGATCGGATTCAGTGTCATCCATTGTTGAATCAGACGAGTACCGTCCAGTTCTGAGATGAGGTCGCAGGGCAGAATAACAAAATCGGATCTGATCGCTTTTTGCACTTCTGGGAGAGATAGAATCACGCCAGTGCCAGTCGTCTGTGTCAGTTCGGCAGGCGCTATAAGCTCTGGCTTGGGAGAAGGTAGACTTGTCAATGCTGGGTTTGTGGCGAGTGCGGATACCAGTCCTTGTTGTGATTCTGGAGGAGTGACAAGTGTAATGTCTGCAACAGGTCAGAACGGTGTACGCATAATTAAGATAGAGGAGAAGTCAATACCATTAATACCCATTCGGTAGCACCAGTCCAGCGGATACCATACCATGGGCCGATTTGCAATAGGGACAAGAGCTTTCGAGAAGTCCTTCGGACTTGAGGTGAAAGTGCTGAGCGACTCGCCGGGTCCACAAAGAATGATAGCCTGTAAGCCCGGCGAGGGCACAGTGGCGTGTGGCATCTTGCTAAAAGCACTCGATCTGTGAGCTGAATATGGCAGTCCCCGAGCCAGGGGAAAACGCTTGGGTGCGAGCTGTAGGTTGCTTTGCCTTCGCCCTGGACAGATAAGTGCACGTTTATGGAGTTTCCTCGAAGATCTTTCTGATTGTGGTCGCTTTCTTTGAGTGCAGATGATGTTTGTGATTATCTCCAAGTGCTAAAGTCGAGTCACGATCTTGAAGGACGCACGGACCGCATCGCGAAGATTAGGTTTCGGCAAGTTGCAAGGGTGCGTGTTTCCAGCCACTCTCCCAGCCAACAACACAACAACACACACTTCAGCTCCCACTTCCACACACACTGCAGCACCCACTCTACTGGAGACAACGACAGACCAATGTAGCGCCGCGAGCGCACTGAAGTAACAAAATGTCCTACGACTACCGCAAAACAACGACAACAACTCGGAATCGCGGACGTCCTCTATATGCACCTCCACCTCCACCTGGCGGGCACAACCGCAACCACTCGGTCTTTGGCTACTGGGTGCCTCTCGTGACCATTGGAACGATCGCAGTGGGCGGTCTCGCAGCATGGATCTGGAGTGAGCGGACAGAACACGACGACGATGACTATCCATACGACAAACCTCCACGCCCGCAGACTGGAGTTGGAGCGCCTTACCCAACCCAAGGATCGCAGCCATATCCCGGCCCATCACAGCAGCCGCCTCCACCTGGACAGCCAGGCTTTGTGCCTCCTCAGGAAGGACGTCCTCCCCCACCTGTAGGTGCAGATGGATCTACAGGCGGAAGCTGGGCTGCTGGCGGCGCGGCGAGCACGTATTTCGATGCAAGCTCGACCCAGACGAGAGAGCAACGCGAACAGACCGAGCAGGGAGGCTTCTTTGGCAGAGTACAAGGTGCAATGCGAAGAACGCCTAGCCCACAGCAGTTCTTCGACAACGCCAGCAAGCAGGTCATGGGCGGCATGGCTGCGGCCGGAGCTACTTTAAGCAGAATCATCGAGAATCCAGACTCGAGAGACCACAGTCAGGATGGCAGGAGACGAGATGAACGAGACGGATTTAGTGACCACGAACGCTGGAGTGAGGAGGCCGAGGATAGGCAGCGAATAAACATTACTGAGGGCGAGAGCGGGAAGCGCAGCTCTAGCTTGCGTGGAGAGAAGGGCAAGAGTCGGTCGAAGCGTACTGTAGCTGTCGTACTGAGCGCAGACGTTGAGACTTCTGCTACGGATGACGATGCCTTCCACACTGAGCACGGCGTAAGTATACTCATGACACCTTCAACAGCCAACCATGCTAACAATAGATCTCTAGTCAATCCTATCCCATCTCCCCTCAACCCTAAACCCCGAAGCCACAGACCTCTTCGTCCTAATCTACGCCCCCAACCTCAAAGACCTCCCAAAACCAGACCAAACCACCGCCCCCTCAACCCTCGGCTCCAGCTACTCAGCAATCTCAACTCCAGCCCAAACTCCCGGCTCAGAACTCCAATCCATGTCCCCACGCGTAGAAGCCTCAAACCCAACCTTCGACAACCTCTACAACCAAGCCTTATCCCTAGTCAACCACCCCACACAAATCATGCCTTTTACAACACCAGCCGGCTATGTCTCAATGCTGAAACACCTGGCTCCCCAGCTCGTGTATATCTCTGATACGCTGTCCGGTCGGGAGGGGGAGACTGTAGCTCAACTCAAGGGTTGGGTGGGTCATACTGTTCTCGTCGTTGGCGACGAGGGCCATGGAGGTCTTGCAGACACAGAAACCGAGACCGAAGACGAGAGCCGCAGACAGAAGAAAGCCGATAAGAGCTGGTGGGAAAGATCCAGCATTGTTGGCTTGGGTAAAGAAGTCGATGTTGTGGATGCTACGCGTGTGAGTGATGATTGGGCGAGACGAGTTAATGGGAGGGAGTAGTGTGCATAGTTTCGCGAGATCGCGGTTTGATATCCCAGTACCAGTACGAAATGATGATGTTGATATTAAGGTATTTTCCTTGTATGCGTCTCCAGGAGCAGACCCAATCACAATCCTCTTCTCAGTATGGAAGCAAGGCTCTCCTACCTCCTTGACAGCAGTAAATCCATCCTAAGGAACCATTACTACTGGACACCGACAAGCATCGAAAGGAGCTTTCTAGGCTCGCATTGGGGTAAGGAGGAGGTATAGTCAAGGGTGAGTTAAAACCCACAATAATATACCACTCTTTTTCTATGGCACTATGGTAACTGACCCGGTGTTTGTCCATTCACACCATTTTGTTCGGTTGCACCGTCAGTCTCGTACTCGTCTGCCTTATACTGTCTGACTTGCTCGACCCAGCCGAACTCGTCCTTGACTTTACCTTGCTGAATGCCCTTCAGCTGTGTGAGAAGCTTGACAACAGCTGGGCCAGGCTCATCGCCACCGCCTTGGTACTTGAATGTGTCGTTCTTGGAGCGCATGGTGATGCTCTTGATTGGGACGAGGGCCGCTGCTGTACCTGCTGCTGCGATCTCGGTGAAGGTTGGGAGTTCGTCGTATTTGATCTGTAGTATTGATTAGAAAAGAGTAAAGACAAGGAGGAGGAGGGGACGATGACTTACGGGTCTACATTCGACTTTCCAACCCCAGCTCTTAGCGATTTGGCAGATTGTGTCGCTCGTCACTGATTTGATGACATTCTTGCTATCCGGCACGACGATCGTGCAGCCTTCTTCTGGAGTTCCATGGATACCAATGAATCCAGATGTCGAGAACTCATCGATTTCGGATCTTGTCTTGCTGTCCAAGTGAAGAGTGATGCCGAAACCTTCTTTCTTGGCCTTGCCGCTGTGGCGGAGGACAGGTGCGTAGTTACCGCCAACTTTGGCACTTCCTGTACCTTCTGGCGCAGCACGATCGAAGTCCTCGAGGATGAGTGCTGCTACCGGATGTACGCCGTGGTAGACACCAGTTGGCATGACGTATACAAGAAAGGTGTACTCTTCTGGCGGATCGAGGCCGAGCTGTGCGCTTGAGCCGAAGAGGAGTGGTCGGATGTACATGCTGGCACCAGTCCAGTGTGGTGGGACATATTCAGCGTTGAGGGATACGGCAAGATGGACTGACTTGTTGAAGTGCTCAACGGGAACTTCTGGCATGCTGACATAGGAGGCAGAATGTTGCATTCGTTCGGCATTTTGCTTTGGTCGGAAGATGCCAATGGTCTTGTCGTCGGGACCGCGAGACGCTTTCAGGCCTTCGTAGCATTGCATACCGTAGTTGAGACCTGGTGCCATGCCGTGGAGGCGAAGGAATGGGTCGGCTACGAACTTGGGAGGAGTCCATTGGCCGGTCTTGACGGAGTAGGTTGATTCGATGTGGCCGTTGACTGGTGTTGCGTGTCAATTGAGTGGAAAGAACGATGCGCCTCAGAATAGGACTTACCTTCACGGACTTTGAAGCCAATGTCAGACCAATCTGTCATTCACAACCCTGGTCAGTATTCGCTATGTTATGCGTCAGACGCTCATTCTTACCGATGGTGTTGACCGCGGGCGGTGGGAAGGTTGAAGCCATATTTGGGGACAAGTAATTAAGACTGTGTTGTTTCGATAGGTGTTAGTGGCCAATGGGTGCGCTAGTACTGAAATTCAGTCACATGTGAATCAGTCAGTAGGTGCGTATATGTCGGTGATTTTTGTCAGTGTCAAGCCGACTTCGGGCGCAGGAACGACAATGCTTGGCTAAAGTCGGGCCGAAGCTTCCGAAGCAAGGGTTCTTAGTAAAGTTTGATGACGATCCATGGATGTCAATAAACTCGCATATGTAATCACATGAAACTCCAGCGAGTCCAGCTGTTATTACGCTGACACGAGTGCATGCCATGGTCCATCGCGGCCCAGCTTGCACGTCTCCTACAACAAAATATCTACCACCATGAGATAGCACGTATCGCAGTGCAGTCTTAATCTAGCCACTACCTCCGCAACGACCTCCGCGACAATGGCCGGACGACGAATTAACTGGTATAACATTGGCCTGGCCATCTTCTGCTTGCTCGCCTTCTTTGGTCTGCAGAGAGGATTCCGAGCAATGCGAGACAGCACCGAGGCACTGGAGATTCGCCGCGCAGACCAAAGAGCCACCCAAGCGGCCTTATCATTGGAAGAGAAAGGAGACAATGCCTTGCACCTGGGCCAGACGGCGTTGACAGGACATGCCATTGCGCCAAAGCTGGGCAACGAGACAGCGAAAGCGGAATTGGGACGCGCTGCATGGAAGCTGCTGCATACCATGATGGCTCGCTTCCCCGACAAGCCCACCGAAGACGAGAGCTCAGCCTTGAGAAGCTACGTCCACCTATTTCAGAGACTATATCCCTGCGGAGAATGTGCGGAGCACTTTGGAGAGCTGCTCAAGAAGTTCCCTCCGCAAGTCTCATCACGATCAGCGGCGGCAGCTTGGGCGTGCCATGTGCACAACCAGGTCAACAAGAGATTGAAGAAAGAGCTGTTTGACTGTGCCAATATCGGCGACTTCTACGACTGTGGATGTGCCGAGGGCGATGAGAAGGAAGGAGCTGAGAAGGACAAGGACACCGACAGGACCAAGACACGCGAGATCAAGAAGTCAGTGGACAAGCCCGAGATGAGCGCTGAGCAGAAAGAGAGACTGTCGTTCAACGGGAGAGACCTGAACCTGGACTTGCTGCTGGATCATTGATTCCAAAATACCTTCACGTATCGCAGGCTTCTCGCGCACTCCAAATGTCTCGGTCCCGTGTAGAGGTCCCAGTCAACGCCTCGGTGTGAAATGTTTCAGTGGGTCTTGTTCACAGAGGCTTCCAGAACATCGTCTCAGGCAGAGCTGGAGCCTCACACTTAGTCGTATCTGCTTGCTATAAGGAGTCGATGATGGCAGACCGCAGGATCTCTCGCCCTCATCTCCTAACACTGCGAACAAGCTTTCCTACGAACACTTGAGTAGACATCACTACTCACGAACATTCAGCGCCTACCATCTGCCGAAATGACACTGCCAAGTAAAGAAGAATGCCTCACCAAGTTGCAGGAAGGAAAAGGCACTCTAGACACCGAACATGCCTGCCCAATTTGTCTCGAATCACGACCGGACGTGCTGACTCCGTGCCAACATCAGTACTGCCTAGAGTGCTTGTCATTCTGGCTTGCAAAATCGAATACCTGCCCCATCTGCCGCGGTGAGCTGTATGAGGCCGGCGATGATGAACCTGACGATGAAGAATTCAACGATGATGAGATCGACGACCAGGACATGGACGATGAGATGTCCGTGTATGATAGCATCGATCGACTTGATCTCGATTTCAACGTAGACGAAGATGAGGTCACGGCGGCCGTCATTAGCCTCCGCCACCAGGATCTCGAAAGATCAATCGCCCGGTCCCAGCCCGTACACGTCAACTATCATGCTCTTCTGGCAAGGTCTGTGGCTGGAGTCTTGCACCTCAATCCGGAAGTAGAAGACGGCTTCACTCTGGACGACCTCAACCGATCTGTGTGGACCTACGTATTGGATATAATCCAGCACACTCTGTCGCGACTACAAAACCAGACGCTCACATGTGGCGAGCTATGGGACACACTCGATAAGGACATCCATGTGACCTTCGAAGGATCAGCTACTCTCAGATATGCCGATGGTCCGGACGGTGAGCACGAATTTCAACAGGATCTCTTTGACCTGCTCAACTACATCACCCACGAAGCTCATAACTGCTACTCGACACATCATCGTGGAGCTCACAATGTTCATCCTCTTCGACAGCTGCCTGGTCACTTCACCCCATTGCGACTGCCCCCGTGGAGATATCCATTCGAAACGTCAGAAGCTGATATCGCGGACAATCTTGCCCATATCGCAGAGCAAGACCTCAGCAATCTCAATCTCCACGACCAGAAGGATCGTCTGCTGTATATCAGCTTTGCGCAACTTTATCCCGCCATGTTGGGAGCTGTCTACACCATCAAGCCGAACGTACCTCCAACATCAGAGGACGTTTCAGATTCGCGACACGATTTTCTGTATCCTCAGTGGCGAAGTCTTTTGCATAATGTTAGTGACACTTTGTTCAACCTGCATGGACGGAAGCTTACGGCTGAGCAATTCTGGAAACGACTGGACGACTGTACGACTGAACATCGTGGGTACAGATATCTATGCCCGCGTGGAAGGGGAGACAGTTTCGATGAGGATATCAGCAGCGTACTGCGCAGTGTTGTCCTTTCGGCGATGAGGCTCAATGGTGTGGAATCATTGCCGGCCGGTACAGTCGATACAGACATGGCTGGGACCGGAAGTTCGGAGTAGAAGGCAGTGCAGAGATGGGAAGGTTAGGAGAGAGACGTGTCCATCCGGACTTGCTCTCGCTCCAAGCAGAAAGCTGCGCGTTCAGGAGATCGTGAAGGCAGTGAGATGAATGAATTGCAAGTTGGAAAATGGAAGCTGCAGTGATGGGCCTGCAGAAGAGGTACCTAGGAAAACTTTGACACGGGTCCCGCGTCAAGACTCCTGTATGCTCACAACCAAGACTTCAAAAATGTTCACAGCACTTCTTCGGATATGGCACCTTCCCCAATTCGACTTCAGTGATACTGTTCCCGTCGATAGCTGATATGTCTCCGACCGGAATCTTCGTTACCGTTGCCGTGGGGCAGTGAGCATATTGCATCCGCCGCACCCCACTCGCAATGCCGTTATATGAGTCACTTAAACAACTGGATGAGCTATGGGTCCACGAGTATAGCACATACCACCAGGGAGTCCGAGTCGCTAGGCTGTCCAAATGTGGTTGATCACACTACGATCCTTTGCTCAATCACGGAGAATCCTGCGACCGATTCCCCGATTACATGACATTGATGTAGCCCAAAGCCTTATTGAAGTTCGTAGGATCCATGAGCGTCGAAATAGGGCAAAGGTAGCCTTGCAGTAAATCGTGTAAGCACACGGGATTTGCACGGACCTCTTATGTCCGCCAAGCATATATCAATGCCAAGGCCAAAGGTCAATGTCACCATAAAGCAATCAGATACCCAAATCAAACAATCACCAACTCCAACAATGTCATCCGTCAACCCCTCCACCGACCTCCTCCTCATGACCGGCGCCAGCGGAAAACAAGGGACCTCAATCCTCCATAACCTCGCACCAAAATGGCCAGGCCATCTCCGTCTCCAATGCAACTCCCCCTCCTCAGCCTCTCGCCTACGAACCCAATACCCAAACGCAGAAATCATTTGTTCCTCCTTCACAACAATCTCATCCTGTACCGCTCTCCTCTCAGGCGTCAGCGCAGCCTACCTCTTGACTCCAGGAATGCATCCAGATGAACTGGCCTCGGGATTAGCTTTCGTCGAAGCTGCGAAACAACAGCGGAAACTTAAACATTTGGTTTTCGCAAGCGTGATACATCCACAATTAACAACCCTAATAAATCATGAAAATAAATTGAAGATTGAAGAAAAATTGATCGAGAGTGGAATCCCATTTACGATTCTCCAACCGACGCATTTCATGGATAATATTCCGATTCAAATGCTAAAGGAAATTGGGAAATTTAACGCGATTTTTAATCCTAAGGTAAAAATTTCGTTTTGCGCACTTCACGATCTAGGTCAGGTCGTCGCGACTGTCTTTCTGGAGAGGGAGAAATTTTTATATGGGATTTTTGAACTTGTTTCGAATCAAGTTCCGATTTCGTATAATGAGGTTATGGAGATTGCTGGGCAGGTTCTGAACAAGAAAGTTTTGGTTGAGAGGATGAGTGTTGAGGAAGGAGTCGGGTTCTTTGAGAAGGTTGCTATGCCAAAGGATATGGATGAGGATGGGATGAGGGTTATGAGGAAGGGGTTTGAGGCTATGATTAGGCATTATGAGATGGAGAATGCTGGGGGGTTGGTAGGGAATGGGGTTTTGATGGATGGGATTTTGGGACGGAGGGGGTTGGAGGTTAGGGAGTGGATGGAGATGCAGTTGGAAATGATTGAGAAGTAGGTCGAGAATATGCACATGGTGAAGGGTAATGGAAGGCGTGTCCAAATTCTAGAAATTTACACTCTCACTCATACTCTGTACATTCTTCATGACTTCGTCTAGTCGCGTTCGAGTTTCCGCGCCGATAACAACATCTCCGTAGCTTGTGCCTCTAGAGGGCTCATAATACCAAGCCACGATGACGAAACGTCCTTCTTCGAACTCTTCTCGCCACTTGTTGATGAACTGGTCTCTGTCCTGCTTTACACTGATGGAGAACGATGAGGCGACATTCAATCCGCGAGACGTAAAGTGCTTTCGCAGAAGTGGCAGACATAGAGAACCGGTTGTCCGCACGTTGAGGTCCACAATGAGGTATTCTCCGGATTCGGTCTCGAGTATGTCAGCGCCAACAGGTCCAACGTACGCATGTTCATGAAGCCAAGTATCTATCTGATGCATGAGTGGTTCCAGAGTGGTTCGCCATTTATCCTGAGCTGAGTAGTCGATGATACTACCAACCCAAGCACTGCGTTCGCGATCAATCATCTGATCAGAAACTCCCAGATATTCTGGCGTCCCATCGGCATCAACGAAGAATGTCAATCCGATGTCATGGACAGCATTCTGCACAACTTCTTGTATGACCACTGTTCCAAGATTGAGATGCTCGTTGCTAGTCGAAATTAGGTTGAGCAACCGTCGGAGAAGGCCATTCATCATCAAGTCGTCAATCAAGTTGTCTCTGTCTTCCTCGCTTTGAAGGATCCAAGTGCCAGCTCCGCCAAAGGACTGATTGCTTTTGACCACGAACGGGAGTGGTCGTTGTCTAAGGTCCATGATGACAGTGCTCACCTGCTGTTCCATCCACACATTCCAGCCTGACGGTCTTCGAGAATCGAACGGGCTGTCATCCAGGCTCTCCTCTAGGCCCGGGGTACAGAATTTACCACCGTCTTCGTATTCTTCTAGCTCGATGACAGAAGACTTGGGTGTTGGCAGGCCACTTTTCGCGAGTGCTTCTTTAGAATTTAAATACCAGAGTTTGTCAAGTTCAACGACTGACGCGAGGCCCCTCCCAGGAGGGTTGTCGGTGGCTTCGGCAACGGTATCGATGATTACTTTCGAAGTCACTCCGGAGATATCATGCCTCTTGTTGATGTAGTGCACATCATTGGGTCCCTGGCAGAAAAGGACGTTGGGCCGTTGAGATTGATCCAACGCTGCCAACGTTCGGGCTTGCTCGTTTTCATCGTGTGCTTTGCGCTCGTCCGTTCGATCGACGTGGAAAAATACCACTGTCGACTTGCCCGTGATGAATGCATCTCGCTGGGGCACAAGCGATAGTAATTTTATTGCCAGTGAGCGGCGCGCATTTTCATCCTTGTCATCTGACGACGAATCGTTGAATGCGACATCTTGGTAGATATACTTGAGATTTCGGGGAACATCAGGAGTCAAATCAAAACCACTCGTGACGCCGCTGTATATGTGCCCCAGCTTTTCATGCTGGCGCTCCGACTCGCCATAGAGCGTGCTCAGGGTTGTGTCTAAGGTGACAGTCGGCATTTCAGGCATCCTTGGTTATCTTTTGCAAGTATCGTCGCACTGAGTGGTGATCCTGTGCACGCAGTGGAACGTTTCGAAGAATAGAAGTGTAGGGGCTGTCATCTTGGCAGCCAGCCATTATTGCGGTATGCACGTCATACGAGTATCGTTTGGACGAAGTAGAAGCTCGTCAACGGGTCCCCACGTCGCTGTGGCTGACGACAATACTGTAAATACGCAGTGACAGGGATGCTTTTTCCTCTTGTGATAAGATCTGGAGAGGATCTGGTGTAAGATGCGGGAAGTGGCTCGACCCCACGTCAACCACTCGATGTTATTGACGAATCGGTTTGCGCCAAACCATCCGCATAGGCGGACCACCGCTTGATAGCTTCGGTGAGCTCCAAAGTTTGCGTTTACTGAACCAGTGCTGTCGTGTGCAGCACCTTTCTGTTCTGGGAATGCTGCTACTGTAATCGGTCGGCGGCAGTCGGCGGTGTCACATGCGGTGGCTTCCGCTCCACACAGCACGGATCAGAGTTTATCAGCGCCGTGTGTATTCGAGACGTGAAGACGCCTACATGCACGAACTTCTGGCGAAGCTCTGCTTTGGACGCCGTGAGGGTCCCAGACCGCGGGTCAGCCTCTTGATCAAGGTTCCTGACCCGAAGAGGTGGTATACAGCGGCCTACTAAGCTGCGGCACCTACGGGCCTGCTGACAGCTGGGAATCTCTTTGCGCTGAGAAGCACGCCCTTTACGCCTCTGATCTCCTTCTTCAACTCTTCAATGGCGTCATCTTTGGCAGCATCTGTGCCATCTTTCTTCATGCTGATGGCATCCTCCGACTGTGTCCAGGTGCTGACACCAGCAGCTCCGTAGATTAAGCCATCCAGGTAATGGCGCAGACTGTTGACGCTCTCAAGCCGCTCTTTGTGTGATTCGCCAGCCTTCTCGGAGCCATCAGCTAGCTCGTCAATGTGCGACCTGATGATCTTCAAAGTGTTTTCTGCGTGCGTGACCAGATCCCGCTTGACTTCAGCACCAATAGATGGACTTCGCGATTCTGGAGGCGAGGTCTGCGTGCCCATGTCGCGATGATACAGCTCTGTGGGGTCGCTAGTATCGCTTCCGTCTTCATCGTCGCGCTCTGTGTGCTCAGACTTTGGCTCTGGCAACTTGCTGGCAATCTTGGCAAGACGCTCGTTGAACTCGTCCATCTTTGTCTGTGTATGAGAGTAAAACTCATGCCGCGACTCGGACAGATTCTCCACCATCGGCGTGATCAGCCATTTGCTCGCTCCGTATAGCATAGCAGCCACAGCACCGCCAGCATACAACGCATTCACAACGCGACCCGGAGTGACCAGCGGAGGCGGCTTGTGAGCCTCTACCAAGAATTCCGGATATGTAATAATCGGTGCTGGTCGCTCTTGCTGTTGCGGTACTGGCGGCGCGCTCTGCTTCATGGTCTCCTGCTGCTGCCTGTTCTTGAAGCTCTCGAAGTCTTCTGCTTGCAGGACATATTGCTGCTTTTCGGCGGGCTCTTCTGCTTGCGGTGCCGTAGTTGGCGAGGTGTCCGCAGAGGGTACTGATTCGGGCTCTTTAGGGATAGACGTAGATGTAGGCGTAGGCGTAGATATAGGGGCTTCCTCAGTAGACTGTTTTTCTGCGCTTTCGCTCGATTCTCCCTGAGGTTGACTGTATACTGGATCATCGGCAGGCGTTGGTGTCGTCTGAGCGCCAGCCCGTTGCCATGCAGGTATCTCTACCTTTGGCTTACCGTTAGACATTGCGACGTCCTGTACTCGATAAAACCGCAATCACTATGGCTTCATGTGAAAGTGAAGGAAGTCAGCGCGAGTAGACTGTAGACTCGTGTTGGAGAACGCTGGGGAGCTCCCAAGAAGCTTCGGGTGGATCCGGTCTGCCGAGGCAGGCAGGCATTGACTTTGCCTGACAGGCACCTTCCGAGCATCATGTTCGACTTTTCCATGGGAAACCCAGACTTCTACAGACACGACGATTGTGACACACCAAAGCTATCTTGCCTAGCAATGGACATCAACTGAGACCATTCTATGCCGGACGCCTGCCGGATGCCATGTCCTCAGAGTCTACAGCGGCGTGCTAGTCGAGGTACAAGCGCGCGATATTCAACTTATTCTGCTTTCTGGATCCTTACCTGCACAAGCGACAAACGAAAGCTGACATGCATCTGCGCCTGGTAGGGGTGCAGCAGTCGGCGATTCCTGTGGCGGACAAACATGACACACGACAGTCGCCGAAGCAAACTTTTGAGTTTTCGGTTGCACTGCATTTCTTCGAGAACGATGGGTCACGCATGTCCCGAGTCAACATTCGGGCCATGACTTACCAGCATACTAAGCTCCTCAGCTCACAGGTCATTGCCTACTTTCAAGCCATATCACAGATTGTACCAAGTTCATCTTAACAAACAGGTATCTCTGAGATTGCTTGCCCTTCAGCACCCGAAGAAGGTTCCAGACGCCATCTGGAACGTGACAGACTGTGATTTTGTGACTGTTTGACGATGATTACGGTTGTGACAGGCTGGGTGCTCCGTCTTGCTTGCTTCAGGCATGCAAGGCTCCCAGATATGACAGCCTCAACTCCATCATCGAATATTTGCCGACATGCACCTTGCTGGAAAGAGCGGCACAAACGTTCAACTTCAGCGTGTTGGCAGTGGTTCCGTGATAGTCGAGACCACCGGACAGATTCTCAAAGCAGGCGGCATGGATGTGTGCTTCCAAAATGTCTCAATATCGCTGCTGTGGTACAGCCGTTGGGTGCCATCGCAGCTTGAACGACCGGGTACTGGGTAATGCTAAAGCACTCTCAACAGCGTCCGTCTACTACTTGAACATCAATCAGACACGCGCGAGATGATCCGAGCTAGGAAAATGAGCGATATGATCGATTTGACAGGTCCAGTGGTCTGGTTGAAGTGGAGATGTATGAGAGTTCCCAGGACCTGCATGATCAACCTCAAACCCTGGCCGTGCGCTAGGCTTGAAGCAGTCCTTACGAACGCACAGGCCAAGGCACAACAACAGGAAAAGCATGAAAGGGGCAGCCTGCTACTGTTTCACGAGAGTGTCCTCTACACGTAGCCGCCGCATAATTGGCTGTCAAGACGTCCCTCATCACTGTTCAGGTTGACCCAAACTTCTTCGACCGGCTCCCTACCAAGGATCCCGGGACAAATTGATGAGATTCGCTCGGGCTCTTAACCGACAGGTCGCCGTTCAATCGCACGGCGATTGTCAATGTCGTACAAGTTGATATACGCGCTACACCGCTTGGAACATGGCGGAGTCTCAAGGTAGGTGGCTTCGCAATTCTTTCATCACTGATTGCGTGTGCGATCTACTACATCGTCCGTGTCTGATCTGGTGTCTCCCATCTCGTACACTCTCTCTACACATTCGCCGACTCCAAGCAACATTCGGTGCCTACTCGGCGACACTCATTTGACCTCGCCTATCACACTCGTTTGCACAAATGGACAACTCTCAGGAGCCGATTGTCCATACATTCTTTGAGGGAAGCAACCAAGTTTGGTCTTGGATAGTCGCGGACCCAGTGTCTCGCGATGCTGTCATCGTGAACCCGGTACTTGACAAGAAGTCAACAGCAGCAATCGCAACGACAGGAGCAGACCGAATTCTGGATACCGTCCGTGAAAATGGCTACCACATTACACGCATCCTCGAAACGCACTCGCAGAGAGACTCCCAGACCGCAGCATGGTATCTCCGCAGCCAACTTCGGGACACAACAGGACAAATGCCTCGAGTCTGCACCGGCAACGCCATAGCAGGCATACAACGCATGTTTGCGCGACAATACGGTACTACGATAGGATCAGCAGGAAAGTTTGATTCATTTCGTGACGGCGAGATATTCCGCATTGGCAACCTTCAGTGTGAAGTCCTTCTCCTCTCACACGAGAATCCCCGGAGCTTTGCTTTCGTCATTGGGCGGAATGTATTCATTGGCGATGTAACACACCACGGACCTGGAGATGCAGGCAATCCCGCCTTCGGCCGTGACCCAGCGATCGTGAAGAAGCTGTCATCCTTTGCTCACGACCACCTATTTCATCCTCCTGGAGGCGAAGAGAGGCCACCAACATCAGCTACTGTGGCGACGGAGGTATCGAGTTGGCAGCATGAGCCTATGACACCTAAGGGCTCTATCAGTCTGGATCGCAAGCTGCCACGAGCGCCGCGCACGACAAACGTCTATGAGATGGAATGAAAGTCGGGAGAACAGTAGTGTTGATTGGAAGCATTGATCTGTACCGCGCGAATTAATGTTGGCACTGAGGCGGGGATACGAATTACGCTTGGGAAATAATGATGGTCGGTGCATTTGCTCAGATGTACGATAGGAGCAACGACCGCTGTTCGTTGCATGACCGATGATTATCCAGGACACATGGAGTCCGCCGACGAGTCAAGGCAGGCTACACTGTTGAAACCATCATCCACTGCCCCATTGAGATGGCTTGATCGATACCTCTGAGGGTCAATTGGTTTCCACTATCCTTAGACAGGCTGAAGACCAGCTGTATGTTGGGCAACGGCATGGACCAGGACCACGCCACACAGCACTCTCAATTATAGCTCCGCTTGTCGTTTAGCGTAAAGATGTATAGATACTCTACATCTGTAGCACGCTCTTGAACAGCTGTGCAGGCATTTGATTGGCACATGAAGACCTAGCCCGAAGCGAGCCTTGGCATCGGTCGTCTTCTCGTCGCATCTCAGCACCTTCCAATCTCCATTCGACTCCCTCGCTCCAACATGAAATTTCTTTGCGCAAGCGGATGACGTGCAGATCAGGCAGCACAATGTCGATTTCCAAAGATCTCTCCTTCCAACGTCCGGCCCGATCAGAGAAAAGATCTCGGAAAATGACACTGCCACGGGTGCCGCAGCCCAAAAGGGACAACCGCTCGTGCTATGACCTATGCATGTGCGATGAACGAGATGGCAAATCTGACTGACCGCAAGACTGAATGTGATAGGACGCCGTGTTCCATCAGCCATGCTGCTGGTACAGATCTAGCCATATTGTGCGAAGATCCTGCACAGGTCGCAACAGCGATGAGTACTACAACATCCTGGCCACCTCTGATGGTAGAGCCCATGGCTCCCGGTCCGTGGGTCCATCGCGCAAGAGATCATATGTCCTCAAGGTCCTATTGAGAAAGCTCAGACTCCGTAGACAGTCTTCAGGCCGGAGGAGTGCCGTCAATCGTTGTCAAGCTGTAGCATCTATTACCGCCTCTTCCAGGATAGGCAGGATCTATACGAGTGATGCGCGGATGAAGCGCCCGCGAGCGGCTTCCTTCAACCCTGGCTCGAAACCGATATATAGGACCTCTGCCTCTGTGACGTGCGGCTGCGGGTATCACTGGCCGTGTCTTCAAGTTCCACAATAATATCTGCTGCCACCACATCCTCCTGTCCGCACGAGGCCGCACCCGCTACGCGGCCGCTTCTCAGCCGCGCCCACCACTACTACCACTGGACCGCATCACGGCCGTAGGAATGATTGAGAATAGTGTCGACTTTTATTGCTACGATGCAAAGATCAACAGCTATTCTACCGAGACGCAAGAGACCTTTCGATGACACCAATGGCTTGCCGGCAGCCAAAAGCCGCAAGGTAGACTATATCGAAGGAGCATATATAGGGACACAATTCGACAATCGAGTCCTTACTCAACTATACCTCGCCCAACTCAACCATCTCGAAGCCTGCAGCAGAAACCGTCATTACAACATGTCGATGTTCGAGCCACCGCCAAAGCCGCCGGCAAGTTCACTTTCGCTACACCGGGTTCTCTCTCCAACAGCCAGCGTCAAGGTATCACCAATATGTTTTGGAGGTATAAGCATCGGCAGTTCCTGGAGCTCAGCATTCGGGAAAAACGATGATCCCTTCGTCTTATTGGATGCGTTTTACTCTATAGGTGGCAACTTCATCGACACAAGCAACACCTACTGTTCCGAGGACTCTGAACGACTGATCGGAGACTGGATGGAACACAGAGGTGTTCGAGATCAGATGGTGATTGCTACCAAGTATTCGGCTGGCTACAAAGCATACGACAGGGCCAATATTCCTCTGCAAAGTAACTTCACCGGCAACTCAGCAAAAAGCATGCACGTGTCCGTTCGAGATTCACTCAGGAAACTCAAGACCGACTACATCGATATTCTATACGTGCACTGGTGGGGCTTTGATAGCTCAGTCGAGGAAGTGATGATGCACCTGCATACCCTTGTTCGAGCGAGGCAGGTGCTATACCTTGGCGCCTCAGATACGCCTGCATGGATAGTGGTCAAGGCCAATGCCTACGCTCGTTCACATGGCCTTACTCCCTTTTCGGTCTACCAAGGCAAATGGAATGTCGCATTTCGCGACATGGAGGCCGAGATTATCCCCATGTGCCAAGACCAAGGCATGGCAATCGTGCCATGGGCATCTTTAGGCGGCGGGAGTCTGCTTACCGAGGCGGAGAGGAAGCAGAATCAAGAGAACGGGCGGACGAGACATCTCCAGTGGGCGAACGAGAAGTGCGTTCAAATCTCAAAGGTCGTTGAGCAGATCGCAGCCGAGAACTGGACGACGAGCCAGGCTGTGTTGCTCGCATACCTCTTCCAGCAATCAAAATACGTTTTCCCGATTGTCGGCGTACAAACAGTCGCTCACGTCAAAGCCATGCCGGAGGCATTGAAGATCAGACTTTCGGAGCCGGAATTGCAAAGGCTTCGGGATGCCTCGCCATTTGATCCACTTTTCCCAATGTCCTTTCTCTTCCCCAACACCGATGACAAGTCATACGATGTCCGGAAGATATCCGCAGCCAATAATCACCAGTATCAGATGGCAGCCTGGCTGAGCAATCCTGTAGAGGCAGCTGGTACGTTGGAAGATCAAACGTGATCTCTACTTCTGCTAACATCTCGCAGGCCACCTTGATCAAGGCTTCACTTCCATCAAGGAGGAGCTCTCCTTGGATCATAAGTAAGATTTTCTTAGAAATAATAGCACGGCAAATAGTAGATCCAAGAACGTGCCTCAAGCCCCGCTCGGACCGAGTGGACAGACCGCATATGCTGTACTACTCTCCTACCATAGCAATGAAAGAAAGACTTTCAACCTGAAGCCCATTCTCACCAGCTAGACAAACCCAGCAACCATGTCAGAATCATCAGAAAAACACCCTCCTAAAAATTCAACACCACAACACGACGATGACGATACCTCAACCCTCTCATCAGGAGGCATCCCCATATCCCCCCTCCAACGCAAAACAATCCTCCTCTCCCTCTGCCTAGTCCAATTCCTCTCCGCCCTCGACATAACCATAATCGCAACCGCCCTCCCAACCATAACCCGCTCCCTCTCTGCCTCAACCTCAGAGTACGCTTGGGTCGGTTCCTCATATACCCTAGCCAGCACCTCCTCCACCCCAATCTGGGCCAAATTCTCCGACATCTTTGGCAAAAAATCTATGCTTATTGCAGCTAATATTGTATTCATGGCGGGAAGTCTTGTTGCTGCTTTGGCGGAGTCGCCGGGGATGTTGATTGGTGGGAGGATTTTGCAGGGTGTGGGTAAGTGGAAGCCTTTACCTTTTTCTCGATTTCTGGCTAATGCTTCTGCTCTTTGCTTCTTAGGTAGTGGAGGGATTCAGGTTTTGGTGACGATTGTTATTGGGACGTTGTTTTCAGTTGAAGGATAGGGCTAAGTATTATGGGATTATGGCGGGGGTTTGGGCTGTGGCTAGTGCTTTGGGACCGGTTTTGGGTGGGGTATTTACTGAGAGGGTTGGGTGGAGGTGGTGTTGTGAGTTTTTGCTGCTGCTTCATCTGTGATTTTTATGCTCGTGGTCTACAGCTGACCTTTTGTAGTTTACATCAATTTACCATTCGATGGAGCATCGTTGGTGTTGTTGTTTTTTGCTATGAAGTTGCCGAAACCAACGACTTCTGTTATGGCTGGTTTGAGGTCTCTGGATTGGATCGGATCTGGTATCATCGTGGGCGGGACGATATGCTTTCTTCTTGGACTTGAAACCGGAGCTAGAAGCCAAGGACACTGGGGGTCTGTACCAGTCATCTGCCTCCTGGTCTTTGGGATCCTACTACTGGCATTCTTCATCTTCTTCGAAGCGAAGCTGGCCCACAACCCTCTCATCCCAATCCGGATCTTCTCCTCAATAACCAATACCGCATCCTTCGCAGGGACTTGCCTCCACAGCTTCGTCTTCATCAGCTACGACTACTTCCTACCACTATATATGCAAGTCGTCCTGAACCTCAGCCCAATCATCTCCGGAATTTCGATGTTCGCTCTCGTCATACCACTTACGATCTGCACTGGACTTACTGGATTCTTCGTCAAACGAACGGGAAATTACACTTGGCCGATACGGATAGGAAGTATCGTCATGACATGCGGGACTGGTCTCTTCATCGATCTCGGGGCAGCGCGCCAGTGGCATAAATTGATCATCTTTCAGATAATCGCGGGTATGGGTGCCGGACCAGTTTTCCAGACGCCTTTGATTGCGTTGCAGGCGCATACAGATCCTAAAGATTTGACAGCGGCTATGTCTGCGATGAGCTTTTTGAGAAGCTTGGCGACGAGTGTGTCGATTGTGGTGGGGAGTGTACTTTTGCAGGCGAAGGTGGGTGGGAGAGGATTGAGTGAACATGATGGGAATGGAGATGAGGCGCGGTACGTGAGGGCTTTGAGAGTTATGTGGATATTTTACACTTGTGTTTGTGCTGGAATGGTGTGTATAGTTTGCTTTATTAAGAGTAAGAATGTGAAAAAGTAGAACGATACTGATAAGTTCCACCCTCCGCGGAACAACTCGTTCCCTTCTTGTTTCACGAAGAACGACCATCCTACCTGTACTCGTCCGGCATAGCATAGCCGGTCGTTGTACACATTACATGATACTATCAGCCTTGATGAAACATCACAGTCAGTCGTTGGTCGAGTAACGAGAACGCGGCTGACGAGAGAGTAGTGCATCGCTTGGTTGTGCAGTAGCAGAAAGCTTGGCAGATCATTGGATGGCTTGGCCGAATTGCATCTCAAGCCTGAGACATGTGCCTGCCGATCATCCCACGAAAACATCCGAGTGCTCGCCTTCCGTGGAGGCTTCTACGCGCCTTCTATATAAGCACTGTTGATCAATTGCTTGAAAGGCAAGTTGGTGTGGAATGCAAGGAACCTCACACGGCCGATTTCCTGTTTGGTCTTGGTAGTGCTACACTTGTGGATGTATATAACTTCGAGATAGATCCATGGTAGATGGGATATCTGGAATAGCAATTATCGTCTCAAGATGAAGTCGTTTCTTACCATCCTCACCTTCGTCTCGCTCGCGGCGTCCAAGCCGACAGTGTATCTCATCCGTCATGGAGAAAAACCATCAAGCGGCAATGGACTCAATGCACAGGGAATGCAACGTGCGCAGTGTCTCAGAAATGTCTTCGGCGCAAGCTCAGGTTATAACATCGAGTATATCATGACCCAAGATTACAAGTCCGGTGAGGGAGCATCTTCTCACTCACTCTCGTCTCAGTGTGTATTGACGGACACAGATGGATCCCGCAAGCGACCATACGATACCGTCTACCCACTTTCTCAAGATCTTGGGTTTACTATCGACCACTCCTGCGATCGCGATGATGAAGACTGTGTCAAGGATACCGTGAAGGACCTGAAGGATCTGGATGGAAATATTTTGTTGTGCTGGGAGCACGACGAGTTGCATAAAATCGCAAAGGAGCTTGGTGATGATGATGCTCCTGATTATCCGGACGACCGTTTCGACATCATTTGGACGGATCCTGCGGATTATACTTCGATCACGTCGATGACTTCGGAGAATTGCCCTGGGTTGGACAATTAGACTTTTGTAAATAGACATGATTGATGATATCCGATTACAGCCAGAATGGTCGTGAATTAGATCGGGTCTTGTGCACTGGCTCGCTAAATTTGAGTGACTTTTGCTTCTCACTTGGCGGCTCTGGTGGCTCTGGTGACGCTTCCGTGGTTGGTTGCGCGTATTGCATCTCGAAGCCGCTCTCGGCAGTGTGGAAGTCGTTGGCTTGTGTGAGCTGCTCGAAGGGTCCTTTCGTCTCGTCCTTCACATTTGAGCTGGATCACCGAATCATTATAATAGCGGCTTCCACCTGTCCCAGGCTTATACTTGTTTCCATGTATTCTTCTTGCCAAGGCATGGCACCATCAATATAGCATTCTCCGAGGAGCAGATAGTTCTCGCCACAAGCTCTTAGCACGAACGGCGTGTCGCTGCCTTCAAATCTTACCAGCACATCTGCTTCTCGGCTGACGTTGGGAACGAGGCTTAGCAAATTTGAAGTACTGATTGCCACTCTGCGATTCTTTGAAGCATCCAGGAAAGCCTGCCAGTAATATGAAGCCCTCACCACGGTATCGTCTGCGTCTGGTTCCAGATCAGAGACAGGCTGAATCAGACCGTTGGCGTATACATTGTCGATCGCAAATTGAAAGCCTGCCAGGTCATCTTGTGTGCTTCTTGAGCGATCGTGGTTGGTATCTGCAATAAGTGTCCGCGCGAGCTTGAGCTCCGAGATATCATGTTGCGAGCACATAGCCATCAGGTCAGCAAAGAGGTGCGGTCCAGCCTCTAGATTACTCAGTGTGTCAGCATCAAAGCTTGACGAGATAGTCTGGATCTTATCAAGCACTGTTCCACGTAATTTCAAAATCTTCTCTTCGCTGAACTCTGCCAGAAGTTTGCGATCCGGGGTAGTATTCTCCGAGTCGAACGCATGGTCTGGAAGCACTTCAGAGTCGACGTCTGTTTCGAGTCTGCGATCTAGCCGCGGTACCCATGATGGATATTCAGAGGATCGTAAGTCGTCCTCATCTCGGTGGCAAACATTTCGCAGTAGGTAGAACGGGTCAGTGCAAGTCTGAAATGAATACCTGACAGCATCGCGGAACACATCGGGTGCAGACTTAGTGTAGTCTGGCATCAGCAGCTCCCGAGGACTGTCTGTTGCAGGCTGTTGCTCGCACATACCCAGAACCCCGAACACTTTATCTCGAACATCAGTAGCATCAAGATCCCTGGAGGTGTCAAGCATGCTTGCCAGCTGAACATCACCCGTCAAGCTGAACATGCATCTGTAATTCCAGATGCTGACAGCGTTGTACAGGTTTCGACATTTGAGCAGATCGAGAGACATGTGAGGGAGATGGTATTCCCTTAACCAAGCAGCCACCTGAAGTACTGGGTCGAAGTCAACCTCTAGGCTTCCATAGTAGAACCTAGACTCACGAGCCAGAACAGCTTCCTGCACAACCCATACACGACTGAACCAGGAAGACGAGAAGAATGCCACCAGAGCTTCTTCATCCAGAACTGTGCGTATCGGTCGATCGGAATGCAGCCACTCCTCATCGTCGCTCATGATCATGGCATCGAAGTCTCCGCCGTGGCTACCAACATCTTCTGCAATCTCCTCGAGAATAGCGACAAGCGATTTCCTGATGCGCTCTGTCATTGCGTCTTCGCTGATGAGGTGTATGAGATTATGCTTCGCGCCTGAGTAGATTCTACCCATCAAGGTGACCTGTTGTCCTCGCTCAGCCTTGTCGGCTTGGTTGATGCAAATGGCATCGATCCACAGAATGGTGGTCTTGGCTTGAAGCGCAAGCCGCCGCAGTACTTGCTCGGTATTTGCTGGCACCTTGAGCGGCAGATCATTCACAAGCAGTGTATGTGAAGGAGTGGGATCACCCCAGACATACGAAACAGTATCGTGGCGTGGACTCTGTTCGAGTGATACATGCCGGAGTCTGCATCTCAGTGGCTCTTCCGCAGAGCTTGGCCGCGGAGAGAGATCGAGAAGCCTGATGGTGTGCCTTGTCCGTAATGGTCGGTATTGATACTGTGTCTGTACCGACTTCATATAGGAGTTTCAGCTTGGTGGATGTTGATGTGATGGGAGAAGACGCGTGCAGGCATCACGGCTCAAGCTCAAGGTTGTCGGATCGGGTCGGTTGCTTTGGTACTTCTTGCTCATAATGGACCTCCGTAGTTGCCTTCCCCGGCGACTTCCGAACAGCATACCGACCCCTCTCCCTGGACCTTACGACCATTCTCTCTTTCAAGACTTCAAATGGTCATCCAGAGATGCTCACTGGCTCGACCAATATCGACATGCGAAGTCTATCAAATGCACATGCGTTGATACCTTGGCAATGGCCAACTGAAGTCTTGTGACCGTGGCGTTTTCGCGCCAATCGGTTCCGATGAAGCGTCTTGGCTACCGTATTCTAAGCCCATCTCTCAGGAGACACCATGACGGCGGCAACGAGGTGACATACCATCCTAACATCTGCATAACATTCATTGCATAGCAGGCGCGTCTGCTGACGCGTTTCCATTCTTTCGTTCATCAATATGTTTCTTTCCGTGAGCCGCATGGTCACGTACGCAGTGGCCTTCACTCTTTTGGTCGTGTTCCTCCTGCACTTGAGACCATCTCACAGAACAGCGCCCGTCGGAATATACAAACTTCCTGAAGATCCAGATCAAGACCCGCAGGCATTCAAATGGAGTCAGAGGAAGGAGCACTACCCCGTGGATGCATACCATCAGCTTCCGACGCCGTCACTGCAGCGACTACCCAGGGTCCAATTCGCCTTTGGCAAAGAAAATGCTACAAGCATTGCCACGCGTCGACAGCGGAAGGCACAAATCAAACTCGTTATGGAGCGCAGCTGGGAAGCTTATCGGCGACGTGCTTGGATGATGGACGAACTGGCACCTGTGTCGGGCACGAACAAGACGACATACGGTGGCTGGGCTGCTACCCTCGTCGATTCTTTAGACACACTTTGGATCATGGACCTGAAATCGGAATTCAATGAGGCCGTGGATGCCATCGTTCTGATTGACTTCTCTACTACTACCATGGAAACTATCAATTTGTTCGAGACCACGATTCGCTACATGGGCGGCTTCATTTCAGCCTACGATCTTTCTGGTGATAAGCGATTGCTTGACAAGGCTCTGGAGCTTGCCGACATGATTTATGCGGCGTTCGACACTCCAAACAGGATGCCCATTTTACGATGGGACTTCCACGCTGCTGCAAAAGGTGAGAAGCAAGTCTCACCAGATCAGATCATTCTTGCAGAAATCGGATCCCTGTGCATGGAGTTCACTCGCCTTTCCCAGATTACCAACAACGACAAATGGTATGATGCTGTTGCACGAATCACAAATACATTCGATGAGCAGCAAGGCATGAGCTCGCTACCCGGAATGTGGCCTCTCAATGTCAATGGAGGGAAAGCAGACTTCCACAGTGGCGACATGTTCTCTCTGGCAGCATTCTCCGATTCAATGTATGAATACTTGCCAAAGATGTACGCATTGCTCGGAGGCTCGGAGCAATATGCGAGGATGTATCGCTGGGCAATGACTACTGCGACACAGTACATGCTCTACAGCCCGATGATCAAGAAGCTGGACCACAATATCTTGCTACCTGGGACTGTTCATGTGCAGGATGGCGGCTACACACTCCAGCCCGAGCTGCAGCATCTTGTTTGCTTTGTGGGAGGCATGCTCGCTCTGGGAGGAAAGCTGCTAGGGAATGCTACACAAGTCGATTTTGGCAGGCGTGTCACTAACGGCTGTGCTTGGGCGTATAGCAGCTTCAAGGTAGGAGTGATGCCAGAGAATTGCAATCTAATTCCATGCCAAGGGCTCAGCCAGGATCCCTGTCCCTTCGACACGCCAACATGGCATGAGGCCATTGTCAAGGACGCATTCTTAACTGACGATCGAGGCAAGAATGCTACCACTCTGATTAAAGAACTACGGTTGCCACCAGGCGTTTCTTCTATTCGAGATCGCAAGTATCATCTGCGACCGGAGGCTATTGAAAGTATCTTCGTTCTGTACCGCATCACTGGTGATGCGTCACTCCACGATGATGGTTGGAACATGTTTCGATCTATACATTCGCACACGAGAACTGCGTATGCGAACGCGGCTATCGAGGACGTCACGAACAGCACTATGCCATTGATGGACAATATGGAGAGCTTCTGGACTGCGGAGACTCTCAAGTACTTCTATCTGCTCTACTCAGACCCCGAATATATGAGTCTAGACGAGTGGGTGTTCAATACCGAGGCTCATCCTTTCAGACGCCCGAACAATGCGGCGAGCAAGAACGGCTGGTTTTCGTCATGGGGATGAAACCTTCAGCTATGTATTGGCCCATAGGCGGATCTTTCATCACCAAGTACAGACCAGAAGTCTGTCACGAAAGCCTTCTGACCCTCAATCGCTGGTCTCACTGCAAGATATCGACGGTTGTCAACAGGAGGTTCCCAGCCGCCAGGATGACCATCCACCATGATCCCGCCAGCTTCCTGCAATATACACCATGCGGCAGCTACGTCCCATGCCCAACAGCCGCACTCCCAGAATGCTTCCTGCTGTCCTGCGGCGACTCTGCATATCGCTAGTGCAGCAGATCCAGTGCATCGTAGCGAGTTCACGAATCGACCTCCTAATGCAATCGTCCGAGCAAGCTTGGAAAAGACCTTAAGGTTCAAGTCGAAGTTTGGGCCTTCGCGATCACTTCCAAATTCGATGCCAATGCATGCAAGCCTTAGTCCTTCCAGAGGTGCTGAATTGAATGGGAGTTTCTGTCTTGCCATGAGGGAGTCTCTATGCTGGAGGTCTAAGATGGTCAAATAAGCTCCATGTCCTTTCACCGCGGTCCAAAGCTCACGCCGAAAGGGGTTATATACGACGCCAACGATAGGAGTCCTGTCAACAAGAACACCAATCGATACACATACTTCTGGGAACCCATGGACGAAGTTCGAGGTTCCATCAATTGGATCGACAACGAATGTGGGCTGGTCGGAAATGCTCTCGCCACCGTTATACGATTCTTCGCCGATGAACGCGTATTCTGGATATTGCTTGCTAACGCATCGATGTATGAAAGCTTCTACGGCCTTATCGGTCTGGGTCACAATATCTGCGGCTATACACTTTCAGGTCAATCAACACTGACCATGATGAGCGATTCACCTACAATTCTTCTTGTCCGTAACGGACCGCGCTGATGGTTTTGCGCTGACGATGACATGCCCTGCTTCTTTGACAACGTCCACGAGGTACTCGCAAAGTCCGAGAAAGTCGTGTTCCATGGCCGCGAGCGTCCAATTCTTCAACAGCTGCAGTATACATGGCTACAGGCAGGAGGTGGTGTGGCAGCTTTAGAACATCCATTGTATCCAGACTCGGCCTCGAATAACGTTACTGCACAAGCTGCACGTGGCATGCTTGTACGAAGTACGCATGTAGCTCCGAACGCAGCCTGTCGGCGAGGTTGACTACGATTCGCAGGGCGCCCCGGTCAGTGGAAGATCATGCTCGCTTCTCGGCTGGAGATAAGATTTGGTCGTCTCCTCGCCAGCCCGACCCGGTTAAACATCACTCATCCCCAACCAAAGACTCTCCTATTCCGTGGAAAGCACAGAGACGTCGGGTACAGAGATATGCGCTCGAACCTTGGTCACGCCATCGCTCCGGCGCCAGGCTGCTTGCCAAATATCCAGTGACAGCAAAGTCGCCATGCCCTCTGAGCCCTCTGAGACGACACCCGAGCAGGAGCGCAAGGTAGCCAAGCGTGCCTACCATGGTCGTGTGCGCAGTGGGTGCATCACCTGCCGCTCGCGGAAAGTAAAATGTGAGGTTCATGACAGGAGCGCCTTTTGGCGTTGTTTTCGCTGACCTGTCTGGCTCTATGCAGGTGATGAGGCGAGACCGTTTTGTGACAATTGCATAAGGCTGAAACGTCGCTGCGCTTACAAGCCATTGAAGATTCAGCTAGCCGCCAACGTCCAGGGCTCGAGCAGCGGTTCCTCGGTGGGCTCGGTGGAATCATGCGAGCTCGCGCGACCATTACCAGTACAGGGCACTCTAGCTTCACATCCCGATCGATGTACTCGAGATCTACGTTACGTCAAAGCGCAAGATGCCTCCCTCGCTGAGACGCTTGGTCTCAAAGCAGTCCCAGTGTGCCTTGCACATGATGGCCAAGATCCCTATCTAGGACCTGACAGCGCGATTGCGGACGTAACAGAGCGTCTGCAGGTTGCGCTCAGGCGTCAAAATGATGCCAACACCGATGAGGATGGCTCGGACTACGATCCGGCCACTCTTATATCGAGGGACATCAAGCTCACAACGACCATGGATCTTCTTAGGGCCAGAGAAGTGCCACTGCAGCCTGCATTTCCTTACTTCGTGGACTCGATGGACTGCCCTGCTATCACACCTTTCGATGCGCGTAACTGGAAGATCATCAAATGCTACCTTGCTGAGCTCGGAACTCACAGCCCTGTCGTCGCCTCAGCCATCATCGCGCTGTCCACACTTTACAAGGCTCTACGATACGGTCTATCATTCTCCCGTGCCGTGTCGTTCTACCATTCCTCTAGAAATGCGTACGAGAAATCCATCGACAATACGGAGCAGGACTTTGACGCGATCATTGCGTCGACGTTCTTGCTATGCCTTTTCGACTTCGTGCACCAAGAAACGGTTCCCCTATTGGCCAGTCCGAGCGAAACCCTCATCAACATATTGGAGACCGGGCAGGAGAATAAGTCGTCTCATTCCGAAGAATCGGCGCGAGTCATATGCTGGCTTCGGATCTTACACGGGAACGCTCTACGCGCTGGTGGTAATGGTCTCATCTCGGACAGCCTTACCACGCTTTCCCCATGCTGCAAATCAGGACAGCCTGTACCTCGACCTTTGAACGATATCGACTCTGATGCATCAATATACGATATGTTGCAACACCCGATTTTCGAGTTCTACTTCCAGCTTCAAATGATATCTGGACAAATCGCCAAGTTGACTCACTATCACCGGTCACGCATCACGGGTGTGGACCAACAAGAAGTCGTGGAGTCAATGCTGCACGTCAGATCACGTTTGGTGGCCCTCTGGGAGACTCGCTCTGCTATTCAGCGCCAGAGCCCGATTGATCTGCGATCAAACTTGGCAGCAGACATCGCGGAGCCCATCATTACCCTTGTTGGACTGTGTGCTGCTGCGTATCATGCCGAGTTCGTTGAGATGGATCGCGTTCTCGGCGATCCTATCTCCAAATCCACGGGCTCAAGACACGCAATGCAAGAAATCAGGAGCATCGTCGACGGCGACTGGAATTGCTACCATGATGGCAAGCTCAACCCAGGATATCTCCGCCCTCTATTTCTATACGCCATCGAGTGTATGGATCGAGATGATAACAGGTGGGCTGTAGAGCGGATGGAAAGCGTGAAGGACTGCATCTGCCGGAGTAACTTTTTCGCCGAGTTCGGTCAAAGACTCTCAGATGCGCAATTACGTAAAGAGAGGCGAGTGACTTCGAAGTACTTTTGCATCTGGTACTTTGGAGTCCCGCCTCCTTTCATGTAGCTCGGAGGCACTGTGTGTTTACTATGGAAGGTGAAAAGCAAAATCGTTCATACTGCTGACACCATTTACATGTTCGAGCCGCATACTCTCTATCAAGCCAATTCTTTCAGCACAGCACCGCCCCACTAGAATCTCACTTCGCAATGTTACACACAGCAGCTGTGAAATCTACCGGGGTCTTCGAAAACTTCCGCGCAGAGACCTTGGTCTCAAAAAGATGGTCCAGCTCAGCCGTCGTGCGATCTTTTGTCTCTGGTACACAGAACCACGCAAAAACGATCGAGATCACACACCCTCCCATCCAGAAAAATCCTGTTTTGGCACCCCAGTTCCATGCCGTTGGGTTGAGCTGGTAAGGTGTGAGGACATTGGCGACAATGGTTGAGATGATGTAAGCGCTTCGTGCGAGCGCGATCGATTTGCTTCGTAGCATGGCGGTGGGTAGCTCTGCACAAAGCGTGTTGGTCAACGGACCAACTGTATTGTAGTAGAGGAAAGATGAAATGACAAGCAGCGAGCCGATTCCCCAGGAGTAAGCTGACTTGGGAGTGTGGGCTTGTGGAATTCCGAGACCGCCGATCAGAGCCATAATGATGGTCATTATGATCAGGCCAGTCAGGTATATTGTCCGTCGACCTGCTAAGGGCAAGAGTGCCCACTACAGAGGAGGTTGCGTTAGCTGACGGTTGCCACTAGATGCAAAAGGCTGATCCCACTCACCGATCCCAGACCTCCGACAATAGCCACAGCAAAACCTACTATACTCATGTTGAAAGCTTCGGTGGTCGGTAGTCCAGCCTGTTGGAAGAAGTAGACCGAGAAACCTCGCAGAGGATTGCCATTCAACGTTTGAATGCAATAGATGAACATGACAACTATCGTTCGCCGCAGATTTGTTCCTTGAAAGCAAGTCCAGTAAGTCGTACTCGCTTCGACTGCCAATTCATGTTCAGTCGTTACTACCATCAACGCAACATTCTTGTCGATATCGAAATCGACGTTTTTCGGGGATGTCAAGCGCTTGACGACGTCTCTCGCCTCTTGCAATCGACCACGACGGACAAGCCACCAGGGTGACTCTGGAGCGATGTAGATGAGGGGGATGAGAATCATTGGCCACACCCATTGAACCGCGAATGGAATGCGATATGCCCATGCGTCGGTTCTGCTTAGGAGACTTCGAAGGACACCAACGGCTAGGAGCTGTCCGAATGCCTGGGACTTCATCAATATAGGCTAGAACGTACGCAGGCTGGATCAAGCTCACCCAACAGAGATGGATATAATTCGTCAAATACGCCCTCAAAGGTAACGGCCCTAGTTCAAGAGCATAGATGACAGTCGTCGCCTGGAAGAATCCCAGAGGAACACCTAGGCACAGTCAACACCAACTACCCACTTTGGTATTCATTCATACTAACCAAACAAAATCAACCCAACCTCAAGAACCTCCAAACTCGGCGCAAAAAACGCTATAAAAATAAACGCAACTATAACCACTTGTCCCACCAACATCGTCCTCCGAAACCCATACCGTTCACTCAGATAACCCGCAATAATAAGTCCGCATAATTGTCCAATTGCTCCACTATTCACGAGACCGGCTTGCCAAGGCGCTGAGATCTGGTATTTGGTTGAAGAGCCTTTGACCGGGTGGCCATAAGCTTTTTGGAACGCGGGTTGAGCGAAGAGTGTTCCGATGAGTTTTGTGTCGTAGCCTTCCATGATTACGGCTGTGGCCATGGCTAGGGCCCAGAAGATGCCTTTGGGGTAGAGACGGAGGGCGGACCAGAATTTGAGGGAGTGTTCTTGGGTGTTGGCATCGTTGGCTCGTTCGATGTCGACGAGGGTTTCTGAGGTTGTGATTTTGGAGGGGGTTTTGGTTTCCATTGTGCAGTGGCTTGGTATGGGACTTATGTTGGATACTTCTGAAGAGATGATACCTACTATACTGCTACTCATATGGCATCTATCTTAGGCTATTCATAGCTGAGGGTGCCGCACCAACATCGGTAGCACAGCTCATGTCCCGAATGGTGTATTTCTCTCGGACATTCTCTCTGGGTACGAATTCTCGTTCTTCTCCTCCCAGTCACGACGGCTGTCTTTACCACGTGGTTGTCTTTGCGTACGACTGCTCTGTAGTCTCTCATACTGCCGGTCACTCGGGACCTCGGATATCAGGGCAACAGCAGTCTGCTTATCCTTGTAAAACTTTGTTCTTATCTCTAGCCGACGTAGGCATACAATCTCCAACCGACGTAGACGACCTCGTGTCGTCAAAATCCTACAGACTTGAGCTTCGGGGAAACATGAAATTGGTAGATACGCCGTCGGCTGCGTCTTCTTGGGCTTATTCTTGATCGAAGGCATTCAGCCAGATACTTGTGCTCGAAGAACGGAAGCTAACAGTGGCATTGAGCATTCTGAAGGCACCATATCCATCCGATGTGCTACGACAAACTATCCTGTCCTGCCTAAATAGAACAATCTATCGAACTTATGCATGTTATCAAACGTGCAGAACTCAACATCGCCAAGCTGGAACTCGACCTCGATATCGGCTAAATGACAAGAAAGCACTCTCTCCAATTCTCGTCTCTCCATCTCTTCGAGTGGTCGGAGCAGGTAAGCAACGCTCACATGGAATGTCTGATCGTCAGAGAGTCAGCACCTGGGAATAGTATTTCCGAAGGCGAACCACTCACATAAGTATCATGAGTAGGTTGTCTCCAGCCAAAGGCGTCTGCAAGCTTGTCCCTAAGTCGTCTTAAACGCCGCTCTTCTTCATCTGTAGCCCCTTCTACTTCAAGCCCAATACCATCGACACAGGCATCAAATCCCCTCACCCGGATATGGTACGGCGAAGCCAATCCATCCACTTCCAACTTGTTTCCAAGAGCTTTCATTCTCTCCCCAACTTCCTCAGTGTACTCATTCAAATCCTTCTCGCTTCTCCCAGGTGCCCAATACCCACCCTTGATCACACCCTCACAAGTAGTCATATGCCACGAGTCCTGGGGCAGCAGGTGAAATAGCACTGAGAGTGTAGGATGAATTTTGATAGATTCATGTATCTTCTTGAGACCAGGAATCAATGGTGAGTCCAATGGTACATGGCAAATAGATGTATTTCCAGGGCAGAATTGTACCTCGCCATCGGCACTGAATTTCTGTGGTACACCACAAGGCTTGTGGGAACGTTTCCAGGCATCGTCTCGAGTCATCGTGGAGTTCTGAGAAGGTCTGACAACGATCGGAGACTGGGTGCCGGGTGTCTATTTGAACTCGTTCGGCTTGGCCCTGTCATTCACCTACCCTGGTCATGCTAGGCCCGATGAGGAAGAATTTCGCACTGGGAAATTGTCTAGATTGGGACAAGTGATATATGATCGAAATGTCGTGGCCTTAGTGTGGTCAGTCTGACTGAATGACCGAGGATTGGGTGTTTTAAAGCCGTGGACATCAAAGTCTTCGAATGCGTTGGATATCGGGACTTCCGTGCAGCTCTTGGTCATTGGAGCGAATTGGACTTCGAAGGTAGACTTTTCGATCATATAGTCTGGAGGTCGTGACCCGAGATAGTTATGCTCCAAACAATGCATTTTCTTTTTTGCGCGAAATGTTTATCATACGTTCATGAAGATCCAAACATCGTCATCGCGGTGTCATCACGGAGAGTCTGTGTTTCATGCTGGCGAAATGAGTCGTACGTTTCACTTCGTGCTCGTTCTTGATGCCGACGTTCAAATGTTGTTGTTATCAGGCAGTGCCATGCAGCGCGAGTGTTCATTTGTCTCTTCAAGTCAGTATTGGAGAAGAGATTGTAGAGATCTCGGTGAATACTCGAGACTGACGCATGGTGATTTGTCTCGTCAATACAAACCTCTAAGAATCATCCTTTTCCAGCAGGGTAGGATCAGCACGATATTTCTCAAAGCATCGGAGAGCTAATGGTACAATGCAGGCAACCGGGAGAGAAGAAGTAAGACAAGTTCGCCGAAAGGGCTATGAGCAGATTAAAGAAAGAGCCTAGCGACACACCTTTCAAGTTTCCGCTCAGTCGATGACACTATCACATGATGCGAGATGTAAAATTTGCTGTCGACGCCTTGAAAGTGTGGTCAGCGGTCTCGGACACCGAAAAGCATACAGTATGTTCTGGCTAAGCATCCTTGTAGAGACTTCGTACTGCACTCGACTGGCCGAAATGCAAAGCTGGCAATCATCTCTTTAAGAATGATGCTTTGAAGCAGAATATGTCAAGTAGGCAGAATCAAAGACAACATGAAAAACATATGTTGTGACCATAATAAGCTGCACAATTCTCAAAGTAGGGAGGGAAGCAGCAGACCCATGCTTTTTCCATTTCGGTTTCGGATGAGATATTTTTAGCATCACAGAAGACTAGCGATGCTGGGTGGTGACTACCTCCTACCTTCTTGGCTCCTCGTCGATTAATCATTCTTTCTACCGTAGCTGCTCTTGAGATCGGGCCATGGCAAGGGCGACCAATGTGGCCAACCGCTTCGAGGGACTGTGCGCTTTCAACGAAGCAATGGACAAGCTCGCTCTATCCCCAACGGTCAGCATCCTTCTGGCTGCCCCAAGAGCGGTAGCATCCAGATAGGATTTGACCTTTCCAAGACCACGAATTGAGGCTGCGCGCTGAGATGACTTTCGAGATTGCATAATATACCATGAAGACTCGAGGCTGCCAAGGTGAGTCTTGGCTAGACATGACATGCACCAGGGGCTATACACGACAGCCTAGTCGGGATCCTAGCAAAGGTTGTCTCACTTTTCCAGAAATAAAAAACCGCTCTTCGTCCTCCCATCCCACAAAAGTTCCAAAGCAGCAGCAATCAGCGGCGTTTCGAAGCAAATCAACCCCCAAAAGTTTCAGCCATGTTCCCTCAAACCCTCAGCCTCGCAGCTGTCCTGCTAGCTGTAGCCTCAGCTGCCCCTCAAAGCACCCCGGTCAAAATCATCGACGTCGCCCCGGGCTACAAAGTGCCATTCGGTATTGAAGCAATCGGACTCAACACAGCACCAGTCCAACTCACCGCCTCCAACGGCAGAGTCTACATCGGAGGAAAACAAGATCAACCCACAAACTGCTCTTCCGCCCAAGAGGTCCACGACTTTGCCACATTTATTTGGCACACTGACAACACCCTTTGGCTATATGGCCAAGATCCACTCCATGCGCAGCAAGTCTGGGCTATGGATCCAGATGGTCTTACAGGATATTCGACCGCGAAGGAATCGAGGCCAGATGATGGGCTGGCTCCGTTTGTGATAGATCAGAAGTCTAGGGTTCTGACGTTTAAGGGGAGAGGGGCGAAGGCTTGTCCTGAGGGAGAGGATAAACCGGGGGTTTATGGGATTTGGTTTAGTAATGCTGCGAAGCCAGGAAATTTGAATGGGTGTGTGAGTGTGCAATTGAAGGCCTATAAGGCTGAGGCCAGAGATGCTTGTACATATTCGCATCTGCCGAGTTGCGAGGAGGCTCCGGAGACTTGTGGGAGTATGAAGTGCCCTGTTGGATCGAAGAATTGTCCTCCATCGTAGGTATAGATGGATTTTGAGTTAATTGCTGAATATGGAGTTCTGCTTGTGTGCGCAAAGAGGAAGGTCGAATACGCATGAACACATGCCAGATGCGAGGTAAAAGGTGGGAATGTAGCAAAGATTGATCAGGAGCTCCCGAGCTCGGCTGCTAGCTGCCCTGGGTACAATAAGAAGAGAAAGCGCGAACCAGAACCTTAGGCTGTATCATATTGCACTCCCTCAGCCAGTAACACAAATAGCCCTGCTCTTGAGACTTGCATTTTCACGATGTTACACTGACAAATTTGCCGAAGAATCTCAGCCTCGACAAGGTGGCCTGCCACGACGACACATGCTCACATGTGTGCTTGCATTGATCAAGCACCGAGAAACATGGTAAAAAGCAAATGGTGAACCAGGGGCGGTGAGGTCCAGAGAAAGAATTCAAGCTCCCACAATGCCAAGCTCGGCTGCTTGCTCCAAGAATGAGAACAGTGACCTTGCAAGCACGAACCGGATGCAGATAACGCGTTCATCAATACCGACTGAGATTGTGTCAAGATATCGATGACGATGAAGCAAGCCCCGGACCCGCCTCCACGTCGATCCATCTCGGCTTCTGCGGCCTGCCTTCAGCCTCGTCCCACGCTTTGCGATGACGTCGTTAATCTTTGCTGTAGCATCAAATGGGCCTGTGGAACTCCGGGTCAATTACACGACTATGTACTCGGAAGTACGTTGAGTAACAAGAGCATTTCAGAAATGGCTCGTTGACCTTCCGACATAATTCATGATCGAAAGCTGATATAGCTGGTAATTACAGCCGGCAACAACAACCAAGAGATCTTGTCAGATCTTGCATATACGGACACTAATGCACGATTGTCCAATTAAGCTTCTTCGATCAAACTTGGTACAGGAGCATGTGAGCATCGAGCTGTCTGGATCCACGATCTGACGAAGTCCTAGCGATTGGTACGAGGTCTGGCTCTGATAGATATATGCTGATAAGACATTCCCCTTCCTCACTTCATTATCTATCCACCCACACCAGAGCACAACCAAGAACTCACAAGTCTTCGCAACACACATCAATCACCCACCATGTCCTCGCCAAACAAAGTCGAGAAGAGCGGCTCCACCGATTTCGGACACAAGCAACCTGGTAAAATGTTCGCTGGAATGGAACAATACAAACGCAATGATGGAACAGCATCACAAGCCCGTCGTGAGAGCTTGAAAGATATGAGTGCGAAGCCTGCTGGCGGCATGATTTCCAATCTGTTTAACAGGTATGATGATGTCTTCTGTATGCTGTGGAGAGGATATTTGTATTAATCAATATCCGCATAACAGCACTTTCAAGGGCGGCTCAACGAAGTAGACAAGAGATGATATTCACGAGGGGCGATGTATTACTACTAGAAAGCGCTGGACGTTAGGAGCAGCAGGAAAGTTATGATGATAACGAGAATGTCATTGGTTACGGATCCAAGAGTCTGATTCTGTTTGGCTGTCTGCAGCTCGCGATGACTTGTTCTCACATTGTTACCTTTTCACAAGGCTAGATGCTAGGAATATGAGATGCTGAGAGTACTTTTGGTTTTGATACGCAGAAGCCAATGGTTTGCAGCTCGCTCTCATCCTGCTCTCATCCTGACATCTGCTCACAAACCTTACCCTCCCTCACACATGCATTCAGCTGCTAAAAAGTCAAACCAACATCCCTCTCGACCTCCCCTTGGTCCAACTCGCTCTCACCCCATCCCTCCTTCACAAGGTTTAACCTCATTAACACAAGCATTCAACTACTCCCGCGTCAGCCCATCCATCCCTCCCAATTATCCCTCAAAATTTCCAAACTCACAAAAAACGTCTCACAACAATACACCATACCATTATTATGGCAAATGGCGTTACTCAGGTCGAATCGTACACACTGGACGACACTAATCAGCTACCAGGCAAGTCGCGACTCTTCAATACCAACCTCGAGCGAAGCCACACCACCGAACGGACCATCGCCACTACAGCAAGCTGCTGTTTTTGATCCGCATGCTGGGATGCAGGTATTTTGCCGAGTATCGAGAGAACTTGATGTTGGTGCGGCTGTGACGGTGAGGATGAGGAAGGAGGACAAGAAAGGACGCTTCATGGTTGATTGAATGAGATCGTGAAAGTCGAAGAAGCGATCGATGTTGGCTCAAGAAATCTTGATAATCTTATTCGATGCTTTTTTGTTTCAACACGATGTGCGACACTACGAGGAGGTCATCGGATGGAATGTATTCCGATTTCTCTTTGTATCGCAGCGCCAGGCGTTTGGAGCTGAAACACGTCTATGGATCGACTTCAAGCTAACTAACGAAAGCATCAACCCTAAAGCCCGCGCTGAAAGAAATCAGTGCAGTGGTATACACTGCTGCCAGTTTATTCTCTCAGCTGAGTGCTGATTTTCGCTCGATAAGTGATCTTGTGTCACTTGTGTAGCTATACAGCGCTAAGAGGTAGCTTTCGGTTGCTACACTTCAGAAACGATGCGCCGATCCTGCTTTGTTGGAGAAGGATGATCCCGGGATTCATCGGTATATTGTGGCCCACATAAGGTATCCCTGAGGGAAATCGGGTCAAGAGAGATAACTTAATTGGGTTTGTAAGTGTTACTGCTTTTGCAACATCCAACATACTAAGTTCTACAGCTTCTGTGGTTTCCTTCTTGCTGCGACATTCCTCTCCGCGCTCAAAGCAAAGCAAACATGATGGCTCAATGCCACAATTTCTCCACCCTCATCTAGTATGACGATTTCTAGATCGTAACGTCCATTCTTGATCGCTTTGGTTTGCAATCGCGTAAATAGAAATCTTGCTCCTCCCTCCGGTAACGCCTTCTTGATATCTAGATTTAAAAGCAAAGTCGGGTACCAGAACGGGACACGATTATGAGAAAGCTTGCGATACTCGTCGATCGAGTATTGTTCGAGTAGCTTTGGATCGTATTGATCCTGATGCTGTTGACCTTCCAGAATGAACGATTCGCAAACTTGTGGGAACATGTCCACCAGAAACCCGAGTTTCTCGTTCGTCCAGGTTTCTGAAGGATCACGAAGACAAGTCCACATGTCGTAGATGTTCATTCGCAATTGCCCGTCGCGTGGGAACCAGGCTCGAAGCTGTTTGGTAGCTTTCCTGAAGTTGGAATTTGGCCATTCGAGCAGTTCCGTCCATTTAGGATCTTGGCCTCGTTCCAGGGCAGATGTGGTCGAGCTTAACGGTATTCGCTCGGGATAGGCTTTCCAGTGCGTGTCGAAAGAAATGCCTTTTTCTTTCCCGAGATTTGAATTCGTGACATATCTGAGGTGAGGACTTGGGTTAGCATGTCGAAATCGACAGCTGAAGGTCGGCGCGAAGAGTAGTTGGAGGAGTCGTAGTCGAATTCGAGGGAGTGTTTTTGGAGAGGAGTTTGGGACGTGGATCGTGGAGTTGATGAAGGCAAGATGGACTTACCCAACAACTTCTTCACGCCCGTCTTGAGAGAGTGTGATGTGGACGACTGACGTCTGTCGGCCGAGTTTGACATCTTTGATCGTGAACTTTGCTGGACCGACTTGAGTTCTTCGAAGGAAGTCGAGGTGTAGTGCAAGTGTATGGGGTTGATCTTGCTTGGAGAGTGTGGTCTGGAAGTGTTTCTGAACGGCTCTCTTTGGAGTGAAAGGAGGAGTTGTCAGTCGTTTAAGTAGACCCTTACACGTGCAAAGAGAGTGTTGGAGACACTTACTTGGACCGTGGCCGTGACGTACCCACCATGTGGAACTTTTGATGCATCCTAGTCAGAAAAGTCGCGAAGAACCGCCGACGAACTCGAGAAAGTCAACCGGATTGATGGTGGAACGCGGTGGAAGAAGATAGGTCGGGAGCGACCACTAAGGCTGCATGGACGTTTGAAACTTGCGACTGACCTGCACCAATACACCAATCTTCTTTGAAGGTTCCGCTGTATGTGTGGGAATCTTGCTGTGACACTGCTGTTGCTCTTTCGAACGCCATCTTGGCTCCTCTGCGTGTCCCGCTTTATATGATAGAACGAGTCAGCCGGGTCAGGGATAGTAATCGAGTGTCGCAATTCACGCGTATCATCAAGTAAGCCGCAGCATTGTGTCTGTTCTGATTACTTTCAAGATGAGTGAGGTTGAAGTTGAGCTTCGGTTGTTGCTGAGACCTGTTGACGCCTGCCTCGGCAAGTCGCTTTCGGGTTTCTTGCGGCAACTTCACAGCCTTTTGGTCACTTCTTCTTCTTCATTCACTCCAGATCAGCCAAGACGGAGCAGTATAGTCGTTGGCAGTTGCTCTCCCCTCCTTAGATTCCACAAATCTGCACAAGGAACGTAGTAGTATGCTAGACGAGAACCACTTTTGCACCCACTTCTCCAACACGACCGGCTTCCCCAGATCGAGCAACCCGCAAAGATCAGAGGCACGTGCAAAAAAACGTTGAACAGAACGAACGAAGTTATGCCGAACTACAACGTCACGGCCGTGGGATATGATTTTCGGTGGCCGTATCGAAGTTCTTTCGTATCTGTTTCTCACTGGTGCTTATGCGACGGCAACCAACGGAAGTTTGAGTCTACGTAGACAACTCGCCGAAGATGAGGACCAGGGCGCCGAAAACGTACCGGAAAGTACGCATTTCATAGGATGTACATATACTTTGGATTGAGCAGATAGGACATCACTTGGTCGACCACAGGCTCTTCCGCAATTGCCGCTTCACGAATATCGCTGGGTGTCGTGGAGAGAACAGGATAGAGTCGAATGCTATGGCTATACTCTGGTCAATATAGGAAGAGGACCGTAACAGGCTTTTACTTGTTCAAAGGCAGTATCTGAGACGGCGTGGGAGCGGAAGAGGCGAGTAACTATGGCGACTGAAATCTTGCTGTTCTTTGCTCCCGCTGGCATCCATGCTACGTGTGAAGACACCATTGATTGTAGAGCGCATTAGACATGGCTTATCATCGTGGTTTGCCGCTCCAGCCATGTTAGACTTGCCGCTCCTGCTACGTCTGATGTTCCACTGAAACTATGGCCACTCAGTCATGAGTAAGTCATGAGCACCTCAAACAACGTGGAAGATTTATTCTCGCAATAGAAGGCCAAAGGCCAAACACCAGTAAGCTCGCGTGGAGATCTTCCTGAGAGGACTGACTTGCGTATCGAGCGGCTTTCGCCATGCGCTAGAGTTGTCTACGTGGAGCGGTAGGGCAAGTAGCAGATGAACGTCTGGCGTGCATATCAGCAGGCACCAGTCTACATGTGGTACGGATTGGTTTCGGTGTTCGAGATGGCGGTATGCTTTAGATTGTGGTCTTCAAATGAGCCAAATGTAGAATATCCCGCATGACAAGCGCACGATCCGAGTCGATGCCATGCATTCTGCGAACGCCTTTTTCTAAATCAGCAGATCACGCTGACCACCTCCGTGGACTTCGTACGCGTTCGAGAACGTGGAGCGTCGTGGCGGACGTGCAAGATCCAACCAGGTGACCATCTTCGAGAATGACTGAGTGCCTCTCTCGTGCCCCTGGGCGTCTTGTGCTTGAGCAGTGTGCGGACCGATGCTAGAACATGATGTTGGTGAAGGAAGAAGATTGTTTTGCGGCGAGTCGGAGGAGATCTGATCTGTGGGCGAGCTTGGATCACCAGCCGCGCAGATCCTTTAGCCGAGCAGGGCGACAATAAGGCAATGCGTTCAGAGCTGCATTATCGCATTCTTGCACAGCATCGGTTTCATTCATCAGGCATCTGGATTGGAGTGGGATCATTGTAGATGCAGCCACTCCGGCGTTCTTTCCATTCAGGCGTAGGCTCTGGCTCTGCTGCTGTCTGGCAAACGCAAACGCCCAAGACCCTTGCACCTGCCCATCGACATCCCACTTGGACCTGCAGCTCGACAAGACCCGCCACACGCACACGCTCAATCCTCCAGCTCCAGCACACGACCAGCTGGCAACATCTGCCCAACACACGAACCTTCGCCAGCCTCGCACCCGCATCCTCACCTCAACTGCTTGACTCCACCAAGTCACTCTCCACTCGATCTCCAATACATTCCCGTCGACTGCCTCGACATACAGCTCCCGGCAGAAGGCATTGCTCGAGCAGACGGCACGCCATGTGCAGACGGGAGGCAGAGACGGCTGATGCCAATATGGACATCAGCAAAGGCAGAGAGGTTCTGCCAAAGAACGTCAAGCCGCTTCACTACAATGTCACTCTAGATCCCAACTTCGAGACCTTCAAGTACACCGGCACAGTGGAAATTGAGCTGGATGTGGTGGAAGAAACCGAGTCGATATCTCTCAATGCATTGGAGCTTGAGATGGGAGAGACGAAGCTTATCAAGACCTCCGACGGCAGCACCATCGCCTCTTCGCCGACCCTGACCCACGATGACGACTCGCAGACGACCAAGATCGACTTGCACCACACTGTACCCGCCAATACCAAGGTCACTCTTGTCCAGAAGTTTACTGGTACGCTGAACGATAACATGGCCGGCTTCTACAGGTCTTCCTACAAGGCTGCCGATGGTACGGACGCATACATTGCAACGACACAGATGGAGCCTACCGATTGCCGGAGAGCATTCCCATCCTTCGACGAGCCAGCCCTCAAAGCCACCTTCACTGTGACTCTGATCGCTGACGAGAAGATGACCTGCTTGAGCAACATGGACGTTGCCAATGAGAAGAAGTTGGACAATGGTCGAAAGGCTGTGACATTCAACAAGACACCGCTGATGTCTACCTACCTCCTAGCATTCATCGTCGGCGAGTTGCAGGTGCACGAGGTAAACTCCTTCCGTGTGCCAGTTCGTGTATTCTGCACTCCGGATAAGGACATCACCCACGGCCACTTCTCTGCCGACCTTGCTGCAAGGACACTTGCGTTCTACGAGAAGGAATTTGCCAGCGAGTTTCCACTTCCGAAGATGGACATGGTTGCCATTCCAGATTTCTCGGCAGGCGCCATGGAGAACTGGGGATTGGTCACCTACCGTGTTGTGGACTTGCTTCTAGATGATAAGAACGTCTCGGCATCAACCAAACAGCGCGTTGCTGAGGTGGTACAGCACGAGCTTGCTCATCAGTGGTTTGGAAACTTGGTGACGATGGACTTCTGGGACGGTCTCTGGCTAAACGAAGGCTTCGCGACCTGGATGTCGTGGTACAGCTGCAACATCTTCTATCCGGAATGGAAGGTCTGGCAAGGCTATGTTACGGATAACCTCCAATCTGCGCTTGGTCTCGACTCCCTCCGAAGCTCGCATCCAATCGAAGTTCCAGTGAAACGCGCCGATGAGATTAACCAGATCTTCGACGCAATTTCCTATTCTAAAGGCTCCTGTGTGCTACGCATGATCTCTAAGTACCTTGGCGAGGACGTTTTCATGGAGGGCATCAGACGGTATCTCAAGAAGCACGCTTACGGCAATACCACCACTGGTGATCTCTGGGCAGCACTCAGCGACGCCAGTGGCAAGGATGTGGAGCGTGTTGCTGACATCTGGACCAAGAACATTGGCTTTCCCGTCGTCACTGTCACCGAAGACGCCAAGAACAGTTCTATACATGTCAAGCAGAACCGCTTTCTCAGGACCGCCGATGTCAAGCCAGAAGAAGATAAGGTCCTCTACCCTGTGTTCCTTGGCATGCGCACCAAGGATGGTGTAGACGAGGAGCTCACTCTCAACAAGCGAGAGGGAGACTTCAAGGTGCCCGATCTCGACTTCTTCAAACTGAATGCAGACCACTCCGGCATCTACCGTACTTCATACCAGCCAGAGAGACTGAAGAAGCTCGGCGAGAACGCCAAAGCCGGCCTCCTTAGTGTCGAGGATCGAGCTGGTATGATCGCTGACGCGGGTGCACTCTCCGCTGCCGGATATCAAAAGACAGATGGTCTTCTTTCTCTGGTCAAGGGCTTCGATACCGAGCCAGATTTCGTTGTGTGGGACGAGCTTGCTGCTCGTGTAGGTTCTGTACGTTCCGCCTGGATCTTTGAGAAGCAAGAAGTTAAGGACGCTCTCAAGGCATTCGCCCGTGATCTCTACAGCAAGAAGGCGCATGAGCTTGGTTGGACATTCAGCGAGAAAGATGGCCACATCGAACAGCAATTCAAGTCGCTGATGTTTGGTAAGTACAATCAAGCCTCATCCGTTCATCACAACATCGCCACTCGACTGAGGCTGCGAATGCCTTATCTCATCATCAGCTTCAGAGCCATTTGAGATCCTTGCTGACTATTTGCGTTCCTCTAGGTACTGCCGCCTCCGCTGGTGACGAGGTCACAATGAAAGCTGCTTTCGACATGTTCGAGAAGTTCATCGCCGGAGACCGTGCAGCTTTGCACCCCAATCTACGCTCTTCAGTCTACGGCGTCGTCCTTTCCAACGGCGGAAAGAAAGAATACGATGCACTAGTAAAGGAATACGAGACCGCCTCATCAAGCGATGAACGCAATGCCGCCTTGCGCTCACTCGGCCGTGCCCGTGATCCCGAACTCATCCAACGCACCTTAGCCTACTCCCTCAGCAAGCACGTCAAAGAACAAGATATCTACCTCCCACTCGCCGGTCTGCGTGCTCATCGAGAAGGTATCGAAGCATTCTGGGCCTGGATGAAAGAGAATTGGGAAGTTCTTAGGCAGAAAATGCCGCCCTCATTCACTTTGCTTGGTTCGGTTGTCTCGATGGCGACTTCGTCGTTCACGAAGCAGGAGCAGTTGGAGGACGTAAACAAATTCTTCGAAGGAAAGAGCACGAAGGGCTTTGATCGGAATCTTGCGCAATCGAACGATGCTGTCAAGGCTAAGATCGGTTGGTTGGAGCGCGATTCTGAGGCTGTCACGGCATGGCTTAAGGAGAATAAGTATTTGTAGATGCTCGTGCTGGAGTGGATATAGATGCTGGTCAGGGAAAGGAAAAGTGAGCGAGAAGTCCAAATTGCCTATTCTTTGGCAGAGTGGCAAAATGCAAACTATTAACCATCCATCCCTCCTCATTCTCATCATCTCCCTTTCCCCTTGGCTTATTATCGTCTATACTCATCCAAAACCCCATCATAGAATCCATAGTATTTTGTATTCCTTACTTCGATATCATCTTTTATGATCCTCTTCTTCTCTTCATGATCTATCCCTAATAAATTCAGTCCCTTTTTTACAGATGGTAAACTCCTTCTCCTAATCTTCGCGTCCTCTGGAGAATATACCGCTGAAGACAACGTCGTTTCATCAAGTCTCGAAATCCTCCTCGGACTCGGACTTATCAACGCCGGACCGAACGATGAATCTCGAATAGAAATCTCCGGTAAATCGACTTCGTGGGCGAGTAAGGGAGCTGATGATTCTATGCTGGGTTCGCCGAAGATCCAGGGTTCGTCATCGTCCGAGACATCGTAGCGGAAAGCTGGAGAATCTGATGTTCTGCGTTCAAGAGGGGGTGAGTCTGATAAGAATGGATTTCCTGGGTCTTGGTATATTGTTTTACGAACTCGTTGGATTCGTCGGGAGGAGGGGAGTTTGATGTAGTTGTCTTCGTTGATTTGGCGGCCTCTGGAGGGTGGGGAGCTGTGGTTGCTGCTGAAACTGTGTGATCGGCGAGGCATGTAGGAGTTATGGGAGCTGGTCGCGCTCCAACTTGAGTCGGAATCGTGGCTGACTTGGGTTGGTGAGTCGAACCAATCTTGATGCGTGGAGTTGTTAGTTGATTTCCAGGATGGTGATAGATAGATAGATGGGAGAAATGGAAATGATCGAGAAATATACTTAACTTCTTCTTGCCAATGGGCTGCGTTTTGAAATATAACATACGAGAGAAGGAAATCAAAGCAGAAATCAGACTTAAAAACATCACTCCAAAACAAAACTCAGATAACACGCAACAAGAAATCAGGACTCAAGACCTACCCTCAACCCCCTTCAATCTAATCCAATAACATCTCTCACAAAGCCCATCTTTCAACGCAGTCGTAACCGGTCTCCCACAACGTTCACAATCCTCCATTTCCTCAACTGGCGCAATGTCAGCAAACAGAAGATCAGAATCATCACTATCCTGCCTCAATTTCTTCGATTTCAAAGGATCAATCACTCGCGAAATGAAAAAGGCAAAATCCTCACCTGCCATTTTCTCAGGGTTGACTTCGGCATCTGCTAGAGCGTCTTCATCTTGTTTTTGCAAGGCACGTTCGAGGGCCAGAATTTGGTCTGCGGCGGAGAGTTCGTCAAGAGGTTTTGAGGAAGGGAGGCGCTGGCGTTCGGAGATGTAGTCTTGTTGGTATTTTGGTCTTGTGTTGGGAGCTTGACGACGTGATTCTTCGATTTCGCGGAGGATCTTGTCTTTTTCTTTTTGGACGTATTTGTCTCGCTCGGATGGACCTAATTTGACGATCTTTACGCCTTTGCTGACGTCGTTGGATGCTCGTCTGAGGGCTTCTTTGATAGAGCCTCGTCGGCTGCTGGATCGCATTCGAGAGCCTTCGGCGGGAGAGGCACTTGAGTCGCGACGGGAGAATGAGAATGTACGACCTCTTGTGCCAGACGCTTTGGTGGTGGAAGAGGCGTTGCTATCCCTTCTCTTGAGGAAGCTGCCACTTGAGTCGCCTCGGTTGTGGCTTGGCTTGAATAGTGAAGATATAGAGCCTCGTCTGAATGAACTTTTCTCTTTGGTCTGCTGAAATGACGACGTGGTCGATGCCGCAGTCATAGGCTGGTCTGTTGATGTTCGAGGTGTCGCAGCAGGGGAGAATGATCGGCTGTGCACACTCGACGTATCGAAATATCCACCGGCGTTTCGAGTGATGAGCGGAACGCCATTTGGGAATTGTTCACTCGATGGCGTACGTATGTGGCTCGGAACGAGTAGACTTGCAGACGCATTCGATCGAGTTGAATCCGCTGAGCGCTGGTAGCTGTGTTGCATCGCTGGTTGCTGTGGTCGGTCTCGCTGTTGCATTTTGATGATCTTCCGATAATTTGTGCTGGTTCGCTGTGGTATTGAGTTCGCTTTACTTCTACGTCTGGATTGTGGTGTAGTCTAGCTGCACCGGAAACAGGTTGGTTGAAGTTGAACAAAGAAAATCTGTGCGCGTGGTGTATTGAGATCTGGAGAGCTCCAGTCGGAGACAAGGTCATTATATCGAACGTAATGTATTTCAGAACAAAGGAAAGGTTGGTCAAAGCGGTAGCACATCGACTACTTGTCTCGCTTTGTCTCGCAGAGACAATGCGTTTGACCTCGGATGACGCAGACATCGAAGTCGCAAATGGCCCTCGCTGCAGTTCAATGTCTGGCGGACGACTCGTAGGCGTTGCCGATTTAGTGTCATCTTCTGTAGTCAAAGACCGAGCTTCTGTCTTGTCCATTTATCGCCATGGAGTCGCCTGTCTTATGTTCGGCAATATGAGTATCTGCGGCTAGAATGGACAAGAACATGGCACCTTCGCAGAGTAATGTCCCAATACCACCAGCGTTCAGAGAAACGATCTGAGTCGATGGAAGATGGAAGATGATCGTGTCCAGCTGCTCAACCGTTGGCAGCCCATGAACCTCGTACACTAACTATTGATCCTACCAGATCTTTGATAGCTCACTTGAAAACGCATAGATACTATTCTGTGCTCGCTGGTCAGCATTCATGTGGTTTGCAGACTTGATGCAGCAAAGTCCAAGTCCAAAACGGCGATCAATCACATGCATCTGCCAGTTCCAAATTGGAGACTTATTTCGCGTGGCTGTGCATGTTTCATCGGTATGAATACGTCTTGCCAAGTCGGTAGATCAGAGTTGCAAACGTGTTCGGCTCCTTTGGCATCTCTAGGGTTCACCCAAGTTTTTCTAGGTTGATCCAGTCAATGTCCATGCGTCGGCTTAAATGTCTTGTCGCTAGACCTCACTGGAATTTGTTCCGGGTGTCCCGAGGCGTGTCCTTTTGTCTCGGAACTTGCAGCAGACGATCGGAAGAAGGCTGGCCTGAAGGTCTCAGTAAGTTCAGTATAGCTGTTGCACGGCTGGGAAGCCTTGCATCTTGAGGTGTTGGCCCCGGTGGCGAGCGACACAGTTGCATTCGGTGGTCGGAGACCAGGAATAGTAGCCTGATCGGCGAGCTGGCTGTGTGGCTGCACGATTCCTTTCATCGTGTACAGTTGCCGTCGCACAAGGTTGATGTCATCAGCGTGCGCGGTCTCATCGACGGCCGCACACTCAGATGTATGCTATGCATGTCTTGGGATCTTGAAAGACCTTCCAGTAGGCCTGATACCGAAATATCAGAACACGTCCGATGATCCAGATCGTCTTGGCCAAGACCGATGCCCTACGGGAGGAACCAGATGCGGCTGCAATGAGATTTTAGTCGGTATCCCACGTTTCAGTGGATCATGACTGCCTCGACTGAATAGATGCATTTGTTCTTGTGCTCCATTCTCACCTTGTCAGTACCTCATCATGCTGCATGGTGATACTGATGGAGGATACCATAGAGGCACGTGAGAGAAAGAAGAAGGATTGCAAAGGTGGAGTTGAAACTAAGCGCTCGGAATAGACTTGGTCCATTAGCGAGCACTCGATACGCGTTTCTCATTGGTGCAACTTTATTGAGTGGCAGGCGCCGTCCAGGGCCGCGACCCTGCTTTCACAGAACTCAGCTGCACGACGCACCGCCAAATCACCAATCGCGCATTCTTGTGCGATGGGCGCTTAGAGACGATAGACCAGCGGGCAGGTCACGGGCGCGGTGGGCGTCCAAGTCAGAAGCTTTCCGGCAGCAGAGTAGGTGACAGAGGGTTTCTCACATCCATCTTCAGCCCCATCTCGAGATCATCCTCTTCTACACGAGGCGCAGTCTGTTCATCATCACTCCATTTCCTATTCCTTCAAAGAACTCAAGTCGCACATCCTGTGCCCAGCAAGAATTACACGAAACACCCCGCAGTAGCTTGAGAACCGCATACAGTGCAGCTACAGCGAGCTTCCAAGCGGCTATTTTCAGCGGACCTGCCACCCGTTCCCTCAGGTCGACTGGGCCTATCAGCGCGCCAGGAAGCCATATGAAGAACAGGACGCTACCTGACCACGCGGCTCAAGAGAATAGGTGTGTACCCGCTCTCGTCTTTCAACAGCGCAGACCTTGATTCCGTCACTTCGTCTCTTCGACAAAAGAGTGCCAGCAGGTACCGCAAGCGCCCGGCATTCTGGACCTGCAGATGTCCGTGCGAAGCGCTCATCTACCTATCTATCCAACCATACCCGTACCCATCTGCCTCTACTTCTTCTCTCCCCAGCTGGACTCCAAACATCACTACAGTACCTTTCCTTAATCCAACCTTTTGCGCGTTGCTTGCGACCGAAGAGCTGGCCTCTTGTTCCTTTCTGCCATTCTAGAGGAATCATATTCAGCCGCCACATCTTACGTCTCACGGTCTACCAATCCTGGTCTCTGACAGCATGTCAGACAGTCAGAAGAAAGAAGTACAATTCGCAGTACGCGAACGATCAGCCTCCGAAGATTCGCAAGCCACTTCGCAGTCAACACTATCAGTGAAGGCCCCTTCACTGAAGTCTCCTCGCACAGCACGCTTCGCTGAGGCGACAGCGGTCAATTCACCTATCGAAGCCAAGCCTGGATCAAACCCGTTCAAGGAGCCAGCTCCGCAACACTTCATGGCGCAACCTCAAGTGTCGGACGTTGGCTTTGGCTACGTCAACAAGCATGACTCCGTCGAAATGCCCAACACAGATTATGAGCCTCCGGTAACAGCACGAGAGATGCCAAAGTCGCCGCTCAAGAGCGCAATGAAGACTCCTGGTGCTCCACCTCGAGACCTACACAACATCCTCAGTCCAACGTTCAAGGAGGAAGAGGTCTTAGAGAAGCACGAGCAATTCACAGAGAAGGAACAAGCAAAGGACATCGTATGTGGTTTCCTCTCTCACTCCACGCTACACTCACTAACAATTTGACAGAAAATCAAGACCCGAGTACGAGTAGCCAAGTTCCTCCTCAGAGGTGTGAACTTCTCCTGCTCGCTCATTGTTCTGGCCATGCTTTCATCAACTTTTGCGATATTCAACGCCACGAAAGCGCTGCCGGCGCGGAACAACCTACCACCGTGGGCCGTTGGCCAGAAGACATGGCCTCAAATCCTCCTCCTGTGCATCGCCTGTGTGTCACTCTTTGCCTGCGTAGTGATATTCTGGGGTTACTGGAAAGGAGGCCACCGCCGAGCAGAGAAGGCCGCAGTCTACTATACCGCATTCGCCGTTGTCTTCTTCATCTTCAGCATCGTCATGTGGGGAATTGGAGCTGCTGTGATACAAACGTCAAAGAACAACAGCAATAATAAAGACATGTGGGGCTGGTCATGCGTCGACAACCAGAGGAAGTCACTGTTCCAAAACGAAGTCGACTACGAACTCATCTGCCGACTACAGAACTGGTCAATGGTCTGCGCCATTATCGAGATCGTCGTCGAGCTCATCACCATCTCCGTCTACGGCATTGTTTTCTGGCGCTTCTACTCCAAGCGACAGCTCAGAAAGTCCATGGCTGCCCGTGATCGTGCGCGAAGCGATCTATACCTAGCCCAACTCCGCTCCCAATCTGCTCCAAATACTCCAGCTCCTTTCAGCCCCCGCGACGGCGGCTGGAGACCACCGCAGGATGATTACTACCACCACGCAACTGCACTCGAAGACGGCGATCTAGGCGCACAGTACATCGACGCAGACCGAAAAGCACAGCCTGTACCATTCAGATTACAAGCGCCGCCGATCAAGGTCACCAGTGCAACGCCCAAGATGCAACAAGTGGGATTCACCCCCGTGGCGACTACGACGCGAGAACGAACGCCTTCGCCACCCGAACAAGTGGATCAGCGAAGTCCTTTGATGGCAGAAGCGCCGCGAGAAGTGCAGCAAGAGCACTTTGCAGCGGCGCCTGGCGAGCAAGTCTACGCCGCGGTACCGATCCCTGGAGCGTATGAAGCTCCTTTAAGCCCTGGATTTGAGCACAGGCAAATGAATTTCCCGCGATGAAAAATGTGATGAATGCGAACTTTCAGCGGTTTTTTGCTCTTGAGATTGCATGACCAGATACCTTATGCTCTCGCTCGGATCACAGACAGACAGGCATGGACGAGGGAGTTTTTGGATGACGAATGCCAAATCAGATGTCGGCTTTTATTTTAATGATACCACCTCTACAGTTACCACATTTTTTCTATATATGTGAAGAAAATCGCAAAAGGTTGAAGACATATTTGATTCTCATGTTTCACTTTTTTCTATCTTATGGAGCACTGCTAAAACACCTCCAAAAGCCCCAGGTCAAGACCATAACCAAAGCACATACACCCAAAATTTTCATCCAAGCAACAATTCCCTGCTTCACCAGCACCACCTTCAACCTCTCAATCTCCTCCGCATCATTCGTCCTTGGAAACTCCACTCCCGGCACCTCCCTCTCTATAAACCTACAAAGCGGTCCCCACCCATCATCAGGTTCCCACTCCAAAACCTCTTTCCCACGTCTTCTACAAACATCTTTCACCCAAGCCTCGTGTCGCTCATAGCATTCCAAACTAAAAATATCATCCACACCATACCTCACCTTAGCTAACTTCGCAAACTCAGTATAAAGTCTATGATGTTGATAACATATCGGAAGCCAGTACGTTATCCAAGCATAACGTTTCGTCGAAAAGAAATATAAGCTTGCCAAACAGCTTTTTCTCCAACTTTTGCCACCACCGGCGCGTTTATTTAGAATGATTTTCACGTTTGGGTATAGGTCTAGGAGATCTTCGAGGAATACGAAACCTGGCCAGTCTGATGAGGCGTTGTAGCCGGAGTAGATGGATTTTAGGATTTTTTGGCGATGGGATTTTGAGGGTTCTGAGGTGGCGCGGTTGAGGAGGGCTATGAGGTCTGGGCGTGGCATTAGGTATGCGCCGTGCATGCTGGGTGCGAGGGGTGGGGAGAGGATGGTTTCGAAGGCGAGTTGGAGGGAGGAGGTTGCGCAGCGCCATTGGCCTGCGGCTAGGACTTGGAGGCCGGTGCTGGTGGAGTCGTTGGGGATGGTCTGGGTGTCGTCGAGGAAGCGCATGGTGGTGATGATGTTCTAGTTTCACTTCATCGTTGTCTTTATATGTATGTACAAAATGGGTAAGTGCTTGGAGTTTGGTAGCGTAGGATTGGTGCTTGAGAGGTGATGTAGGGTCAAATGGGAGTTGTGGAAAGTAATGAATGAACTTGAGTAAGGTAATCAACCCGCTGACAAGATGTCTCCTACACTGAGACGCAGTCGTATATCCTTCCTGCCAGGCCTCAGTGCTCGGTCTGGTCAGGTTCACTGAGACCGGATCGGGCTCGCCATGATGAGTGAAGTCGTAGGTGCTACTGGCGCACAGGAGAGTCTTCATACGCGTCTGTGTATCATCAGAGAATGATGGTATGCGTTATCATAAGGCTAAGGCTTGGTGCTCTGACATCAATGCGTATAGCAAGTGAATGTCGTGTGTAGAAAGTGAATGGAGATGAGAAAGCAAGTGCCAAGTAACCCGGGAACTTCAATTGGCTCGTTAGTAGCCGGCGCTAGCCAGCGTTCAAGCTCATTCACTTTCGCACCTCGTTCACTCTCGCTCTCGGCGCAACATCTCCATCCAGGTTTCGTTGCATCCACCCAGAGAAACAGATCGTCGAAAGAGAAATCCATGCAGCACTCCGCACGTCTACAGTTATCAATCCATTGCCCATGATGCAAAAGCGCTTCACTCGGCACGCGTTCGTACCTTCTGTGCAACAGAGGCGCTCACTCAGCTAGCATCTTGATGCGATCCTTGAAGCCTCATCGATAATGGACGTCCTCTCCTGCATTCCCTTGCGTACTCTCGCAAGCATCCTGACGCAGCGCGGTCGCAATGTGCGAGGCTCAGATGTTCGTTATCAAGACTCTCTTACGCCCTTGTCCATCTCGGACATGTGCTGTATACCTTCGGACGAGGCTAGGCGTACGCTAATTGGAACCGGTACATTTACATTCAAGCTGTGATGTCTTTCTCAAACATCTTATCCTGTCTTCGGATGCTAAGACCGAGAAGATGTCGAATGAGAGTCTTCTTATTCCCTACATCGTGGTTGTCAGTCGACGACCATCCCCGAGGTAGCACGCTCGGTCGAGGCTGATGCCATGAACCCTGCAAACGAAGAAGTTTGACGCGGTGCGACTGTACGAGGGTTGAGTTAAAGCTGCAACGTGCCAGACACGATAATGCTTGGACAAATCTTCTTTTGTTTGTTTCTATCCATTTCCTGCTGACACCTGGCCAAGACCTCGTGTGATAGGGCGATGCACAGCATGCGACATCTTGGGATAGCTCTGCTGAGCTTGGCAGCAGGCATCGATGCTCTGTGTCCGTATTCTGGAAAGAGCGTGAATTCTCCAGGAGCTTCAAATCCTCATGTCCGGAGAGAATTACCTGTGAAGGGCAAGAAGGGTGTCTTTCTTATGAATCGAATCGGACCTGCTGCGAGTACTCTGTGGATAGCCGACATCGATGGCAGCAACAAGCGCAGACTTCTTGGCAACAACTCAGCATTTGAATATCATGCAGCTTTTTCGCCAGATGGACAATGGTAAGGCGCTTAACCCGTAGTTCACGTTTTCCGCTAACGATAGCTCTCCACAGGGTCACCTTCACATCAGAGCGAAATGGCGATGGCAACTCTGATCTATACCGAGTACGCACCAATGGTTCAGACCTCCAAGAATTGGTGGCAACACCATCCGTTGAAGACGCTGGCGTCCTGTCTCCGGACGGCAACATGCTGGCCTACGTATCAACGGCCAATGGATATAGGACGAACATCTGGGTGAAAGATCTGACAACGAACTCGACTCGGAATTTGACCGACACTGCAACAACAAGAGGCTGGTCTTGGAGCCCAGATGGACATTTTCATCCCACTTGGTCTCCAGACGGAAAATGGATTGCATTCTCTTCTGATCGCAACACTGCTTGGACAGGCCATGGTAACGGTACAGGATGGGAGCATACTCAGGAGCTTTCCATATATGCTATCCGACCAAACGGCTCTGACTTTCGGCTCGTTACGAAGAAGTCCGGCTACTGCCTTGGCTCTCCAGTGTTCTCGCCAGATGGGGAGCGTATTGTGTACTACGAAATGCCAAGGGAATACACCTGGAATTCTCACAGACCAGAGGATGCCAACAGCACCGTCAACCAGATTGTTTCTGTTGACTTTGCCACTGGCCTTGATCGTAGAGAAGAGACCTCAACTCAAACGCTCAAGATCGCTCCAGGATACGTAGGAAATGGCAGTGATATAGGCTATCTCACCAAGGGTCCTCTCGACGGTTATGAAGGAATTCACTACGTTTCCAACAGATCAGCCATATACGGAGAGATGCGTTCTCCAGCTTGGAGTCCCGATGGCAAGTCAGTCATCTATGAAGTCAATGACTGGAGCGTCCGCTCTATGGAACAACAAATCTACAGCTGGGACGAGGACTGGGAATACCGCTTTACCGACGTCTTCCCCGTCCTCTCCAACCAAGGCGTGATGGCCATAACCCAGAAACAACTCGGCAACTCCAGCATCGTAAAGATGAACCCTGACGGCACCAATGTGTCCACCGTCTTCGACGTCTACGCCACAGACCAAGTCGAATCCAGCCTCGTCCTCCAAGGTCTCGCCGGCGCGTTCCAACCCGATTTCAGTCCTGACGGCTCCTGGATCGCTTTCGGCCTCGGCCAATGGTTCCAAGAACGCGCCGACGGCTCAGCCTGGATCTACCGTGCAAAATCTGATGGATCGTATTATGAGCAATTGACGTTCGGCTCTTTGAACTCAGGTTATCCCAGTTACTCCCACGATGGAAAGAAGCTTGTTTACAGGATCTGGGAATCACAGTACGGACTGCATCAACTTCGTCTTCTCGACCTCGAAACAAACAGAACCACAACCCTAACGAACGGATCTTTGACTGATAACCTTCCGCACTTTTCTCCGGATGGTTCGCGAATCCTCTTCACAAGAAGGATGAACTATACAAACTACGACATCTGCACTATTGCTCCAGATGGCTCGGATCTTAAGGTGCTCACAACTTCTGGCGCTAATGATGCCCATGCGGTGTGGACGTCAGATGGCAATATTTTGTGGTCTAGTGGGATGTACGGATTCCGAGCGGAGTGTGCGACGTATGATGATACGTTTCAGCCGTATGGGCAGATCATGTGGATGGATAAAGATGGAAATGGGAAGAGGATGTTGACGGATTCGTTGTGGGAGGATAGTATGCCGTTGTATTTGCCGAATGAGGTGTTGGAGAAGGATCCGTTGAGGAGAAGGAGAGAGCTGTGAGGGATGATAGAATTTACGACAGTCTTCCAGTGCCACGGCCTTTACATATGTAGGACAGCTTCTTGAAAGGATTCGACACTCCCAGATTATCATTCACAATAATATGAACAAGGTCCGCGAAGACCCATTCTACTCAGGAACTCAAAAGTTGCAAGTATTGAGATCAGGAACATGTATACAATGTACGACAAAGACAAAAGAAGGTGCTTAGTCATACCCATCCTGCCAAGGCCAAGACCGGCGATCCTTCACCATTCAACAAGGACAGACGGCGACTTGCAAGACACGTAACAGACACTCGTCAAGCCATCAACGATCGCAAAACCATGGTCGTTGACAACGGCAATCGCAAGCGTAAAGCTCACACCAAGAGCCGTAAAGGTTGTGCAAACTGCCGTCTTCGCAGAGTCAAGGCAAGAGCATCTCAGCCCATGACGTGGTCGACATCCTCGCGCTGATGGTGGCAACAGTGCGATGAACAGAAGCCCAAATGCGAGAAATGCGTTTCTTTTGGCGTCTCTTGCGATTACGAATCGAAAAGCTCTGAGCTGGAGATCAGTGGAATCCAGACCTTCCAGATCGATGTGCCCAAACCTCCAAAACCACCCGAGGAGATCAACCTCACCAAGTTCGTGGATGGTATGATGGATGCTCCGCTGTATCTTCATGTCGAGCCAGGCTCCGATGGTCCTGATGTTGTCTACATTGATAAGCCTCATCTTGACCTTCTGAGGAAGTTTTATACGCGGAGTGTGTATACTATTGGGACGGCGGACTCTGTTGCTGTGTACCGGAGCGTGATGACGACCATGACTGCGAAATTCTCATTCCTCCTGCATGCAGTCTTGAGGTTTACTTTGATGCATGACAGGTTCTTGTACGATCCGATCGAGACCAAGGCTTCGACTGCTGAAGCCTTCCATGGATACCATGCTGCTGCACTTTTCAGCAAGGCACTATCCAAACCAGAGCATACAAACGATGAGAAAGACGCCCTTTGGGCAACTTGTGCTGTTCTTGGTGGAGCTTCCTTCGCCGATATCGAAGCAGTCTCTGCTCAAGAAGCTTGGCCGTTGAAGACACCAGAATTCACGGATCTGGATTGGCTTAAGATGAGCGAAGGGAAGAAACAGGTCTGGAGTATGGTGAATCCTCTTCGGGAAAACAGTGCGTTCAGACCTGCTCTCGATTATGAGTTGAATAAAAGCGATGTCCTCTATCGTCGTGCGCTGGATCCGAGCCTGGACGAGCTGTTTCCGTATGTTACGAAGGTGTACAACCTAGATTCGCCACGATCTGAGGACGAACCAAAAGATCCTTATCGCACTGCGGCATCAATCATTGAGCGTCTACTTCCCATCGAGCCAACGTATTCGACGGTGATGTGGTTCTTATCCTTCATTGGCCATATGGACACGGAGTATCGAGAGTTGCTGGAGGCGCGAGACCCTGCTGCGATGGTATTGCTGTCCTGGTGGTATGCCAAACTCATCCCGTACAACGCCTGGTGGATCACGAGAAGAGCGCTTTTCGAGTCGCAAGCAATCTGTATCTACCTGGACAAGACTTTGCCGGCTGGGCATGAGCTGCGCAGGTTATTGGAGTTTCCGAGATCTGTAGCCTTCACACCTGCGGTGAATGGAAAGAGGTTGGAAAACGGCAGCGGTAGTGGCGAGGTGTGGCCGTGGCAGCGTAACTTTTGAGGGAAGTTGTGGCTTGGCACAACAGTCTCACATGCAAACACAGTGCGTGGTCCCTGCGTCAGTCGCGCATTGACCTCACCCTGTTCATGCACCTAAAGCTCGACTTGGAAATCGACATCAACATCGACATCGACATCCACTGCCCCAGCGAAGTTGAAGTCAACACCAAAACGTCAAGATCGATACTGAGCGCTTCGCTTTGAAGCACTCGAACGCGCGCCCACCATGGCGCAGGTAAGCAGACCTATTCGCCAACTCGACTGTAGCACCGTGCTAACATTGTCGCAGACTGGCGCCCGCACTGCGCGTCAACGAGTCTTCGAACTTCCCGAGCTGGCCGAACAGATCTTCCTTCCCCTCGGATACCAAGATCTTCTCCTCAACGTACAGCGAACATGCAAGCTATGGCGACAGATGGTTCTCGCTACTCCATCACTTCGACAGGTCCTCTTCCTAAGCCCTATCACCACAAAATCGGTCATCTGGAGGGGCAAAAAGAAGACGTGGGCCGACGAAGACGGCAAGATTGGAAAATTGTCGCCAGTCCGACACCCATTCATGACGAAATTCATGAATCGCCTTTGGGATGAGGGACTCGATGCGTGCTTCGAGAAGGTCGAATGGTGGCAAACGGAAGCTTCTTGGCGCCAGGCTTTGATCTCACAACCTCCGATGAAGGCGTACTCGGTCCCGATCAAGAAGCACCGTTTCCGTGGACGTACAATTGAGGCTCAACGTATATGGGTAAAAGGCACTGGTGCAGGCGTCACGATTGGGGATCTTGAGCCATACATGAATCGGATCGAATGGAGCGAGTTTTCCATGGGAAAACCCTGTCTTGAGTCAAACAAGGATCGGTTCGAGCGCGTCAAATTCTACAGAGGAGGATCCTCACGGAAGGATTGGAAGGATTATACAGGCGAATATCAGCAGTTGAAGGAAGTTCAGGACGAAGCCAAGGCGTTTGAGAAGGTTGATTAGGAAAAGGCGCTTGTTGAACAGCATGCGATTGTGGACACCATCGGTCTTGGGAATTTCAGGCGATGGTCGAGGCGTTCGAGCTCTTGGATTGAGAATTGGCGCTTTTGATGATTCGAGTAGCACGAAGGCTATGCTATGAGAGATCTGGCCTGCGAGCTTGAGTATAGGCATCTGCACGCTTTTAGATGTAGGCGCAGTGACGGACTCGAGATGATGCCAGCAGGCGTTCGAAAAGAAACAAGCTTGTGGGTGGTGGACAAATCCACCAAGAGTTGAACGGCGGATGTGATCGTGCAAAACATGAAAACCAGCAACGCAATTACACTCATTTCCCCTCTCCAAAATCAAATCCTTCATACCCATTCCTCTTCACCCTATCAATCTCATCCCTCCACCGCTTAATCCCACCAAAGAAGAACCTCGGACTATGCTTCCTCCCAGGAACATTCTCGCCAAAAAACCAACTTCCCGTCTTCGCAAAAAGCGTCGCATTTCCAACCTCAACACACTTCTTCAACCACCTCTCCTCAGCCTCCCTAGTGCTCTCCACCACACCACTCCCTTTCCCAACCTTTCTAATCTCCTCCGCCCTCGCAATAACATCCCTAGTGAACTCCGCCCCCGTCTCCGCAATAGGCGGAACATTCGCAAAAGGTATCCCCGGCCCATTAACAAAAAACAAATTCGAAAAACCATTCGTACTCACACCAAGATGTGTCCTAGGTCCACCTTGCCCAATCCAATGATCTTCCAACCTTTTTCCACCTTTCCCTGAAAATTGAACCCGATAATATGATCCGTCAGATCCATCAAAGCCCGTTGCGAAAACGATCAGGTCAAATTCGTGAATTTTCCCATCACTTGTTTGTAAACCATCCTTTACAGCTTTCACAATCGGTGTCTTCTTCAAATCCACAGCAAAGACGTTATCTTGATTAAATCGTGCGTAATAATCATCATCAGTCAAAGGTCTCCTCGCAAAAAAATCATGCGAAATCAACGCTTCAACTTTCCCCTCATCTTTCACAATCTCCCTTATTTTCCTATGAATAAACTTCACAGCTTCTAAATTCGCATCCTCATTCCCCAATAAATCCGTGAACCCACCAAACAAAAACCTGAAACCTGATCCTTGGTCCCAAAGATTCTGGAAAATTTCCTCGCGTTGTTCTGGGGATACAGAGAATGTGGGACCATTGCTGAATTCAAGAAATCCGAATCCTACTGCGGAATTGAAGACGTTGTGCCAGATTTCTTCGTAGCGGGAGTTGATATCCTGACGCTCTGGAGGGGTGACGGTACGGTATTTGGCTGGGACAACGTATTGTGCATGTCGAATGAATTGAGTCAAGGCCCCGGCTTCAGGAGCAAGTGAGGATGTGAGTTGAACACCCGAAGCTCCGGAACCAATGACTGCGATTTTGTTTCCTTTCCAAGAAATGTCTTCGTTCCAATTCGAGGTATGGATAATTTGGCCAGCGAAGCTGTCTAAATTTGGGATTCCAGGGATATAAGGCTTATGAGTGAGACCGAGCGCAGTCATGAGATAACGGACAATGTATATTTGACCAGTAGACACTGTGACTCTCCAGAAGTTGTTGGCTTCGTCCCATGTAGCTTCTTGGAGAGAGGAATTAAAGGTGATGTGGCGGTAAAGGTCGTGTTTCTTTGCGATTTCTTGGAAGTAGGTTTGGACTTCTGGTTGTGTGAGGTAGTTGTGGTCCCAAGGAGATGTTTGGAGGAGATCTTTGTCCCAGGAGTAGCGGTAGATTTCGCTTGAGACGTCGCTGCGTGCACCGGGGTATCTGTGGGTCTGTCAGTATGAAGCTTTCTGGGGGTTGAGAGGGTTGTGTTCACTTGTTCCAGTACCACGTTCCTGCAACATCGATTAGCTCACTTCCTTTCTTGCGCTTCAGAATGGTCTTTGAGTCCACTTGCCTCCGACATCTGCGCCTGACTCTACTGCTTTGACATCTAGTCCGAGTTGCTTTAACAGGTAGAGAGAGTATAAGCCGCCAAATCCAGTGCCTACGACGAGGGCGTCGTGCTTTTCTTCGTTGGCAATTGAGCCCATATTGGTATAGATGATGCGTCAAAAGACGCGATCGGAAGTGCTAATGTTCCACAGGTGAGCAGCAGTGTATTCTCAGAGGGGGCAAAGTCGTCTTGATATCAGCCGAAAGACATGATGCCAGGGAGTCGAAGCTGGATTGCGCCTTTGATACCTTCGATTTTGACATTGCTTGACCGGGTAGCAGGGGAAGTTGCGTTCTATTAGTCCATGAGAGAAAGGCCAAACGATCGGATTGCTGCAAGGAGCACACATGGATATGTGAACGTTACGTGAGTATGCTGTGGGTGAGGAACATCAACGCTATCAAGCTTTGAAGACAGCTCGCACATCATCGCCCACGCAGATGTCGCAACAGATGGGGAGTTTGTGACAACGTCGCATACCTCGTATGTCAATTCTTTCTCTCCACTACTATCTCATTCGAGACTGTCTGGCTATGCCGCTCGTTTCGCAATGCCCACCGGATCTACTTCCACCCGCTTTTCGCTGCAAGGTCTCAAGCGCGTCTTTGCGCATCAGACGCGCCGGTACTGTTCTACCGATTACGATTCAAAAGTCCTCCCAGTCCAGCGCCTCGCAGATGCTCCAATTTTTGATTGCCACCCAAGAAACAAGAAGGCTGGATTGTGATAATGATGCCGCCCCCAAGATTACGTCGCAGCCATTACATTGTTGGCACAGGGGTATCGATTAGTTCAAGAAGCCCTTGCAGTTCGCAGAACCGCAAAGACAGGGGATTCGATCAGTCGAGCCGTATTCTCGCTCAAACTTGTAGTCATAGGTCAATTCGTCATCTATTGGCGATGTTAGCACGATGTTCTGGAAGCTCATGTGTGGCTAGGATGGGACTTACTTTTGCCAATATCCTTCAACGCGTAAATGACGATTCTCGGTGTGCCTTCAACCTTGATGATCTTCGCGGTACAGTTGGGATCGCAAGAGTGATTGATGAAACGAGCAATGCCACCCTTCTTCGTTGCATCGACGATTTCATCATCGATCATCCGGAAGAGGTACGAAGAGCCCACGCCTTGCTTGTCGTACTTGATCTCGCGCATGTCGGCAACCTTCTGTCGGACCTTTTCTCCAACATATTCGATGATCAGGTCGTTGATGACGATGTTCTCTTCGGCATAAAGACCCCATCCGTGAATGGCTGAGCGATCGAACTTGACCAGCTTCTTGCGCTTCTTGAGCTGATTGAAACGGATTGCCACATCGTTATCCGATGTTGCGAAGGCTTGTTTCTGGACGTTTAGGTCATTGACATAACGACGGTTGTTGACACGGTTGCTTCGGGAGCTTGCAGTGCTGGCAACCTTCTCTGCTGCTGCGAGCTTGACTGCTTCGGCAGCAGCGGTCGGATTGTCAGTGACCTGCGCTTGTCTTTGCTCACGGGCCTGCTGAACTTTAATGCGGTGAGGCAGGTATTTGCCCTTCTCTTCGTTCAAGATCTTCTTGACGCCTTCTGTACGAGCGCATCCACTCGCGTTCGGGACGTAGTAGCCAGATATCAAAGGTCTTGGTTGCGGAACACCAGCTTCTTCCTTGCTGTTGAGCGCTTTGATCTCTTTCTGCTTCCATGCCCATGATCTGGCATCACCAAGTTCATAAGCAGTGATATCGGCAACAGCTTTCTTTGCGAAAGCGAGATCTTCGTCATCCTTAATGAAGTGCTGCCAGCCATCGATATCGAGTATGACATTGCGATCCTCTTCGACCGTTCGTCGAGGCTTGTCGTACGTGAGATCCAGCTCAACGTCCTCGTCAACGGGAGCTTGTTCGAGTTCACGCTCCTTCTCCTCAATTTTGGTGATCGTCTCTTGAGCAACGGGTTGGCTTGCTGCCTTGGCCATCTTCTCTTCTGCCTTGAGCGCTTCTTGCTCTTCGAGCAGTTGTTTCTTGGTCTTACGCTTCTTCTTAGACTTCTCTTTCGCGGCTTTGGCCTCGTTGGCAGCAACTTGCTCTGTACTCGCGATGGCTGATCGTTCGAGCGCTTCCTCGCTAGATGAAGGCTTCTCGCCCTGGACCTGAAACAGATCGTCGTCGTCTTTAGATCGTTGCCGGATGAACAGCTCAGTACGAGCTCGGGTCGCATACTTCGAACTCCTAGGAAGAGTGTTGACCACGAGTTCTAACTCACGAGTCGCAAGGTCCTCAGGCTCCTTATGCAAGAGGTGACCAAGCATTTCTTTGTGGAAGGCATCGAATGTTTCCTTCTCTTCATCTTCCCATTCGCTGACCTTCCTGCGTTTGCTCTTGGGCGTATCCGTGACCGATTCCGAATCGAAGGGCGTCGAATTCCTGCTTGCACGACTGAGTGGCCTGCTCTCTTGATCTTCGGTATCACGAGTGACCGAGGTGTGTCGCTCATCGTCTGAATCTTCCTCTTCTTCTTCAGCGTACATCTGTTGAAGCCTGAAATGCAAGCCTCTTGCAACTGGCCTTTGGGCAGGCTTCCGCCTTCTCTCGTCGACGAATGCATTGCTGGGTTCCTTGTTCCGATCTGCCTTTCGTCCTCGCTGATTGGGATCGTGTGGGCGAAGTGGTTTCGAGGAACCATGACCACGGCGCGACTTTGGTGTGTCTGGGGCTGCATCCCCCGCCTTGCTATACAACAAAGCAGATGCTTTGTTCTCAAGCTCAGTGGGATCTGGCAAGCCAAGCTTTCGTCGTTTGGCGACATGCTTGGACGGCTCGAGGCTATCGTGAAAGATGGGGATCGCTATCCTGGTCTTGATGTCGCTTAAAATCTTGTCCCGAAGTTCCATCCGGAGCTGTTCAAGTGCACCTTGAACAGGATCAAGATTCTCGGCCCTGTTCCTTTTCTCAATCTCAAGATCCTCGGCTTCTTCACGTTGCAGTCGCTCGATCTCTTCCCGCTTTTTACTTTCCTGAACAACTCGCTCAGGACTGGGGCTCCGCTCGTAGTCGGGATTGCCATACTTTTGACACTCCATACCCATTTTGTATGTGAAAAGGGCTGCGTTGTTGCATTCGTCGAAACACCGTTGAGTCTCGTCTTCACCTCGCTTTGAATCGTCGAAAACCACGTAATAACCAGTCTTGTCGAGGCGGACTTCCCGCCAATCGTACGCTTTTAGGCGCTTTTTCAAGTGTGGTATTGTGGTACCGAGCACAGGCACGGTTTTGTGTGGGATGTGAATGTAAGGCTTTCGCTTGATCTTGCTGAGAACGGACTTCTCTTCAATGAGAGATCCAGGCCCTCCCTTGGCTGGTGGTGCGCTCTCTTCAGATCTCGAACCTTTAGGACCTGCTGGAGGTGGTTTCGAGGATTTGGCGGCTGGCCCTCGTGGCGCATTGATCGGTGGAGCGGGCGTGGCTCCTTGTCCGGACTCCTTCTCTTCTGCTGGCGCGGAGGGTGGTGCCACACTCCTGTACTTGTCGCGTTCTTCTCGCAGCTTTTTCAAGGCAGCGTCAACATAGCGCTTACATTTCCGGCCTTCGCGATCGAGTTCAACTTTGATAGTGTGGGTCCCGATTCTTTGTCCACTAAACTCCACCTCGGCTCTCTTTGCTGCGGCCACGGCCGTTACCTCAAAGCCGTCCCTAACAGCATCTCGGTACTTAACCAAGCCAATGCCAAGAAAACTTCCAGTCTCCGGATCTGTCTTATTCTGAACAGAAGCAATACTTCCGAACGTGCTGAAGTTCAGCTTCAATGTGGATTCTGGCAGAAATGGATCAAAGCCAAGCACAACCACTTGTTGCGCTTCCCCAGGCCCAATTGAATTTCGGTCTACTTTATACGGGGGTATTGTATAAGGTGCCAGTCGGAAAATAGCTTTGCTTGGTGCTGTTTTCGGCCTGCACTGGCCAGACATATATCCCGGTATGGCCAGACGTGGATCGGGTGGCGGATCTGGTTGGTATGTCTGCCAATATCCAATTGTCAGCGAAAGGGTACAGAGCGGTTTCTTCTTTTTTTCTTCTCGTCTTCAAGTTATGTGTATCATGTTACGCGAGCTCAGCAAAATATGAAATGTATAGCGTACCTCGGCGCCGAAGTCTCTTTTCCTGAATGTGGCTCGCTTGCGCTCTTCTTTGCTGAGCTTGTTGTCCAATTCCGGATCCCAAACCGCTCTGTACCCTTTCACTTTGCCTGGTGGCGGGAGCATTTGTGGACGCTGCGTACGCTCTTGCGAGGAGGACGCGAGGTCAGAGGCAGGCACGTGCGACGTGGAGGCCATATCTGCGGAGTGCTTCGAGTGCTGCGGACTAGTGCCTTTGGGAGGTGAGGAATCTGTGTGGTTGGTGAGAGGGGTCAGACCGTTGGTAGACGCCTTTCGGTGCTGCGCAAAGGGGTTTCCATTAGATGTGAAGACCGACGACGCCGTGCTGCCCAGCGAGTCCGAGTCTGGAGAGGTGTATTGCGACGCGCCGTTAGCCGTCGCCATGCTCCCCCTCGAGGAGTGTGCCGCCGTGCCAGGTGACGGTCGCGAGTGCGCGAAGTCCGGTGAGCGGCGCCGCTTGCGCTTGAGAGAGCCTGGCGAGGCAAAGGTGTCGATGGCCCCGATGCCGCCAGACTGCGACATGGTGTCGCCGAACAGCTCAAGCTAGCCTCATGTGTCGCATGCCGCTACGTGGTTGTTAGGTGTATCGAATGTGACTCGAGTCAGTCCGACAGGAAAGCCAGTGCTGCTTGCTGTAGGTTGTAGCCAACTTTTCGCCGGGTCGCGCGTTGCGGGCAGAGACGCGTGCCGGAGACTGTGCAATAGGCCTGAGGGCGGCGCGGGTGTGGCAGCAGAAATGAGTATGCCGTGTCGCTGGCGGCGATGAAGCTCCGGACGGGGTTGTGAGATGGAGATCTCGAAGTATGTGGCAGGTGCGGGCGACGATGCTGGATGTGAGGTTGCCGGCGTGAGGAGGTCGAAGGAGAATGGCGCTAGCGTCTAGTTCTACTTTCTCCTGGCCTCGATGCTATGACAGCTTCTCAATCTCTCATTCCACAACAAACTCCAGCGCAACCGATGTGAACAACACCAACCGTACGAGTGTATGGCCAAATTTGCAATGATGCTTGCTTTGCGGCTGTGAATGACAGTGCATGCAACACCGCCTCACGCTTCAACCTAGCTTTCCGGTCAACTTCAGGTCGTCGCTTTCCAGCCAAGGGATCCGGCCAATCGACGATGTCGAACGCAAACACCGCACCACCAACTACTGGCTACCACGCCGAAACCATTATCGATGGCTTGTGCAAAGAATACTGAATGTTCTGGATAAACATAAGCAGCTCACGGACACGTTCAGAAATATTGACGAGTCACGTGATCATAAGATGGCAGTGAGGTTGGTAGCCGACGATGAGGAATTGCTCTTTTTCCGAAGTCTAGTTTCTCTTTGCTTCCCTGAAGCAGTTTCAGAAATCTCGGTAGTGGTCATTGCAAACATTGCAAGATTCAGCTGACATCGCAGGGCTCAAACATCGGATCCAAGCTGACCTTGGAGCACATCGAAAGAGATGGGAAGACTGTACATACATACCGCTTCAGGTCTGGTGTGTAGGCAGACTCGGTACGACGTATGCCATGTATGGCGATCTGATGGCGGAGTGCTCGGATTGCCGATACCGTCACGAGAACTGAACACTGCATAAATCGAGACCATGCAACGAGAGCAAAGGTGGAGTGATCGGAAAGATGCAAGATGATTCATGTTGTGATATCGCGGCCATTACATTCAGGTCCATCGACCATCGCGACCCCGTGATACAGTGTCGGCCACTCCTCCACCCAGCCTCCTTCGACACTCGCCGGCCATCGAGCACCGAAACTTGCAGAGTCCTCCAGTACCTGCAATGTCACATTGAGCTCGAAATCCATGCCTTCACGAGCATTCGGGAAGGTGATCGCACAGCCTCGAGGCCGCACAGAGCTTGGGGAGGGACCACGACTAGTCTCCTGCCATGGTCTGATGATTACAGCGCCTGGGCTGTTTGAGGCGGAAACAATGCTCTTAGAGACGATGTCATACAGATATGATGAGCTATAGCTCTTGCCATCGATTGGCGACACTCCACTGAACCTAGAACACCGCTTCATCAGCCTCCATACGCAGTCAAAGTCAAAAGAAAGAACCCCATAACAACTCACCACACAACCTCATACATTCCCAACCTCCCAAACCCCCAAGACACAGTATCAACACCCACCTCACCAAACGGCCTCGCACCCCACATCTTCTCCAAATACCCAATCCCCTCGTATCTCATCCTACTCCCACCCACAAGAAAATCCACCAGCACCTCCGCCAACGGCACAACATTATTCCACCCTACCAAAGGCATCACCTCCCTCGACGCCCTCGATCTTCTCTCCTTCCCCTTATCCAGAAAAAAACTCCCCTTAACCCCCCTCACATGCCAATCCCACTTCCCCCAAAACACCTCATAATCCTCACTCCCAACCCAAATCTTATACTCATCCCAATCCCCCGTATCCCCACTATCCCAAAGTCCCATAGTCCCATCCTCCTTAACTACCGCCCTAACCGGACTAAAATCCTCATACCCAAAAACTGTCCCGTTTGCAAATGTCCCGGTTAAAGTCGTGAATAACACACCTCCAGGATCGGGCTGATCAAAAGGTAAAGCGGTAGAAGTCGCGGTGTAGAATCCAATCGTAAGACTTTCGAGCGTAGTAGTGGAAATTGTAGAGAATAACCACCATTCCCAAACCGTTTCATTAACCGGACTTATTTTGGGCGCTAGAGGGGAAGAGAGGTTGGTATCTGAGAATGAGATGAGACTGGGGCAGGAGCAGGGTGAGGAAGGGATTGTTATTATTGATTTGTTTGTGGGGAGGAGGAGGGGAGACAGGAATTTTTGAGGATACATATTTTATTTTGTGTTGCGAATGAATCAAATTAGAAGTGAGGATAAATGCATCTCTTGCTGTTACTAAGCTGTGGTGTGCGAATTGGTATACGAACAACCACAATGCGGAGTAGGATGATCGAAAAAGTCAATCGTCTTCACCAGACAAGGGTGGTTTGCTTGGTAACCCATCAGGGCCACGGGAAGTCTCCGGTCATGGGGAGTTACGGGTTGATCGCACTGTAGATCGTCGTCAGCTGCCAAGTACAGAGTAGGTAGGTATATTCTCAAGTATTTATGAGTACTTTAGTCATATATGTTCTCGACAGATGCTGTGTGACGATGAGATAAGACGAGATGTGATAGTCGAGTGTGATTGATTCAGGGGGTATTTTGCATTCATGCTAAGCTCCAAACACTCCATCTCCGAGCCATCTATGGGGCAATCAAGGCAACAGTGAATGAAGGACAAAGACTCCACAAGCATCCGCTCTCAGCTTGGCACGCCTGCCTGCTCAGCCCACTCCATATCTGCTCGGTCGCTTGATTAACGTCCGTCTTGAGAAGTTGGTGTATCCCGGCCCTACAGATACTGAGATGGCTTCAATGCGCAGTCGGATTAGCCATGACTTTTCTGCCGTAAGAAGTGTCTGTGAATTGGTGTGGTATGCTTAGATGTTACCAATCTCGGCGACAAAGTCATCCAACTCCTTCTTGGTATCGGCATATTTCTTGGCCATCTCCTCGTATTTGGTCTCCCACTGGTCGCGTGCGGCTTCGAGGGCTTGGACTTTACGCTCGTAGTGACCGGCCTTGACATCAGTTTGACGGAGTCTGGAGTAGATGTTAGTACATCTCGGACAAGGTCTGGCAAACACGCAACGAAGCAGCGATGCAGGCGGACGCGGTCGCACCTCCACTCGTCGACCCAGTCAGGGGTGACGGTATTCGGCGGAGGCTGTGTCAGTGATACGTACTTCTCATTTGTCTCGCGCAGCTGCTTGTCATTCTCCTCGGCTTCCTCCTCGAGCAGTTGCAGCTTCCTTGTCAGAGCTTCATTCTGTGTGCCGTGCTGTGCGCTATCGTCTGCTGCTGCCTTGGCATCGCCGTGGAGCTTCTCAAGCTTCTCCACCTCCTGCTCGAGCATCGAGTTCTTGTGTTGCAAAGATGTGATTTCCTGCTCCTTCTGCAGATTCTCCTGTTCAAGGGCCTTGACCTTGGATGACAGCTCCTCGGCCTTGAGGGAAGATTCGTCGGCCTCGATGCGCAAGGCTTCCATACGCTGTATGCATGTTAGCGTAAGAATCCATTCGTGTGGTGCAGAGTGGAATTGTTATTGTCGCGTCGGTGGCAGCAGGGCAGGTCGGAATGATTGATATATGGCATGGGTGTTTCTTTGGCTATTGAGGGGTCAGCCAGGCGGTCTACGCACCTTCTTGATCTGATCCATGGTTGCAGCTGTTTCCGAATGTCGAATCCAAGTAGAGAAAGAAGATGTGCTTCAGTAGCAGGCGTTGACCAAGAGCAAAGTGGTGGGCGGAGAGTGTGCGGTGCTGTCGTGGATGGTGCAGTACGTGTGCGTGGCTTTGATCTCACTGCGAAAGTTGGATTTGGGACAACGGACCCCTGCAGGCCACACCTTCCCTCCGCTTGAGGCGCCGTTGAAAGGGTTCAAAGCTTGTGGCCCAAAACGGAAAGAACAAAACACGGGCGCTGTTTCGCTGTTCGACCACTCCTAAACACCCATCGCACGACCGGCATGATATCGTGAGCAGTAAACGATCGCAGGAATTACCACCGCCACCATGTTCGCGGCACGACTGCGGGACGAGAATGCGATCCACGACCAACAGACCGCTGCGGCATCGAAGCCACTGAACGCAGGCGTCAAAGGCCTGGCACCGAAGACTCCAGCAAAGACTCCCTTCAAGAGCAATAAGAACGACGAGAATGCGGCACAAGCTGGAGGAAAGACAGGCGGAAAGGCAGGAAAGCTTGAGCGCAGTGCTTTCGTAACACCGGCGAGTGAGTCGCAAGCTCTGTGCGCAACTATCAACAAACCACAGCTAACCACAAGTCTCCAGATCCCAAAACCCGTGCACCGCTCGGTAACAAGACAACCAATGCCAAGGCCCTCAAAACTCCTCTACTGGACGTACCACAAAAGGACAGCAGCGAACAAGCTAGCAACAAGCCCACATCTCCACGCCTGCGCCGTTCCAAAATCAAGGTCCACGAGACCATCGAGTCTGCAGAAGATGTGCTCGCGAAAGATCCCGAAGAGCGGGACATCGAATACATGGCACCACGTGGAGTTCCATTGAACGACGACCCCGACGACTTCTGGCCTGAGCAGCTAGACCTAGACGTTTTGCGAGGCGAGAATCGAACCCGAGGCTGGTGGGGCGAATACAACATGAACCGAAAAGAACCCAACGACGAAGACAGTGAGCTAAGTGATTTCGAAGAGAAACGCAAGAAGTTGGAAGCTGCGGAGAAGAAGGCCAAGGTCGCAACCAAAAAGCCTGCAATGGCCTTGAGTAGAGCTGCCCCAACGACAGTCAAAGCACAGAATGCAGCATCAGCGTTGGGTGGCAGCAAGACTACAACCAAGTCTACAGCACCACGCTTTGCAGCTCCCACAGCCGCGGCGAAAGCACGTCAACCGACTTCCACAGTAAGGGCGAACCCGAGATTCACTGCAGCTAAAGCCGCTTCCAACACGACACTCGGCTATTCCAAAGGCCGAGCTGTTTCCGCTACCACGCTTTCAAGTCTGCACTCGAAACCTGCAGAAGCTGAGAAGAAGATTACATATCTGGACGAATTGCTCGGATTGGGAGATATGGGAATCACGGATGAGAGCGAAGACTTCTTCTCAGTTCCTGCGCGGCCAGTTGAGGAAGATGAAGAGGAGGTTTTCCAACTGGATTTTGTTGAGGATCTTTGATTGTTTCGAATGCCGTTCTTCTTCTTATGTGACGGGTCCAAGATTCCAGACAGGCAGGCGTTTGAAGGGGTGAGCGTTTGTTTTTTTGGAGATGATACCACAACACAGGCTCGGATTCTTTAGCTGCTTTTTCGTAACACTCGTTGAATGAATTGAATCGGGTAGTGTTCAGAATATGCTTGCTCACTTGCCCTTCTTCCGGGCACTAGCAGCTTTACTATTCTTTGATTTCTGCTTCTGTCTAGTCACAGCTCTTTCCGCCTTACTCTCATACCTGAATTTCTTCTTCTTTGTCTTCTTCTTATCCTCGCCGTCTTTTTGCCAAGGTCGTTTTTTCTTCACTTCCACTTTTTTCACAGCGGTCTCTGCTTTCTCCTCCTTCTCTTCCTCCTCTTCTTCCTCTTCCTCGTCCATAGCTTCCACTGTCACAGTAGTATACTTGTCTTCATCCACATATTCCTCGTCTGACGGTAAAACCTCCTCAGGTACTTCATCGAACCCTTCAAAAGCACCCTCGCTCTCCTCATCACCATTAATCAAAGCATTCTGTTTCTGGAGTTCTTGATTTACGGCCTGGACGTGTTCTTCGACTTCTTGCTTCTTTTGGTCTCGGAGCTGGAAGCAGAATCAGTATGGAGCGATTTCGGTTGTAGTGCATGCGACAACGCACTGCTTTCCTCTCCTGGATCTTCTCTTCTCTCTCACGCTTTATTGCGACTTCCCGCGCATGATCTTTCCGGGCCTGTTTGCGCTTGGAGAAGCCAGTTAGGTATTCCTGGCGCGCTTCTGAGTTGAATGTGAGTTCTTCGACTTGGCCGTAGCGGTCGTCTCGTTTGCGCTTTTTGTTGATTGGTGCCATTTTATGAAAGAAGTTTGGTCGTAGTGATTGTGGAATTTTTGGTTGTCGCGAATCGATGAAGCTTCGCGTTCGGATGTTGCCGAGAACGTCAGATGGAGGCAACGACATCGAGACATCGAGAGAGCTCTCTACACACCACACACACCATCACACACACACACAATGCGCTTACCACGATTCGTCGCCCTGCTCGCCGCAGTCACATCAACCAGCCATGCCGCTCTCCAAGGCGCATCGCCATTCTTCCTCCTCTCCACCCAAAAGTCCCAAACCCTCCCCAGCCAGCAATTAACCACCGCCTCCCACCTCGAAGATAACCTCATATCCGCACTATCAAAATGCGATTCGAACATCTACTTCTTCGTATCATATCCAGGCCTAGACACTGCAGCTCTCCAACACAAAGACGCGATGCCCAAGCTCCAACAACGCCTACAGAACTCCAATGACTACAAATCCGTAGTCCAAATCCCACAAGTCCTCGGCGAAACCGACATCGCGCGAGTCGCACATTCCGTCAGCCAGAATTGTCGGATCGAAGAATACGATCTCATTAACGCGGACATTTTGGATCAAAAGAAGAAAGCTATCTATGGCCCGACGACTTTCCCTTCTCTCAATGTAGACCCAAGGAGAACGCAGGAGGATTTGAATGGCCATGACGCATTCCTCGATGCGCATATCAAGAATTTGGTTGCAAATCATACGAGTCATACGATTGTGTTGGTTGGTGTCCCTTCGAGTGATGAGGAGATCTTGCATTGGGAACAGGAGAATGAGCCGCCGTTGGAGAATGGTATGCATACGGATTTGAAGAGGGATGTGGAGACGCGGTTCAAGAGGAGACAACAAGAGAAGAGTAATAATCCGCAGGATGGGTTGCCGTTGTTTGAGAAGTATCAGTTTTTGAGTCCAGGTGAGTTACAATCCACATTCGTGCTAGGCGTAATACTGACGCGATCTTTGTCTAGGCATCTTCATGGGTCTGACGGTCTTCTTGCTTCTCTTCATCATCCTCTATGTCGGCATCACGGCCATTGCTGGACTAGAGGTATCGTACATGTCTTTCAGCAAGGAAATGGGTCCGAATGCGCAAAAGAAGCAGCAATAGAGAAGTGAGGAAGTGTATGAGCATAAGATATTCCCTGTAATATACAGAATGAGCAGGCAACACCCAGGGCAGGCATGTGACTTAGGGTAGGTGCAGCAATGAAGAATTTACCAGTTGATCACCAGTGCTAGCTACGTCCACGATCCACGGTCCCAGTTCTGTTCCATCGCACCCGCCACGTTCAGCCACATTCAGCAGCAACACTTATAACCCAAAACAAACTCTCTTCAGCCAATCAAACAAGTTCAACCCTCAAATTTGCAGACCCCGAGGCAATTGCTTGACTCTACAGACCCCAGTTCGATTCCTGCGCGGTACGAGAGATTCGTTAGATGATAAGGGTGGTACGAGAAATAAGTCAGACTTCAAATGGATGTCCCTGAAGTTGCTTGACTCTGAAAATTATCAGAGATATTCGTTTAATAGGTGGTGCGATGGATATAAAGAATGGGAAGCGATCGCCGGTGATTCGGTGCGCTTCCACATTCTTTTGCTTGGGAGTTGGACTGTGGCTATCAGAAAGCGCGAGTAATTTGTAAGTTATTTCTTCTTCTTGGCCTTATCTCGTCTGGAAGGATCTCGACTCTGTCTCCGCATCGTCATATGAAAGTGTCTAGTGAAGCTGTTATGCTAGAGCTTCAACAATAGTCGCACTACTCGACCTACCACAAGCACCACTCTTCAAACCACGTCTTTGAATGCCTTGACTTCCTCCTGAGCTTCCTGCAGCTGCTGATATCCGCGCTCATAGCAGTGCCAATAACCGCTGGCCCAGATCCCTGCGCCCATATTGGGAGGACTCAGCCATGGCACAACATCAGAGAGCTTGACAGCTCCATTGTCGCTTTCCACCTCTTGGTCCTGACAGTTACTTATCCCTGCCCCCAACTTCCAGTCCTCTTGGCTCCAGTAGTGAACGTCAACACTCTTCATGGGCGGCTGTGACACCAAATGACGCCTCCAGGAAGCTTCTGGGCGCCAATAAGCCATCTTTGACCATTTATCCTTCCGCACTTCTGCACTCATGCTGCCAAGGATCTTTGCTAAGAACGGATGTTTTACTGGATGCATCTTTCCCGATTTCCCATCTTCATCGACGTACTCACATACACCGATGCGGTGGCAACGGACCAGCTGGGTGGGAATGGGCTTCAAAAAGAGGACCTGCTGGAGAGGCGGGCTGGCGAAGATGATGCGTTGCCACAGCTTGCATACTCTCTGGACATTGACGAGAAGATCTTGCATCTGTAGGTTGAGGAAGATGTGTTCGGCAAGTTCAGCTGTTTCGAACACCTGGTGACAGGCGGTAAACGCGCCGGTCTGGTAAAAGAAAACGCATCAGCACCAAGCTTCAGTCAAAACATACTACATACAGCTGAACTCACCTGGGCCATGGCAAGCGCGCGCTCGAGGTCGGTTTTGCAATCGGAGCGATCTCTGTCGGTGTTGACTTTACGACGAAGTTCGTCGCTTGTTTGAAGAAGGGAGGGGCCTGTCGGGTGTTTGCATGTGAATTGTGGAGCTTGCCAAACAGTCGCGACTTCCTTAAAAGTTAAGCTTCACTCTTGCGTCACATGAAAAAGCTTGGCATAAACCTAGACTTTCTTCCGCCCACGATCCAGCGTTTGCTTCCGACCAACACATACACCGGTTTCGACTTCACACCACGCCTGGGCACATACAGTCCCGACTGCGAACAAATTGTCGCACCACCCTTACAACAAGACCTTCTTGCAGCAACACCTAGGCGTAGAGAACTCCGCGACCCGAATCTCCGGTGGGTCGAACCCTCAGCATTCGACGCTTCTGACAATTGAGCAACCTCATCCACTCGAGCTACTTCACAACACCTGCACACCTTGCAATATCAAAGCTCTGCCCGCCATCATGGACGACTCGCCATTGCAGCGACTCGCTCCCGAACTTCGCAACAAGATCTACGAGCTTGTCTTGCTGGAAAGACCGCTCGATCCACAGACGCTCGATCCACAGAGGCCGCGTGCCTTTATCAAGACTGATGGCATCACTGCCCGCCCACACGTCCCACCAAACGCCCTCGCACTTCTGGGAACCTGCAGGCAGATCCAATCAGAAGCGAACAAGATCTTCTACTCCAATCACACATTCAAAATCGACACGGGTGGCTATGGTCCCCCTCATGGAAGTCGTCTCACTGAAGATGACATCCTCCGTCTGTACCTGGGAAGACTGCGGCCAGAGTCACGCGAGGCTCTGAAGCACATCGAGATACTGTCGTCTGGATATTCTGAGTACAAGCAAATGCTTCGCTTTCACCATATCGGCAGCTACTTGAAGCTCGACTCGTTTGTATGCAGCTTCCGCCACTGTCATTTGTATACGAAAGATGGTCCTATCGACATTCTGAACGTGGAGAAATCAAGAGTTGAGCTTCTCGAATCAGCGCGATTGCCAAGAGCATTGGATCATTACTCGAAGTACGGTCTGGCAAATCAGGTGGCGACGCTCCATGGCCCTGAAGGTCCTTGTCACTGCCGGATGCTGAGGATGAGCGCCGGTGTCGAACAGGAGAGACAAGCTGTGGAGGCTGCGGCGTGGCCGCAGTGGCCAACGAATTCCCCATGGTGGGTGACTTGTCGTGTCTTCCGGTATGGTTCAAACGAATGCGCACGCATTTGAGCGAACTCGAGAAATTCATGCTTGTTGAGAAGCAACGAATAGTCAAAGGACTACATCTCGTCGTGCACGGAGCTCGGATCCCACCGACCAGCGAAGTCTCCATAGTGGGTAGCGTGTCCAGGCCACGATAGTGACGACACGAGGGCCAATTTGCGAGCAACACCTATCAAGCAGCTCATCGACATCCATCCAATACATAACGGCCTCTTGACACTCCCACAGCCTCAAAGTGTCAATTGAAGTCTTCGAAAACAAGAGCGACCAATCCTCCAGCACCCCCAACCCGACTTCTCCAAGCAGCAAGCACACCAATTCTACAACGGCATCACATTCTCGCACGATGCACCCCCACTCACCCTCACCACCAACTCAGACACATCGACATGGCAAGAGCATCAACAGTATCTGATTGAGCGATTCCCATCGCGAACTGCCGAACGACCTCCTGGCCCTCGATCCCATTCTGTCGCTGTCCCATTCTACCTGTTGAAGCAGTAAAAATGGAGTTGATACCTAATGTCGACGCCGTAGTTGGGAATGGTCTTGGTACCCACCACGTTAAGACAGGCGAGGCAGAGAGCTGACCCGTATCTCACAAGTAATATGGCAATGCTGGGAATCAGCTAGACCATCACCAACACAGATAGCACCAGAATGACAGTCCTAAAACAAATCCAGCAGCAGCAGTATACATATCATACCGACGTAAATCCTGTGTCCATACGTCCAATGCAAAGCTCTATAACATATTCCAATGCATCTCTAGCAAAATATACAGTTCCGTTCCATTCCGTTCACTTCCCATGCATTAATCATCGCCAATCAATCAAAATAACTCCCTTCGTGCTCATGCTTCATGCAGATGCTCATTTCCATCCTCTCTTTCTCTCTCGCACATTACAACATTACTGCAATCATACCCACACCCAACATCGCCGTACCACACAACGTCAAGCTCCAGCCGCTGCTACTGAAAGTGTGCTTCACATCCACAGCAGAGCTCCCAGACGAAGACGAGGCAGCAGCAGATCCAGTTCCACTAGCGCCACCAGAGCTAGAGCCAGATGTAGATCCTGAAGTACCTCCAGCTGCAAAGCTCGATGACACTGCCGCATTGAACTCCTGACCCACTGTCGGCAGCGCCACCGCGCCATTGATGTTCCAGAGTCCGGGGGTAGAGGATGGACAAGCTGGTGCTGATAGAGATGGTGAGTAAGCAGATTCCTTGACACCGGAAGGCGAGACAGCGGCCCATGCACTCTTGAGGTTGTCAAAATCTGGTGAGACTGGTAAGGGTGTACCTGTGCGTGTGTAGCCAGCAACTACGCCTGCATCTGTGGCCGTGGCTGCGGCTGGAGGACCGTACGAAATCAAACCGTAGTCATTCACTTCCTCGATCCATTCGTAGATGATGGCTCCAGACCAAGTTCCAGACATTTCAGGTCCGAAGATGGCAGCTTGATCACCGAAAGTGCGTGGCTTCACTGTGTTGCATCCAGTCTCGGAGAAGAAGATTGGGATGTTGTAGTCACTGGCGTTTGCTTGAAGTGCCGAGTAGCCACTGACGGTGTATGTGGAGTCACCACACCATTCATAAGCGTTCAAACTGAAGAAGTCCAGAGCGTCGGCGGGATTATCTCCACAAGCCAGGTAGTTCTGCAGATTTGGACGAAGCTGGCCACTGTCGGTGGCGGAGTAGCCAACTGGAATCTTGCGGTAACCCTTACTGTCTCTGTAGGCTTTCATGTCCCTAGCAGCAGCCTTGACATAAGGGGCAGCTTTGCTGTCAGCGCCAACGTTGAGAACCTCGTTGCCGACGAAGAAACCTGCGACGTTGTCGTAGCTGTGGAAAGCATCCATGACCTTGCTGTAAGCGTCGACTTGAGTCTGGTTCCAGATTGGATCGTTGGCCAGGATGTAAGTGTCGAAGGTGTCGAGATCGAGGAAGACATAGATGCCAGCGTCATCCAAAGCTTGCATGCAGGTGTCGTGGTTCGCCGTTGGGTCTACGTGGTAGACCCGGATTGCGTTGGCTCCCAAAGTCTTCATCAAACTGGCGTCGAGTGAACATTGGGTTCCGTCGGCAAGTGGATCCTCGGTGGTCAGTTGGTACGCAACGCCTGTAGAACGTTAGATGAAGTGTCGAATGGATATTTCAGGATCGGCTAATACCTTTGATGTACCATTGATCTCCATCGCTCGTGAAGAATTTGGCACCCTTGGCCGTGATTGTTGGCAGAGCATTTGCCACTGCAGCGACCAGCAGTGTGAGAATGAATGAGAGCATGATGCGGGCTTCTGGTGTGAGATAGAGTTGGTGACGAGGCGATCGAGGGAGAATGATTGAGAAGCGAGGTGAAGATCTCAAAAGAAGTTGTAAACAGTACTCTTTCAAGCAAGATCCACTCGCAGCCGTCCGAGGAAGTAGCAGTGAAAGCTGTTGTCGCCAAGCTTGCTCTGAAAGTCGCGATTGCTGTCTTCGGTACCTGTCGTCCTTATTACTGTCGTATTAAATTGCAATGCACTTTCAGCTTCGAAACCAGCACCTGGCTGTTTTCTCCAATGGATTTTTCTGTTGAGCCCAACTCCAGACCGTGCCGTTTAGACCAAACGAATGTCCTTGCTGCAATGTTTCCAGACAAGCAAGAACGAGGGGACTGCCAATGCCAACCAAAAGCCAAGCCGAACTTGAGGAAGGAGGAAGGAAAAATGCAATGGCAGGACGCAGGATCAAAGATACAAACAGCGCAAATACCACACACAACGGGCACTCTCCACCGCGTCACTTGCATACCCGTCTGCCGTAGTTCGAGCGGGTTCAGTAGCGCATCCATTAGAGTTTTTGATATCAGCCGCTTCAAGCATTGTACCAATCACCCTGTCTCTGTGCGTATCTTCGCGCGTTTCACTAGAGCTTTCTTCCAAACCATTCTTGTACCACTTGTCGCTGTCATCATCTGAAGCAGCGTCTCGTTTGACGAAGAATCGCACAACAAAACATGTGCAGCTACCCGCTGTCAGAAAGCGTTGGAGGCAGGGCCTGAGCAAGTGACGCCAAAAAAACGCCAATCTCGAGGCTAAACGAGCTTGGGGCGCTTGTCTTGCACGTGGAGGAAGAGAAAACAGGGAGGGCGGACAAGGATTCGTTCTTCAATTTCCTTTGATGATCATCTTTCACATCATCGCGAATTGCAAATGAATAATGAGCGATGGTGTCGCCTTGCACGAACAAGGAGGCTCAAACAATTATTGACAAACAATCGGCACTACTACGTTGCACAGATCTACGTCCACCGGCTGCGGCCATAGCTCCGTGCAGCGTGCATTGCATAGAAAGATGAAACAGGGAACAGGCGCTGTGGCGATCCTTCCAGAAAGTTTGTACTTTCGACCTCAACGCCTCCTGCTGCACTGCACATCCTCCACGACCTCCACGATTACGCGGCCAGGACTGGCTAGATCCGCATCTCACATCGACATGCATGATTGACTGTGCATGAAATACACGTCTGGAAGGTAGTACAGAGGTGTCGCCACTCGCCACAGTCCAGGAAACCGGATACGCATTGGCTGACAGCGATCTCGACTATGCTCACTCTTTTAAACCCCATCGCAAGCATTGAGCTTGAGCCTCATACACCAAATCTTAGCATCGTAACAAACTGTAGCAAAGCTGAGCTCATATCATCAATTGATTGTACGCTCTACTCTATTTTCTAGTAAGAATTCCCAAGGTGCCAACCAATTAGGAACTTCTCCACCCCTCCTCTAATCAATCTTCTTACTACTCTTCTTGACACTCTCCGTAGTCTCCATAAAGAAGCTCCGTTCCAAGAACTTGAGCACCTCATCAATCAGAATAATGGGTGCACTCCAAGCCAGAACAATCTTCCACTCATCCCAACCCAGAGGCACGATTCCGAAAATACCCTGTAAGATCGGTGTATATAGGAGGATGAAGTGGAGGACCATGGACAGCGTAATGGCGTAAATGAGTATCATGTTTCGCCAAACAGGGAGCGTGACGAGAGATTCCGAAGACGAGAGCGCATTCATAGCGTTGAGCATTTCGATGACGACCAGAATGGAGAGAGACACGGTACTAGCCGTCTTTGCGGACTCGTTGGAGAACATTTGGCAGCCGATTTGAGGGAAGGAGGAGGCGCAGCGGTGGAAGTGGGTCTGTGAGAACGTACACGGTTAGCAGGGATGAATGCCATGGGCGAGAAAGAGGACAGATGACTTACGATCTGGTAGAAGGAGATCTGTGGACCACCTTCGTAGAACATGAACCACCAAGCGTAGCCTCCGACAGTGGCCAGGCCCACATAGGTTCCTATAACCATGTAGCGGAAGAATAGCCAGCCACCGACCAAAGGCTCGTCTCGCTTCCTTGGTGGTCGCTTCATCACGTCGTGGTCCTTAGGGTTAAAGGAGAGCGCAGTAGCTGGTAGACCATCGGTGACCAGGTTGACCCAGAGGAGTTGTACAGGAATCAAAGCTTCAGGCATACCCAGGGCTGCTGTCAAGAAGATCGAGACAACCTCGCCAATGTTGGATGAGATGAGGTATCGGATGAATTGCTGAGTGTTGTTGTAGATGCTGCGGCCTTCCTCGACCGCCGTCTCTATCGTGGCGAAGTTGTCGTCGGCGAGAACCATATCGGCGGCGAGTTTGGCGACGTCGGTGCCTGTGCCCATGGCAACACCAATGTCACTCTTCTTCAATGCAGGTGCGTCGTTCACGCCATCACCAGTCATGGCAACGACCTCACCAGCGGATTGAAGAAGGTCGACGAGCTTGGACTTGTGGCCTGGCTCGACACGGGAGAACAGGGACGCTGTCTTTGCGGCTGTGAGTTGCTCGCTGTCGCTGAGCTCATCGAATTGGCGTCCAGTATAGCTTTTGCCCTTGAGATCTTCATGAGCGCCGAATACACCAATCTGTCTGCATATCGTTTCCGCGGTCGTCTGATTGTCACCAGTGATGACAACCACACGAATACCGGCACTTCGGCATTTGGCGATGGCTTCTGCGACTTCCGGGCGAGGAGGATCAAGCATACCAACGAGACCTAGCAGAGTCATGCCCTGTTCCAACTCGTTGTATTCTCGGGACGTCTTCGCAGTCTTTGTGAGAGGATTCGTAACGTTGTTGACGCTTGCCAGAGCAATGACTCGCAATCCCTTGTTTGCAAGTTCTTGAACCTCCTTTTGTAGAAGGGAGCCGAACTTGGCAGAGAGCTGGACTTGTTTGCCGTCACTGCCAACAAGACAGTGAGAGCAGCGCTCAATGATCGACTCTGGGGCACCTTTCACGAGGAGTCGTTGAGTATTGCCGCTGTTGACGAGCACAGACATGCTCTTTCGGTCGCGTGAGAACTCATATGTCCTCAGCTTCTTTGCCTTGCCGTCGTAGTACTTGCTGGCAAAGTCACGCTTTTGCTCAGCCTTGAGGCTACCTCTTTGCGCGTTGTATGACTTGTCGGGTGTTCCGACCTTTTCGGCCAGGACTCGCAAGGCTCCTTCGGTCGGCTCACCAACATTCAAAAAACCACCAGTCTTGCTGTCGTATGCCAGTTCCGCGTCGTTGCAGATTGCAGCGACCTCGATCATTTGCGCGATTGTCTTTGATGTAGCAGCTGGCCATTCTACCACTTTCTCTCCCTTGGACACAATGCCCTCTGGTGCAAAGCTTGTGCCTTCGACCTCGAGTTCCTCAAGTCCAGATTGCGAATCATTGATGTACACTATCCTGTTCACGCTCATCTGGTTGGTTGTCAGAGTACCAGTCTTGTCAGAGCAGATGACGCTGCAGCTTCCCAGGGTCTCAACAGATGGTAAGCTTCGCACGATTGCATTCTGCTTAGCCATAGTCCTGGTTCCCAAGGCGAGACAGGTCGTGATGACAACTGCCAGGCCTTCAGGAATCGCAGCAACGCCGAGCGAGACGGCAATCTTGAGGTAGTAGATAGCTCCCTTGGTCCACGAGTTGCCGTGCGATGGGTCGTTGAAATGCTGAATATTAATCAACCAAACCAGAATGCAAATGCCGGAGATGACTTTGGCGAGCATATCACCGAAGTCGTTGAGCTTCTCCTTAAGAGGCGTGGGTTGGGAGATTTGCGAAGTAATGCTCTCATGAATATCGCCAATCGCAGTGCTTGTTCCAGTAAGCACTACAATAGCATGAGCATGTCCAGTCACGACTGTTGTTCCGGAGAACAGCATGTTGATCTGATCCTGCTTAACAGCCTGCTCGTCCTTAACTGCTGCCGTATCCTTGGTAACACTCTCGCTCTCTCCAGTCAGGATACTCTGGTCGACGCGGAAGCTGTTGCTGTTGATGCTGAGTACCCTGCAGTCTGCCGGAATCTGATTTCCAACTGCCACATCGACAATGTCTCCGGGAACCAGCTCTTCAGCCTTGACCGTCTGGATTTTACCATTGCGAATGACCTTGGCTGTATTGGCGCTGTACTCTTGCAGTGCGGCAATGGCCTTTTCCGCGGAGCTTTCCTGACTCACACCGACGACCGCGTTCAAAATCAGAATTGTGAGGATGACCGCCGGGTCTACGAATGCTGTCCAGCCTTCTCCCTCTTCAAACAGCGCAAGTACGAACGATATCGCGGCTGAGCCGAGCAGTATTATGACGAGCTGATCTTTGAACTGCTCCAAGACGAGCTCCCATAGCGGCGTGGGTGGGTCTTCGGGAATGGCTATTCACTTGTCAGACACAGACTCGTAATAGTATATTCTCAATTGCGCCTACCATTCTTTCCATACTTCTGTCTCGAAGCCTCGACTGCGCTGTCTGATAGACCTGTCTGCTCGGAGACGTTGAAATGCCCGAGCACATCTTGCGGTGACCGCACAAATGCGTTTTCCATCTTGAATCGTCACGAGTGTTTCGTTTCTGCTGGCGCACGCAGACACTCTCAACTGCCGCAACTCTTCTATCCCTCGCTCGAATTTCAGGAAGCTTCCACGCTTATCATGTCATGTGGTGGCGGCGCGTTCAGACCACGTAGCATGAGTCTGTCCGTCTTTGCTAGCGAATGTAGAAACGATGGATGCAATGACGAGACTCTTAGGTGTTGGCCGATAAAATGTTAAAGGCCAGCTTGCACTCGACCTTCTCGCCCGCGGGGTGCTGCCCTGCATGCAAGATCGGCAATCGCCAAGCCGATGCAGGTCCGGGCAAGGTCTGGGCAAGTACATCCGAATACTTTTCTACAGAAGCATACCCACATTGCGAAACACAGGCCTATCTTTTAGACTTCACTGCATTCTATTCAAGTTCTATATTAACTCTGGGCTACACTCATATCCGTGCACTCCGATCTCCAATCAACCCTACAGCAAAGGACTATTGCTCTCTGAGTTCGCGATTAGCATGTATACGTGGTTCTTGCGGGAGGATGATGCGGAACTCGATTCTGCTCTGCTTTTTCAGATCGGAAAGGTAGTGATAGGTGCATGGTATAATCATGTAGATCATTCGGAGCTTCGTGACATTTCTTCATCATAGTAGGGCACATTGGAATGGAAAGGGTGTAGTATTATTGACTCACAGTGAATAGTATCTCTTGCCCAAGAGACATTGTTGAATCTTCGATGATTGGGTTACGACTTCTGCCTTCGTATTTGTGTCGGTTGGGTTCTGATGTTAGCAGCAATCCTGTCTCCAGCATATATCCAATGCTTCCGTCAAAACACAGCTTCACATCAACAACCTCCACACACCAAGAATGATGGCCGCAGTACCAGTGCAAACACCCATCAACCACTGCAACGTGCTGAACTTGACCGCCTCAAGCCTTTCCCTCAAAGCAGCACTCTCCTGCTCAATCCTTGTCTCGGTCTCCTTGATCTTCAAATCCTGACTATTCGCCTCCTCTCTGATCCTCCCCTTCTCCAAATTCAGATCCAATCTCACACTCGCCTGCGTCCTCTGCACTTCATCCCTCAACCGATTATTCAACTTCGTGACCTCATTCGACAACCTCTCATGACTCGCCCTCGTCAAGCTGCTTTCCGTGCTATCGGCGCTCAAGAGTTCAGATCTGAGTTTCGCGAAGTCGACCTTTTGGGTATATGTGGCCTTTTCCTGGTCTTCACGGAGGACCATTGTGCGTGTCAGATTCTGTATGGATTCTTCGATCACGTCACCGAGAACTTTCATCATTGCCACAGCTTGCTCTTCTGTGAAGCCTTCTTGTTGGAGTCGTTGGACGAATTTGAGGGTGTCGAAGTGGTGGTCCTTGGCCCGAGTAGGGGTGGCAGAGAAGGCTCGTTTGGCGGCATTGTAGATTGGCCGAGACGGCCGATGTGCTGCTCGTCTCTCTGCCCAGTTGTGTCGAGCAAATGCCGCAGTTGCTGTCGTCCGCCTGGGAGCATTATTGTTGGAGCCCCGCTGTACGCAAGCATGCTGTGCTAATGCTGCTGAAGGTCGGACACTGCTCGCTGTCCAGGCCAGTCGTGGCAGGAGTGTTCGCGAAGCAGCCTCAGCCGCAATGACAGGAACGCTCATTGTCGCTGGGCTTCCTAGGCACCTCAGTAAAGTCGATGTCCAAGAAGCGTATTCCGTCCAAGATGTGAGTCGGGTGAGGGTTCGCAAACATCCCACGCTGCAGACCTGGCAAGCATGACTTGAAACGCCCGGCCAATCACATCTCGCTCGTCCTTATCAGAGAACTCCCCAATTCTCTCTCACTTCACTTACACGTCCATATAATCTTATCCATCTTCATGTGAAAGTGTCTTCTTACTCTTTACTTCACTGACACTTTCAGCTCAAGAATGCAACAGATGGTAGCATCTGCGAGCGGTGAAGCGAGACCTTCAGGCGGATGAGCAGTTCACATTGCGTAATTGGTACACTTCTCCACCACGAAACGCTCCCTTGGCAAAGGCGAACCAGAACGTGCCGCTCTGGCCTCGGGCGCAATTCGCGAAGCGAAGAGCTGGTGATGTTCGTAGCGGATGATGCAAAGTATCACGAGGCACGACTCGTCTCTTGGAAGGTGAAGACTTTTCTTTCAGCTTTGCCTTGAGCCGTCTTGTCATTCAAGTCTATAAAACTTGATCCCTCACCTTAGGCCACTCGCCCTCTCCTCATTCTCATTCTCTCAAGTGTTACAGCTCAGCTCTACCAGTTCATCAGTCTACCAGACTTTCCTCCCGGCAACACTCCCAAACTTCACCCTTACAGCCATACTCGCTCACAACGACCGAGACCATGGCTCAACCACCTACCAACGGCAACGGCGCTGTCGCCGACTCCGCAGCAGCAGCTCGATCACACGGTCGCGGAGGTGCAGGCAACATCAACTCCAAACCCCCAGCAGAACTGAAACCCGAAGACCTCAAAACCCCCACAATCAAATCCAACCTATACACCACAGGTCGCGGAGGCTCAGGCAATATGGTAAACCCATTCCCCCATACCCATTCCACCAGTACAACCCACTCACATCATCCACCGCAGGCCAAAAACGACCCCGCCAACGCAGCCGAAACCCGCGCAGCACAAGACGTCGAAACCCCACTACACCACTCCAAAGACATGTCAGGAACCTATCACTGGGGCCGAGGCGGCGAAGGCAACATGACGACACTCGGCAAATCTGGAGCACAGGAAGCTCGTGAGAAATCTAAGGAACGTAAGGCGCTGAAGGAGAGGACGGCGAGTTCGGGGAGTAATCGGAGGCCGAATGTTCAGACGGCTTTGAGTAAGGGGAAGGAGATTTTGGGGTTGGGAGGGAAGAAATCTCCCAAGGAGGGGGAGAGTGCTGTTTCGGATTGAAGAGGGAAGTATGGAAGGAAGGATGTGTTGTTGTTGCATGTGATATGATACCCAGGGAGAAATTGGCGTTTATGGCGAGAGAGGATATTACACAGAACCTCCGTGAGGTTTAATGCGAGGGCGAGGGAATGAAAAGTACCTATATTTCAGCATCAGCAAGTGAGTAATGCATTCATGAACAGATTCCTCCCAGGTCAGAGACAGACTTCGATGCTGGATTTTGCTCGACTTCGCTTCACCGACGCAAGCCCAACGCGCTCTACATTCCAGGAAATCGGTCTTAGTGACTTGCAACGGTGAGACAACATACTTTCGTTCAATTCTCGTCTTTCAACGTCAAGCAGCTGCACTGCGATACGGAAGGGCATGATAGATCGATCGATCTGGACAGTCTGGAAAAGACCTTGCTGCTCACTCGGCATAATGCGAGGCCGTTGCAACTCTGCAGTGCGATCCAGCCATGGCCAAGTCTCTGCATGAGAAAAGCTTCAATTCACTTGCAGACTTAGTAGGATTGAGCTGCACAAGAGCTGCAATGTAAAATGCTTCTGTTATCACAATGGGTGAGTAGAAAGCATCCAGAAGAGTGACGGGTCGTGATTCGAAAAATGCTTCTCCACTGTGCGACTGAACACGGCTTTGCAAAGGTTCACAACGTCTTGCCCCGGCGGTGAGGGTATATGCGAGCTCACGCCGATTGTATGATGGACGATTTGCTGGCGCCATTGACGCGACCGCCAAGTCACTCTATCTGAGTTTGATCCTTTAGGCGGACATTAATGGCCAGTGGTTGAAGATGAAGTGAGTAAGCTCCGTTGCTGCGTTAAGCTGAGGAGAAGCCCTACGGCGGTATCATTTATGGAATCTCCGTCCTCGACTATGCTATGGATGTTACGAGCGAGCGTCTGGATTAAGGACGTCGTGCTCCCAGTGTCGCGTTCGTCTGACTGTGTTCATAGGTCAGATTGTTGCCTTCGGAGAATACTTGTTGCCCATTCGTCGTCGTAGATATAAGCTATATGCAACGTCAGCCATGAAAATTGTTGAGCAGTGCACATAGCCGAGAAAGTGTTTCATCTTCAGCAACAAGCAACTCTACGGGTCAGTAATCGAGGTACTGCTTCGAAATGTCAGCTTTCTGGTGTAAGTTCCTGTGGTTTCCTCGATAGCTGGCACGAGCTCGATCCGAATGAGAACCCGAATTGCATATCTGATGGAGGTACAGCTTCTGTCTTGCGCTTGACCTGCAAAGCAATGCTGTCTCTGCAGGGTATGAAAGAGGCGTGGTGTATTTGATTTTTGCATCGTCAGAGGCGGTAGTGATGCACAATTCGAGCGCATACCAGCTGTGTACATTGCAGATATGCAGGTAAGTGTACGCATGAAGAAGTGCTTTGTCTCGATCAGTATGTATGAAAGATGCCCGTATTCTCCTAAATCGGCTGGAGGACGACCCGTGTCTATCTTCGGCATTGCAGATGGTGGCAGATGAAGATGCAGATTCCGGATGTTTGATTCAGCATTGATCGTCTGTCACGCAAAAGCCGTTGAAATTTTCGTCCACATGAAGGGAGCAGATATTATCGTTTGCTCAGGGTGGAGGAAGATCAGGCCAAGGTCGCAGAGCGGCGAGACGGTATCAACATCCCCCGTGCCAGGAAGCAGGATCATCCATGGGATCGTGTTGGAAGTTGTTGTGATAACGCCGACCTCGCACCGTGATGATCTGCAGTAGCAGCGCGTGTTTGTTTATTATGCCAGCGCAGATGGAACAGCACATCAGCAGTCACGGTGTGCGTGGTGTTTCAAGAGCTCCTTTTGCTTAGGATATCGATGCAGCTCTGAAGAACAAGACCATACATCGGCTTGCCGAAAGCTCCCCAGGCTGGCGGATGCGGCTCAAAGGATTGAGTTTCACCACATTGTCGGCGGCAGCGGCCGACTCGTGGTCGATCGGGTATCAGTGCATTGCCTTTTTGGGGTAAGCTCCATGCATGCTCGGAGGAAGAGTGAGACTTTGGCGAAGCGTGAGCTGTTGCATCTCATGTGGGAGATGAGAAGTCGTCGCCAAGATGAAGTTGCAAAACGTGTGCGTGTTGAGATGTCGCTGAGGCAACGGTTCACCGACGACGAGAATCCATGGCAAAGTCACCGCCGTTTTGAGATCACCTGGGTGTCGTTTGATTGCCATCTCCGCGAACCACGTCTCGAGGTGAAGTTGATGTGGTTTGGTGGACACGTGCTGTTGTGGCTGGCGGAAGCTCGAACAGTGATCCCACAAAAGCCACTTGAAGACGACGACGCAAGCATCGGCAGTGTGTAAGGCTTGGCTTGACAAAGTCGCAGCAGATAAGACGGGCTAGATAACGCCTCTGGGTCTGGTATGTCTTGTTTGGTGAGGGGCATCCACGCTGCTCATGCCTATTCAAGCCTCACCGCAAAGATCTCGCGGCGAGAGGTTGGAGACATCTGAAATCCTGAAAGTTTGAACTGCATGACGTTTGCTCCTTCCAGAGCTCGCGGGTCTCCAGGTGCACCGTGTGGATCTTGGTTCTTTCCCGCAGGTCGATATTGCGGGCTCGGATAGCAGGCAGCCGGCCGCTGCATCTCCCATCCCTGCTTCCCTGCCTTGCTGGCGATCTGCTGTCTGGTTCGTCGTCGCCGTCCACATCAGCGACTCTGCGACGTCTCCCGTATGGCTCGCTGCACGACGCTCGCCAACGCCGGAGAATTGGGGCAGCCACGGACTCTGCATAGCGAGCGCGGCGCCTTGTCCAGGCTGACTGTTGACGACAAGCAACATGCAACAACGGGACGCCCTGAACCGCGCAACAGTGCAACATGTTGATACTGTTTGGCTAGTGGCCCGCTCTGGATCATCGCTCCGGAATGTCCTCCACTGGGCGCTGGCAGTGATAGTCAACACGCCCGTGCATGCGCGGCGCTTGTGTGAAAGTATGATGCTTGCTAAAGCACGTTTCTTGCTGATGCCCTGTGCTTGTTCTCGAGAGCCAGCCAACTTCCATGATTGCACCATCCCGTGCAGAGTTTCGACCTGCATGAGAAGTCACTACTTCACGACGTCTTTTATTCACCTCTATCCCTGCTCCCGCCCTTTCTGATCCACTCCTTGCTGTTGGGAACCCTTATCACTGGTGGATCTGGTGTGCTATCGGGTTCGGGGACTGGCTGCATGAACGATCTGCTGTACTCACAATGATTCCGAACGAGGAACATATCTGAACCTCATCTTCGACTGCGTCGTGGCCTCCTCGGCCACACTATTGGAGTCAAACAGGCATTGTGCTTTGGGTCGGGAGGAACGCTGGACGTTCGATTAATTAATTCTGAACAATGCGGCCGCAGGCATATTCTTACGAGCGATCCTCCCAGATCGATAGCTCGCACAGGGTCTCGTCCTTTGGTACCATTCGACGGGTGTATCGCTTCGATGGCATCAACAAGACGAGGTCGACTTGGGACGGCCTTCGAAAGGTAAACATTCAGGACGACATTGCCATTGACTGTGCTAATCGTAACGACAGGATCCTGAACTATGGTCAAAGGAAGGAGATTGCATAATCCACTTTTACTCTCCAAATACATCAAGAAGAGGGCCTAGCCTGAGAATCCCTTTCAAGGTCGTCGAGCAAACGAATAGCAGATATCTGCTTCAAGACTGCTTACACAAGGCCGATCCAACGAGTCCAACGATTAGCGATGATGACCATTCCGACAGTGGCTATGGTGGATCCGTCTCAAGCGATGAAGCGATGCAATGCGTAGAGCTCTTTATATCGCCACCCGCGCACGCCACCAAGCATGAAGCTCACATCTTTCACCTTAGTACCCGGAACTACTTCGCCTATCTCTTGGATGCTCCACTTGTCGGTGAGAGTCTAGGACGGGCCCTTATTGGACTATGGAAACGCCTTCAACTATGGCAGCCGAACGATATGATTGCATCCGACTTTCGCGTCTATTGTCAAGAGCAGGGCTACCTGTCATATGCCGAGAACCCGGACTATGCGTTGGCATCGCTACACTTCTGCGAGCAGACGAAGAGGAAAGACATGTGGGTCGATGCCTTCGCTCATTGCGCCGGGATGTACGAGAGACTGCAGCGAAGTGAAGAGATTATGAGCCTGAGCAGTACCTCGAGAGCATTGCTGAGCACCGCTTCCCTGAAGATGGAACAACACATAGCCCAAGCCGTCAAGGGACTGGGAACTTTCCTAGAGGAAGAGCTTGGGCTCGGAAATCTCGGCTTATCAAGACCCTTGAGGGATCACTTGGACCTTTACAGGAGTACATTGTACACCTTCTACGTGAACAAGATTGGTTACTGGCCTCCCGAGGACTCTAGGTCGTTGGACAAGCGACTGTGGCGCGGCATGTACAACGACTTCCGAAGCTTGTACGAGTATCTCGTTGATACCTCATCGTCGAACGATCGAGCAGGTAATCGTGCGGACGGGGGCATCTGCGTTATGCAGAACCTGCACATCTTTGACGAACGCCACGACTACACTCACTTGCCACATCCACTTCCGTTGTTACCTGAACAACCCCTCCGGAAGCGCACCATCGATGCTCAGAAAGGACTACGATCATTCAAACTTGGTCGATCGAACACGACCGTTGATTCCAGAACAGTGGAGACTCCAGCTCAGGCCCTGAAGAAGGCCACGAACTCGCATAGGCCTGAAGTCGTCAACAATCACCTGGTCCAAGAATACATGCGGTTTGAACGTATGAAGCTTGAAGAAAAGACTACCGTCACCGAAGCTCGCAAGGTCCGATTCATGCTTGTGTATTGCACTTTACAGACACTTATCAGCATCACAAGAGCACCTGCGGAGGTGCGAGATACCGACACACCATCATATCCGCTGTGCGTACTCTCAACCAGATATCCACCCTGGATGGATGACGGAAGCATATGGCAGGTGCCCAAATCACCGATCAAGGTATCAGAGGAAGACCTACCTGTGGAGTTAGCCGACACGAGTGCAAGTGCAGCGGCAGAAGCAGACAGAATCTCGATTCATCCGGACTGCGAAGCCGACAACGCGAATGACTACTTCTCGAACATGAATAGCATCTCCCGCTCCGGATCCGACATGAGCTTGAGCTCCATGGCGCCGCCAGCAAGAAAAGGTAGTCAGCTAGGCCGTCGTGAATCCATCATGAGTGGCGTCAGCTACCTGCACCGCTCAGTCGTCGGCAGCATATCCAGGACTCAGCGACGCGGAAGCCTACTATCTTCCCGATGTGAAAGCCTCCTCTCATCGATCCCCAATCGATCCGCCACATTCTCCTCCTACCAAGAAATTGTAGTCGAAGGCTACGGCAACGGCCTCGTAACAAAATCCTCCTCCATCTTCGCCATGTCCGAAACCACCTCCCGCAGAAGCGTGGACGAAGAAAGCATCCGAACAATCATAGCCGAACTCCCCGCCGACTCAATCAACAACAACACAATCCCAACCCTCGAAATGCATCAACTCTCCCTAGCTGAAGGCGTAAAACGACCAGGAGGTCCAGACGACGCTCTCAAAACTTTAGAATCAAACAATTTCTCCCGTTTCGATTTCAACTTCACCGCCCAAACTCAAGAAAAACACGTCACAACTCCCGAAGAAGCTCCTCAAGCCAAGCGACAAAAACCTTCCTCCTACGCCGCAAAACTCCTAGCCCGAGCGTCATCTACCCGAGAATATAAAAAATCAACTAGACCTACCCTGAATGCTGGATGCTATGCACCCAAGGGCTCAGGGGCAGCTTCGCGTTCTGCTCCAATGCTTACTATGACGACGATGGAGGTTGATGATGGGGAGGAACACGAGGAATATGATATTCCAAGACAACTTCGACGCGTGAGTCGATTACCGAATTTTGGGAGAATGGTGAAGCCGGGGGCGATTTGTGTCAGTCCGACGAGGATGGAGTGATGGGAATGATGGAAACTTTCTTTGGTTTCTTTGCTGCTGCTCTTGACTGACTGTCCTTAATTTGGACTATTGCTCTATACCCCAGTGCCATGCCATGAATCTTGTTTGTTAGTTAGCTAGCGAGATCGACCAACCTATCAATCAGTGTTTCTTTATTGATATATCAATGCTAGTACTTTTCCAATGATATTGTCTCACAAGGAGGTAGTGTAATCGAGAAAGGTATCATTCAAATTTGTAAAGCACGGAGTCTCGCATGGGGTGGATTTGTTGATATCTACCAAGAATATGTTTGCCGTCGACCTCAGCTCTTGAATTATTTGAGCTTCTGCTGGACTCCGCAATGAATGTTCGTTTTGTCTTCGGCCTCCTCCCTGGTGCCGATGTAAGATCTTTCACAAATATGCCGAGCTGATGTCCTGGAGGCGGAAGCGCAGCCGGCAAAGAGGTCACCGATCTCCCTTTAGCCCATGCTGATGGCAGGAAAGGAGGCCAAACTCCAGCTTTGATAGCAGGTCGGCCTCTTCCTTGTTCGGACATGCGAACTCAGTCTGAAAGGACCTTTGTAGTGGTGTACATGTCCTTGACCATCCCTTCATTCGGGTGGCGAGTCCGTGGCCCGTGATTCGCATCTCAAGTGTTATGGTGCTTCCCATGGCCAATAGCTTTAGCTTTGCTCCCATCGCTCAGCATCTGTTGAATTTGCACAATCATGTCTTCCGCTCGTTTGATGCGATCCTCCTATGGAACTTCCTGGACCAATCTGCCGCTGTTCACCTGGACTGAATAGACGTCGCCGAGTGGGCTGTCTCGCCACTGTTGGGAGACCACGATATGGCTACCCTTGCGATTGTTCACCCAGCGAACATATGTCGGGTCTGGACCATTGGGATCATAGCCTTCTGGATTAGGCGTCTCCTCTGCAGCACGAGCAGCCTCCATCTCTGCACGGGTACGTCGCTTGGGCGCTGGCTTTGATAACAGCTTGTTGATTGTGTCCATCTGAGTACTGTTAGCAGGATTACCAAGAGGCTGTAGTGAAGCAAGTTCATACCTTCTCCTCCTCGTTGCGCTTCTCGCTGAGGTTCTTCCTGCGACGAGCCATCTCGGCACGCCTCATAGCGTGCTCTTCGGCAGTGAGGTGTTTCTTCTTCTGGGCTTCATTGGAGAGCGACATGAGCTCGCCACCAAATTCATCGACCATACCGCCTCGTTGCCGTTTGGTGAGCTTGGTGAGATCAGGCGTGGCGCTACGTGAATTGTCGTCATCCTCATCGCTTTCCCCTTCCGCATCTTCTTCCTCCTCTTCCTCCTCGCCCTCGGCGTCTTCATTCGAATCCAGCTCGCTAAGCTCATCATCGTCGTCATCTTCCATTTCCTTGTCCTCGACAGACTTGAGTGGTCCTTCCGGCGGTGCTGTTACAGTGACATCCGGCTTGGCCTTCCCCGGTGGCCGATTCTGCTTGATTACAGGCGGAGGCGGGTGGTCTTGCTGCAGTTCGTCTTCATCGTCATCCTCCTCACCTTCTGCGTCTTCTTCGCTGTCCTCATTTCCGAGCATGTCTTGGTCCACTTCACCCTCTGCGTCCTCATCATCGACCTCTCCTTCCGCGTCCTCCATGTCCTCGTCCAGATCATCCGAGTCAGGGTCGACAACCGTTCTAGGGTTGCGAGTCGCTCTTGCCGCGCGTGGAGGTGGTGCTGGAGTGTCATCGCTCTCGCTGGGGGTATCTGCGTAAGGATTGGGAGGAATGGCGGAGCCTGAGGTGGCTTGTCGCAACTTGCTTGGAGGTGCCTTCACGGTAAGTCGCAGCGATGTCTTACCATTCGCAGGCCGCGCGATCGAGGCAGAGGATCGTGATGTGTTCGGACTGGTTCTGGCATTAGCTCGCGAATACGGCTGCGTTGCGTCTCTTGCTGTGGTTCCCGAGACGGCGCGAGCTGAGCGGCGGGCTGGAGGCATTTGCGCGGTGGTGGTCGCGATAGCCAAATGGTATCGCGGCGAGGCAAGGATTGAGATATAAGGTGTGGTGTAAGAGCATGGGAAGTTGCGCGATCTAGGAGTGCCGAGGAATGCTGACTGTCTTCCACTCTCTGCAGGACGAGTGCGGATGGACAGTCACAGCCTTCTCGTGTTCGCTCTTCGCCTTGCCTTGCCCTTTCCCTATGAGGTGCGCGTGTGGCCGTATTATTGTGCATGCACGACACGACGTGGAAACTGCCGCTCGCTCGCTCGCTGATCGCCTCGCTTGATACGCTGCAGTCGCGTTTGCTCACTCAAGCCTCAAGCCATCCAGCCGCGCCGATGACAGCCTCGCACGCCAGTCCTGCTCGCATTCACATGCACATGCACTTGGAAGCTTACAGCTCCATTGCCTTCCATGCTCCCCTGCCTGCCCGCCCGCTACGCTGGCATGTGTCGCTGCTTCAAACAAAGGAGATGCCGGGTGTGACATACTTGCTGCCGCCAATGATGGCCCGAGGCGGTTGATACGCTGGCAAGTTTGCTGCTCCCGACGATGAAGTGCTGATTGGCCCTCCACTCGACGTCTTCAGCCGCTTGTTGCTGTCTGAGGATTCCATCGCGATGGCACGTGTGCTACGATTGGAGAAGATCGGTTTAGATGGAGATATAATACTGGATGACACAGGAGAGTGCAACACCAGAGCTCCGCAAACTCCTCCGCATGAATCTATGCACGGCCCGCACGCTGAACCACTTTCTTCATGAACGATTCATGTGTTGCCAAGTCTTCCGACATCCGGCTTTGCCACTGTCAATTCGTCTTTGCAACAGCTTCACATCAGGGTCCTACAAGATCATGGCGGATGAACTGTGTGAAACCATGCGTACCTGCATGCGAAAGTTCACAGTGTCTATTGCCCTCGCTGACCTCACTGACCAGGGTATGTGAAATTTCGGCCCAAAGCCGCAGGGTCAAAGTGAAGGGCAAATGCACGCTCGTTTCCATCGAAGAAGCTATGTGCTCAACTGTGACCTTGGGCATCTGGCAACCACAGCAATCATTGAATGCCTGATGCTTTTCATCAATTGCCATAAGTACGACATGGCTTTCAGATTCAGACTCCGGTCGAGCGCATCATCTGCCAATATCCCAATATGGGCATCGCCACCGAAGTCAGCAAGATCTTTGCAAGTCCTGATGTTAAAGGTTCCCGATGTTGAAGGCAGCTCTCTGGAATCAATCAAGCTGAGCCAGCGCGTTCCGTTTATACACCGGGAATAACAACGAGTGTTGAAGAGTGGTTCCGATCAACCCGGAGTCCTTCCATCAGTTGTGATGAATGACACGTAGAGTATACTCAACGCGGTGGCGCGTGACCAGCATTCAGTCATCGACAAGCAAAACTTTGTAACGATGAGGCTGTGAAGAAGATTTCCAGGAACTTGCTCACTGAACATGTGCAGTCGGATCATCCAGGGATCGGAGTAGACCGTGTACAACCTCGCCAAGGCTGAGTCTCGCCATTCAACATTCCATCACAGCAGAAGTCTCACCACAGTGAAGAAAGTATATATTAACAAGACAGCGATGACTTTTATAGATTCCTACCACATCGCAACACAAAATCCAAAGAATACAACCACTTCACGACAACGTCAAACTCAAACTCAAGTAACAACATTCACACCATCAACCCTAGCACAACAACATCACACCAAACCATGCGCTGCCTCTGCCAAATCTGCGGCCGTCGCTTCTACGACGACGACCACACCAGCAATCCCCTAGCTCACTTCTGCATCGGTCTCGATGGCCCAGCTATCGTACACGAAGACGCGGATGAATCAGCTCCACATACACCTGAGCTTGAGAAGTCAAAAATCGATTCCGAAGCACAATGTGAGTATTAGACAAAATCACATCAAGGTGCTGCTTTTTTATTGACGGCTTTTTCTAGCGATACAACTCCCAGCCCCAGCAGACCTAGCAGAGATTGCGAGATTACGGCTGGAGAATGAGAAATTGAGGTCGAGGTTGGAGAAGGGGAAGAAGAATCATGTTGTTTTTGTGAATGATTTGTGAATTTTGATGGGATCGAGAGTCAGGCAGAACAGGACTGGTCTGATGATTTTGATGTATTATAATTGATTGGCATGGCGTGGCGTCGCATACCTAGGAAGGTATCTCGGAAGTTACGGTACTGAGTGGATCAGGATGATTCAGATTTTTGAATATGTTATTGGTCATTGATCGACCATTTTGCGTCGACTAGTTTCTCTTTATATCTCTCTCTCCCTACCAGAAACAGGTCGTATCTCGACCTTCTTCAGCCATGCGTCCGAACTCTACTGAACTACAAGCTTACCGCCTGCGAGTGCGGCGACTTCCAGTGTCTTGTCTTGCCTTCGCTTTCCCATCCCGAATTTCCCTGTCCTCGACGAATGGCTCGTCAGCTGCGGATTTTTCGTAAGCTTTGGTGTTGATTCCCTCAAACACAAATAGCTTGTTGATTCCCAACCAGACTCGCCAAATTTACCATCACTTCCTCGAGGTCTGGATTACATGGCTCGCAAATTCCAAATTTGATGTTATGTTTCTTGAGAAAACTGTCAGGACCAACCTATTCTAATCCCAGGACAGAATAAAGGTCTGCCGTCGCCTCTGAATGAGTTTACGATAAGGGCCTGTTCTCCGATCTCGGGCTTTGTAGGTCGTCCTAAGTAAAGTAACTGGGACGAGGACGGAAGGTGGCGGCTACCATAATGTACACCAATCCTCCTTGAGCTGACCATAGCGTGTTGATAAATGCAAATCGATCAGATAATGTATATATCCTCCGTTTTGATGTCTCCCGCATCCACTGCTTTCATCATGGAACCTTGCATGATACTCGATACCTGGTCTCCATCCCAAAGCATCGTGACCCCAATGATAGTATAATACGCATCTTTCCTACTTGGCCGAGCGAGTGTCAGAGGCACCTTCAGGCCTAGCAATATCCAGACCTCATCGCCGGTTTTAGCAGAATCGCGCGTCCCAATTCTCAGGTCAGGGGTATTGAAAGCTGTGAATATTTGCCAAGGCTCTGTAGATTCGTCCCGCTCCACCCGATGTAGAAGATCAACTCGGAAGCCGCGCACTTTGAGCAGCCTATCTGGATTCTTGTGCTGGTCTTCATGAAACGAGACGATTGGCTCTGTGTCTCCTGACGCAATGCAGCCTTCAAATGGGAGCTCTATGCCATCGAGGTATTTCTGGTACTTGGAGCGTTGGTCTTGTCGAAGACTGTGTTCAGGGACCCAGCTGGGGAAGTGGTTGTCAATTCTGCTCGGCTCCCTCATCTGCGTCGCGGACATGAGCACTTGTAAGCTCTTCTCCAGAGAAATTATAGATTTCGTAGCCGACGTTAAGGTATGTGCAACGGTGTTCTCATCGCTGTAGTCCGCACTTATACCGTGAGAAGGATTAACCAAACCGATGAAGGCATAGATCTTGTCCCGAGGATCCGAGCAAGCGCAAATCTGGGAGTGTGGAAGGATCCCGGAGAGCGAGATGTATGCTTCACAATTGTTCGTTTGTGAGGCATTCGAAGGTGGCGATGTCTGTTGTCGGCGTACGGAGGCGAGCTGTGATTCAGACCATTTCGATTTGCTCTCAAAAATAAATTGGACCATTGCCCATGCTTGGTCGATCGTGTTTGAGGCTTGTTCGTCGAACTTACGAAAAGTGCTGATCATCTGTGCAATACTGTTGCCAAACGTCTCGATCGGTGCAGGCGAAGTTACGTCTGATTGATTCGTTGATACCTCGTGCTTTGTTCGTCGTTTCGTAAGCGCTTTGGAAATTGCACCTCGCCTAGATTTCTTGTCTTGCTTGTCGTATTGCTGATGTAGCTTGTGGAGCTCACTGGCATTTCTAAATTCTGAAAGTTGTCGCAAAGCCTCGTGACATAATAGTCTATTACTTGACATATGCGAGAATCCGTGTTTCATGCAATCCCGTAGCTCAAACCAGCCAATGTGGATCCTTAACCCGAGCCTAACAATGTTGTACTCCATGTCAATATAAAACTCGTCAATGAGGAACGTGACGCGGCTTCCCAGAATAAATTCCTGGTATATCCAGGCTCTTGACCACCAAGGGCTCTCTGCTATGTATCGTAAATTATGGCAAGCTCTGCAAGCACGTTCTAAACGCCGATAGAAATCGAGATCAATGTCTGGATCCGGCAATTTTTCTCGGTCCCCTTGCACGTCATGTAGCTCGTGATGCTTCCTCCAGTGTGATAAAGTGTTCGGAAGATCATCGACTCCGGGCGCCGGTAACCAGGCAAGGACTTGCTCAGCTCTCTCATAGATAGCGCCCATCAGAGCGACTTGATGGCCTTTCTCGGTGATCGAGCTCTGATCGATGCAGATCTGGTCGCACCAAAGAAGAAATTCGTTCTCATCGGGATGAGCCTGCCGCCAGAAATGAATGGCGCTCCTTATTGCATGGAACAAGTTTAACGACACAAAAATTTTCTGGCCGTTGATGGTAAGTGACCCACCAATGTAGTTTACTCCACCATGTATCTTTTCATAAACGTATCCGTCCGATTGAACGCAGCGTTCGTCGTGTAGTGCTTTTGATTCGCCCCAAGGATATGACAATGCAACGTACTGCAGCCGCTGCACACGCATCGATAGACCATGCGTTAGTGTATGTCGTCCTCCTGCAATGTCGATGCGAAGCAGTCTAATCTCCTCATGTTCAAGGCTCAGTGGGTTATACTCGAGCGAAGAAAATCCTGGGTTTGGCATTTGTAGAGAGCAGTCCGTAGGATCCCGGAGAATGTGGGAAGTCGGAATTCCCTTGGGGAATGGTCCTTTGTTCAATGTGCCATGAGTGAGTGTAGGTCTTTAAGGCTGAGCGCGGGGCCACTGTCTTCTCAATTGTCCACGTGATCGGGAGCGCAGCAAAATACGCCACATCCACGAGATTGATCCCATGTCTCAATGACTGTTAGCGGAGGGGCAGACGCAGTCGTCGATGTGAAGGCAGGGAGTAAGTAGCAGTGGAAGGCGCTAGCTCTTACCCATGTCGACTCGCCAAGACCCTGGGTTGAGAAGGAACCACCTACGTGAGAATTCCGTGCTTACTGCGAATGGATCATCAACTGAGCTTCTTTGCAGTAGGACACTCAAGAGAAATTATCGTCTCCAGAACTTATCCACACACCTTGTTGGCACGTCAATGATGCTCAATCGTCCATGACACTTTTACACTAGAAGCCTTCCACACCGATTCGCCAGCATTTCATCCCTCATTCAAAAGTCCTTTCCCAAGCATGCATGCTTTAATCAATCACAAATCTCCTTCCGCAATAATCGCACCAAAGTCTTTCCTAACAGTAAGATCCGTCCAACCATCCACGTTCTCAATAACAAGGCCCTTCTCATTAGCCAAATGCAACAAGCAAATGAAACCGTACGAGGTACTGATATCCTGCATCTGTTGTTTCGGGTACACATGTTGGAGGTTATTCATAATATCGGTGAATTTGAGCTCGGATTGCTCGTCACCGAGGGATAAGGCTGGGATCTGAGGTCTGGTGGTTTCGGCGGGAGGAGGTTGCCTGTGATCGCGTTAGTAGAATGACTTTGTAAGAAGAGGATGGGTACTCACCTCTTCTCATATCCTATACCTCGCCACATCTCTTCTTTCAATCTCCGTACATCGACTTTCTTCGCGACACGTGCGTATTGTACGTATTCGGGTCTCATTCGTCTTGATTGTGCGATGAGATTGGCGCCGAATGCATCGCCGCTCGCGCCAGTTTCTGTTGGGCCTGTCAATGAATCGATTCCTGCACCAGTAGGTCCAGTAGGATCGATTTCGTCGACTCCTGGGGAGAAGTGGTCTCTTGCGTCGGCAAAGTCGTCATCATCATCGTCCATTACTCCAGCCATGGGGAGGTTGTCGTCCTGGAAGAAATTTGCATCGTAATCACCTTGCACGGCGTCGTCGGCGTCAGGTTGAGCACCTAGATCTGCGTCATGAGATGCCCAGTATGCTTCGTCCACTTCGTCGTTCAGGCCTGGTGGTGGCTGTCTGCCCGTTCCTCCGGGTTTGCGCGCACCAAGCTTAGCCTTGGGCTTCAGGAAAAGCTTCAGTAGATCTTTAGAGTTGAAGTGCTTGTCATCAGGCAAAAGGTTCCGACTCCGGCTCTTCCATTCTTTCTTGGGCAAGCATATGTTGTTATTGTTGGTTGCGGATGTATAGAGCAGATTCGCAAGGTCCTGAGACATTGGCGCGGCAAAGTCAATCTCGAAAGGCTCTTTCTCCTTTCGAGGCTTGGTCACCTTCTCTTTGCTGGCTTCCTTTATTCGTGCAATCTTCCAATGCTCTGGACCTGCCCAATTCTTCTGCAACGCGTTGTCAAAGTAGTTGAGGATGTTCTCCTGTTCGTCGCCAGGTCGGTGTTGAAGAGTAACGCCATATGATTTGCTGTTCGAATCGAAGACACCAACTTCGTCTACGCCAACGTCCTCACCGTGATCTGCGCCCGCTGAGACATCATACACTCGCATCTGTGGATTCAGAGCTGCGTCTCTGGCCCAAGCCTCACCTCCTTCGCCAAAGCCAACATCCGCTGGCATGTCAAAGATAGGCGCCGCATCGTCGTCGTCCATGCCAAATGCTGCTGTTTGGTCATCCAGGTTGATGCCGGTCTGATCAAGGTGGACCTCATCTTTGTCTGACTCGGGATGCTCGTCTCGCCAATTCTCAGGTGCCTTCAGGAAAGGTAGGTCGAGTGACCCATCTCCACCACCAAGCTCAAAAGTCTTCAGAGACGGACAGATATCGTTTGAGTCCAAAAAGATGAGATCGGGGAAGAAGCGAGCACCAAGACCAGCAATATCAACTGGCCCATCTTGCGGTACCGGCTCCTCTTCCTTCTCTTCTTCTTCTTGCTCGCCTTCCGGCTCCATGCTGTCCCGTCTCGACTCTTCCGCTGCTGCGTCTGCTGCATCGTCACTGCTGTCGAAAACAATGCGACCTGTGCTATCGATTGAGAGGTGGTTCATGAGGAGACCTTTCGCCCCGCCCTCGTCAAAATCAGCAGCTGCCTTTTTGAACAGCGGATCGACGGAGAATTCCAGTTCCATCTTCTTCAATCGCAATTGGTCGAAAGAGCCCACAAGTGTTGCCTCGGCTGATCTTTGCGACTTTTTCTTGCTCTTCTTCTTTTGTCCATCCTCTCCCTCCTCTTCGTCGTCGCCTTCCTCGCCGCCCTCCTCTGAATCTCCACCTTTCCGCTTCTTGTTCCCGCTATCTGCCAGACCACTTAGAAGCTTGCCGGTTTCGGTGGCCACACTGTCGACTCTGCTTGTGTAGATCTTCACACATCCGTCCAGAGTACAACTCGCCTTCTGGAAATTGACGCCATCGCCTTCCTTTAGTAGACTCATGTCGTGAAAGTAGTCAATCAGTGCGAAGTTCCAGGAATTGGTCGCGTTGATCTTGTTGTCTGTCGCCATCTTCATCCACTCCTCGAAGTTGGCAAGAATGGGCACTCGCTTCATGGGCGTGACATGGTCGCCTCGCACTCCATACGGATCGTCATCGTCTTGCGAGGGCGTGGAAGGGCCATTTTCGCCCACGCCTAGAGACCTCCGTTTCCGCTGCGGCGTGGCGACTGCTGCTCTGATCTCGCTCATCTGGCTCGAATGCGCCGCTTGTCGCGACTTCAGTCTCTTGGCCTTCTCTTCCTTGTCGTCATTCAGCGGAATCTGCACCGACTTGTGAGGAGACGCGAAGCTCGCTGACGTTGAGCCGCCGCCGGTCGCGCGCACACGAGGCATACTCGGGGAAAGTACAGATCGGAAATGGCAGGTGCGAATGGAGGAGCTAATATGCGCCGGCTTAATCGCGCGTTAATGGAGTGTTGTGACCCCTGCGTCGCGTTGTGTTTCGTACTACCAGACTGTACGGCGTCGCAAACGACGTTTGTTATGGGATGACTTCTGTCTTGGGCCAAATGCCCTGGCTCGGCCCTTCCGCTACAGCTCGTGCTTTCTCTGCCAAGGGTAAGCGCCACAAATGTGGCGTCATTGATGGTAATCATGGCTGTGCTGTGCGACGGTACCTCGAGCCGTGAACTTGCTTGGGCTCACGATTTGCTGGCAGCAAGCGTCTTCCAGTTCACTCGGCCAGGAACCAAGCTTTAGGCGGACGTCAAGGCGCAGCAGGCACTGTGCTGAGCTGTACATGATTCCTTTCGCCGCCGTCGCATCGCGATGCCGTACCTTTGCGCAGTCTTGAATATTGTTAAAGCGGCGACTACGATATCATACCCAGAATGCGATTCGAATGGCTAAACCACACCTGCGACCTGCCAACATGGCCATCAGACCTACTCCTGGTCAGAGACTGAGGGCTGCCAATCGACCGCCATATCGCGCCGCGAGAGCTTTCTATCTTACTCTATTCATTCTCTCCATATTCGCAGCGTACTCCATCCTCAGCCATGAGTACTTCGAAGCTTCTCCGCAGAAGCAGCTGCGCGCACGCGACCTGTTCGAACAGCCGATCACGACCTTAGATAACGACGAAGAATGCAGACTGGTGCACAAGAGCAGCGACCAATGCGCCTACATAAAAGACCATTGCCCATCAGACGAGGGCGGGTTCACAGCATATCTAGATCTCTACTATTGCCGGCTTGCACACGCCAAGCCGGTGGCCTTGATCATTCTCATATGCTGGTTGGGACTATTATTCAGCACCATCGGCATTGCAGCTTCCGACTTCTTCTGCATAGATCTCAGCACCATTGCTGGTTTCCTTGGTCTGAGCGAGAGCGTGGCCGGAGTTACCTTTTTGGCGTTCGGTAATGGCAGTCCGGACGTCTTCTCTACGTTCGCAGCGATGAGTACGAACAGTGGCAGTCTCGCAGTAGGAGAGCTGTTTGGAGCGGCAGGTTTTATCACAGCAGTTGTGAGTGGGAGCATGGCATTGATACGGCCGTTTCATGTGGCCAAGAAGAGCTTCGTGAGAGATGTGGGCTTCTTCATCGTTGCGGCAGCATTCAGCATGGTGTTCTTATGGGATGGCAAACTCCACTTCTGGGAGTGCGTGGCGATGGTCATCTACTACATCTTTTATGTTTGCTTTGTGATCGGTTGGCATTGGTGGCTTGGCCGAAGGAGACGACGACGGGAGAAGGAAGCTGCGGCAAGAGGGCATTTTCTACCACCCGAAGACGAGCTTGAAGCAGAAGAGGAATACCACGATGATCCTGAAGAAGCTCCCGATCCAAGACGACCCAGCGTTTCGAGAGGCGTGTCACGCGAAGACTGGTCTGCATTGGAGAGTGGCAACCCTTCTCCGTACGATGCTGGTGGCGATGAAGATGACGAGGAAGCAGCGAGAGACAGGTGGATGAGCGAGCTTGCGAGCAATATGCGACTTACGCGACCAACGCGATCGAGGAAGAATACGGTGACAGCTGTCAGGCCGTCTCTGGTCGGTGCGCTGGAATTTCAGGCAGTTCTCAAATCGTTGCAAAAGTCTCGCAACCACCAAACGATACCAATGGACTCGCGACGCTATTCTGATGACCCAACGTACACTACAGCGCAGCTGCAGGACCACTTGTCTTCGGTCTCTGATCCCGCGGCAAGGCCACCATTTGAGGTTAATGTCATTGACGAAAGCACGACGCCGGAAATGGAAAGACCTGGCACTCACGGTGCTCCATACTCTGCACCGGTTGACAGAGCTCCAGGTCGCAGTAGAGCTGTGTCAGCGAACGATGCTGCGTCATTACGACTTGACCTACAATTACCACATCTGACGCCCATACAGTCGGAGGGCAATCTTGTGGACCTGGCAGAAGACGAGGAAGAACGCACTCGAAACGAGTCCCATCTAGATGTGCCGACATCGGCTGGCCAGCAGTACCCGAGATCACCGACCTTGCGACTGGAGCCTGCGACGCCTAGAAGAGAAGCACCAATTCAGCGCAGTCGATCGCCCACAGCTACGACATCTGGCTCAATTCCAACCTCAGCATTGCTGGCACCTCCCGATGCTGGCCAGTACCCAAGGCAGCCTAGCACTGACTATTTCGTCCCTCGCGCACCTTCACGTCGAGGGACGGACTCGCCGCAAGATGATCCACACTCACCACGACTTGTGCCCAGCGCGAAATCGTTGCCAAAGATCGTCATTCCACAGCGTCGAGATAGGTCGCCGTCTAGCAGGAGCACGTCTCCGTTTCCAGCGTATCGCGATCATCCATCGCCCTCGATAACAGCCAGCACGAGGTCACCGATTAGTACACGTCCGCCAAGCCTGTACCTTCCTGCACCACTGGCCAGTGTCACATCGCCTGAGTCTGTTGAGGCTGAGGATAGCGCTGAAATGGAGAGACCTCGTCGACCGAACAAGCTTGCCAAGGTATGGCCGTATCGCCTTCTCCCACCTCCTGGTGTCATGATCTCAACACTGTTCCCAACTATCTACCATTGGAGCGATAAGAATTGGTGGGAAAAGCTTCTTGGTATTGTCGCAGCTCCAAGCGTATTCTTGTTGACCATCACTCTGCCTGTCGTGGAGAACGAGCAGGACTCTGATGCTCAGAAAGGAACGCCATCACAATCACATCCACACAAAGACTGGAGCCTGGACACGACCCGATCTAAGAGCAGTGCTGGTGTACAGACTCTGGTGACCACGACCGGCATTAAAGGTGTCGCGCCGGAATGGCAGCATGACGAATCTGAGCCACATCCCCACAGCCATGAACACTATTCAGACGAGATTACTGGTACTCCGAATGTGACTGGCCATGGTAATACTGCTTCGGTCGCTGTTGGTACTGAACAACATCATCGGCACAACATGGGCAACAACGCTGTGCTTCACGCCTCAATCGCTGGCGAGCCAGGCCAAATAAATCCGGAACTTGTCGACTCGCCGAAAGCAGAAGACGAGCCACAGAATGAGCTCTGGAATCGTTGGCTGACTATAGTCCAAGTCTTTCTTGCACCCATATTCATAGTGTTTAGCATTTACCTGCAGGCACCATCTGAGCTGCCAACAACCTGGCTGATCAAACCGGTCCTGATCAGTCTGCTCGTGAGTCTGGTGCTACTTATCCCGTTGCTTCTGACCTCGACGCCTACTTATCGACCTGGCTATTACCGCATCATCTTGAGTCTCGCGGGATTCGTTGTCGCTATTGGCTGGATCTCGGCGATCGCATCTCAGGTGGTCGGCGCGCTCAAAGCTCTTGCAGTCATCCTCAACATGTCGCACGCGATCATGGGCCTTACAATCTTTGCAGTAGGAAACTCACTCGGAGATCTAGTCGCCGATGTCACCGTGGCGAGGCTAGGCTACCCCGTCATGGCTTTGTCTGCCTGTTTCGGTGGTCCTATGCTCAACATCCTTCTTGGAGTTGGCTTGAGCGGATCGTACATATTGATCCGTGGAGCCGAGCGAAGGCACGAGAAACATCCTAACAAGGGCATCAAATTTCATACATATCACATCGAAGTCAGCAAGACGCTCATTGTCTCCGGGATCACTCTGCTCATCACCCTGGTGGGGCTTCTGATAGCAGTGCCTCTTAACAAGTGGGTGTTGAGTAAGAGAATCGGCGTGGCGCTCATTGTTTTGTGGACAATCAGTACGATATTCAATGTTTTGATTGAAGTCACCGGTCTCCTTGGTGGCGCGGAAGAACTGTTACATTTTGGGTCGAATTGAGAATGGCTTCTTGTTTATACGCGCGGACTGGATCATTCGTTGCGATACCCCTCGGTAGTTTGGAGCGTCGGCGTAAGAACATATGTATTTCTCGAAGAAGCAAACAGTGCTTGTATATAGTCATGATTATGAAGACATTGAGAAGTGCAGCCAATTCCCCTGGCGAACGACTGTGAAGTGTGCCTGCCTGCGAGCGGAAGCCAGGCCGGCAGGCACTCGGAAGTGGAAACCGAGTTCGGCAATTCTTCCCGTGGGACTGATAGACTTGCAGGAGCAACCTGTCTTTGAATGCTCACACACAAATACCGACATTCTTGTCTTGTCTTCGTTCCAACAACAACACCAACAACATGGGCGAAGTTGAACAAAGAAGAAGTCTTAAGATCTCAATCCTGGGATGCGGTAAGCCATTCCTCGTTCCTTCCGTTACGTCAAGGCATTGACATCTTCAGGGTTTATGGGCACAGCTCTGCTCAAAGCTTGGATATCTGCACCAGGAAGTTCCAACTACACATTCTTCGCTCACGTTCGTGGCGAGGCATCATTCCGACGTCTCCTGGACGATTTCGGCGTCTCGACTGAAAGAGTGAGACTAACGTATGGCAACGACGATGTTGTGGGCGCAATGAGCTCAGCAAACATCGTGATCCTCGGATTCTTACCCACTGATCTTGGCACTATCCTACGAACTCCTGGTCTGGCCAAGAAACTTTCTGGGAAAGTCATCGTGAGCGTGTTGGCGGGAGTCTCTACGCAACAGCTTCTGGATGAGCTATCAGCAGCATACGCTGGAGGAGACTTCAAAGCGGCATGCGTAATACCCACCCTCGGTTGTGAAATCGGCGAAAGCGTAACCCTTCTCGCAACACCCTCAAACAGCTCATCCCAACCTCACTACCAGCTCGTAGAAGAAGTCTTCTCCCACATTGGATCCGTTGTCAAAGTCCCCGAAGCACAAATGGCTTCTGCGACCGCGATCAGCGCAGCAGTCCACGCTCTGTCTATCGTAGCGATGGACACTGCTGTAGATGCGAGTGTCGCTGAAGGTGTTCCTAGGAGTTTGGCCCAGGACATCGTCTCGAGTTGTCTTAAGTCGTCTGGAGCTATGTTCGCATCAAAGGCTTTCACTCCGGAATCTATGAAGGCGGCTATGTCGACTCCGGCGGGAATTACGATTAATACTTTTGTGCATTTAGATAGGGGTACTAGGCCGGGGATTGCGGGGGCTGTGAGGCATGCGGTTGGGTATACGAAGAAGATGAATGATTAAGCTGGTATTGGAAAAATGGAATACTTGAGAATCACGAAGCTGACCTAGAGGATAGAAGCCAGTCTGAGCTTGATAGAAGCCAGAGCGTCGATCCACTTGATTGAAGAAGACGTCAGACAATGAGAAAGAATTGGAAAATGCTCAGATCGAGGATTCTTGAGATGTCAAAACCATTGGCCGTATTAAACTAATCTCTAAAATCCTCTGCGCCGATTTTTCTATGCAAAATGCTTCCTGTCACAAGACAGCTAAAGTCAATCCATCGCTAAAAAGTCCGTCCCCGATATCAGAAGGTAAAAGAAAGCCATAAGCTCGTATAACCATGAACGCTTTTCATCTGCGGAGCTGGGTGCCGCTGACGAATTGGTTGTTGATTGAATGTCCATAGGTTGATACGCTTAGAGCGCGCTGATTGGCGAGCAGGCAAGATTGGTGTTGATGAGACCAACCTGGTCGGTGGAGCAGCAGTAGGCGCTGCCGGTGTCGCAGTTGGTGCCGAGCAATGGCAGGTTGAGGGCACAGCTGCCACCTATCGAAATTGTTAGATCACTGCGCAGCTGTGATTGAAAAGGGACAGTTACTTACCGAGGACATCGTTACCAGTAGTTGCACCAGCAGTGTTGCAGCAAGAGACAGCAGCGTTGACGTTGCAGTCACCCTGGGATGGGACAACAGTGGCGACTGGGAGGTAGGTGGAGGTGGTCGAGGTCATGATTGGGAGCTTGGCCAGGGTGGTTGGCAGGTAGGTGGCTTCTGGTGCCTTGGCGTAGGAGCTGGTCTCGACTGCGTAAGCGGCCTTGACAGACGAAGATGGGATGTACTCGGCGACGCTCTTGCTGGGAGTTGGGTACTCCTCAGCGTAGGTGGCGTATTTCTGGTACTCAGCTGGGATGTCGTACGCGGAGACAGAGGCGGCGGCGACGGCCAGGATGGAGACGATGCTGGTGAAGGAAGGCATTTTGATTGATTTGGTTTGGGTTGGTTGTTTTGGTTAAAACGAGTGTATTGGGTTGGTGATTATTAAACGAGTGTGTTGGTTGATTGTGTTGATTGCTGGTGTGATGAGGAATTGTAGTTGGAGGGTTGGAGATGGGAGTATATATGTGATTTCTTGACAAGGCTCGTGGCCTCCCACCTACGTGAGTGCCTTGCAAGTGCTATGGGATGTTTTCCACTATGCAGGGTGAGATGAGGTTGAAGGCGTTCTGTAACGGGATTTCATCCTATTCTCGTGGTACAACCAGAGAACAAGGCGGAACTGTTCAGTGATCTTCGTGGTGCAATGTACCACATCCGCGTAGCTTCAATTGTGAGAGGTTCACCATGAAAGGATACATTGGGAGCTCCACGTGAGGTCGAGTCTTCATACTGCAGGAACCAAGGGTTGCATAACGCTCGTGCTTGGACCCGTCATGTCGGAAGTGGAATCTTGGTACCGCCAGAAATCTTCGAAATATTCCCACAATTGCCACTGCGGCTCTATATTTATCTCCCTGTCTCTACCCTCGCGCAAGTGGGGTTTCTGTGAGTGAATTGTGATGTTCAAAGTAGCCTAGCCGCGCACAGACGCTGTCAGCAGCTTGTGACAATCACGTAGGTGAATTATTTGCATACTAATGAAAGATTCACAATTCAGCACATTTGTGCACAGTAACACCGTCCCCAGTCCCATCCAACCCACCAATACAGTATAGTAGTCATAGTTAAGCCGCCAGATACATCGTCATCATCATTAAAGAGCATACCAATCCGCCGCATCAACACAAGATCCAGGGATTCTTCCGTCCTTGGAATCCGATCTCATTCGTTCCTCAATATGCAGTTCCTTCACCACAAGAATAGTGTTGTGTCTATTATGCTTGTCGCATTTGTCTTTGTCGCTAGCTACGCGGTCAGCTTCGTCAGTCAAAGACTTGGATCGTAGTGGGCTGACCCTGTACTCACAGAACCTGCTCTTGACGGAGTCACAGGAATAATTTCGTAGCACTTGATACGAGGACACCTTCGCCTCTTTCGTCCGTCTAAGAATTCTGGTTGTCATCCTTCTTAAACTTCGCTTCAGGAGTTGGTAAGAATTGCTTCGAGTTAGAGGTCTCATTGGAATTTGTGTTGTTGAAGAATAGGAATCCATGTTCCACGGAGCACTTAGCTGAAGGGTACAGCGTGCCGTTGCAGAATTGTCATGTCAACGGGCTGTTGGCTTGTTCATATGGGTCATCTGAATCACTTTGCGAGTGAGAGTCCATGATCGATAAGCTACACACGTTTGTCGTTGCTAGATGTTGAACCCGTTTAGCATGTCCACGGCACATTGAAGGGACTCACAATTCTAGACCAGATCGCGGTTTGTTGCTCGCGAGGAGGTAGATATCGTGTTCACTAAGACAGTTGGCTTGAAATTTGGACGTTGGTGTGTAGTAGAGAGATCGCAACTTGCGATGATTGGGCTCGACTCAGCGATCAGAGAATCAAAATCCTGATGAGCGTGGTTGCTTCTGCTGTCGGCGAGATTGTCCACGCGCTGAACGACAGTGTTTTAGAGAAGCCAAGGTCTTCTTCAGGAGGAATGCCGATCTCTGGATGTCACTCTCGAAATGGCGCGTGAAACCACGGGACGTGCAACGGCCGGCTTGGCCGCGCAGCCGAACCAGAATCAGGCTGCACGCGGGGAGCAGGGAAGCTGTCATTTGTCGGGGAGCAAGCACAGCTTCACCCGGCACAACTCCTAGATCTTCTTGCGGTATGCAACAAAAGTTGTCCTACAGCAAGGTGAGCAAGCAGTAGTACAAGTAGTCCTCGCAATGATGCACTCATGTTTCCTTGGCATTTGATCCCTCTTTGCAGCCCACTCCAGCAGTCTTTCATGAGCGATGGTCCCAATGTCTGGCATCAGCGGCCAGTCGGAGTCACCTCCATATTTGGTGGCGGCATCTTCAGGTTCACCAAATAGTCGTCGGCCACCACGGTAACCTCATTGTTAAAATAATACCACACATGCCCTTCCCGCTTCACACTCACCAAAACACTACCCTTAATCTGCTCGTGGACATTCACTGCCTGGGGGTATGGCGTCGCCATATCCCAATACGAGTTCGTCAACAGTATCGGCGGCGCGTCCGTGCTATTGACAGGATGAGGCGGATTCGTCACTTTTGTCGGCCATCCAACACAGCCGAATCCGTAGTTGATACCAGTTCCCAGTGTTCTTGGTGCCACCGCGGAAGCGAGCTGCTGGAGTTGGAGGACTTCGGGAAGGGTTTCTGGGTAGCGTTCGAAATCCTGGCAGACAGTGAGGAGACCGGCCCACGCTGATGCGGCCTCTACCAAGGGAGTTTTGGGATCGAAAAGGCCTTCACTGAACACGGATGCATTACCTTGGCGTGCAAGTTCGAGGTTTTCGCTGAGTTCCGTCCATCCCAGGTTCTGATTGTCTCGTCTTTCGACTCCGCCAGCAACGGCATTGAGAAGCTCGATTGCTGTTACATCAGTGCGACAGCTGCCGCTGACCGTCTCACAGTCTGCAGTAGGGCAGTCGCCAACGATGCCCTTACAATCTGGGGCGGGCAATGGTTTTTCGAGTGCCTGTTTGACCAGATCATCGAAGAGTTGAGGAGCGTCTTTGCCATACCAGGAGCATTTGGGAGAAGTCTTGCACCAGTCGAAGAAACGCTCGAGGACGGTCTTGAATGCGACAGCGGAAGTCGCGATATCGTAGGTGTAGTCCTGCGAGCGATCCACAACACTATCCAGGAGCATTGCTCGGATGTTCTTGGGATACAATTCTGCATATTGTACTCCCAGAACTGTTCCATACGAGACACCAACTTAGACTTGATCAGTTGTCAGCAACCTGTAGAAGTATCGCTGAAACACACCGAACGGTGGAGGTGGCACGTATCCTCCACCGTAGTGTGCGTATGGATTCATGTGCGGATTCATGTCGCCGCTGGTGCTGTGCTGCCCACTAGCGTGACCGTTGGTGTATTCTGAATTTTGTGGGCTTGCTTCGGGATGTATACCGTTCGAAGGATATTGGTATGGTTGAGGATGGCTGTACGGGTGATTTTGCTGCGGAATGTGCTTCTGCATGGTGGTGGTCGTGGTACGCGGATGGGCGCAGAGACTCCTTCCGCTCGAGGCAGCAAACAGAAGGTAGGGAAAGAGTGCGTGAGTCGAGGAAGGCGGACTCAAGAAATTCGAGAAATATGAGCTCGGTGAGGTGAGAGTGGTCGTAAGTCGGGAGTTCCAGTCGCAAGCTGTTCAGACAGAATGACAGGCGCGTGAGGGGCGAGCGATATGGATCTTTGACTTTGAGGAAATCCAGGTACGCGGTATCGTTCGCGACTACAGCAAGCGAGACCTTGCTCTGTCCAACACTAAATGGTATTCTACAGTGTTCCTTGCTCATTCATGCACGCACATCTTGGCTTGTGGTCACAGAAGTTTCGAATAATGCTTCCCAACCAGCCAGCGCTAGTATGAATGGGTTTATTTCCAACTGTGGGCGTCGCGAGGCAGGTCGCAGTGGGGCATCGGAGAATATGACAGCGATGGACGGACGGCAGTGTCCAACGTGTCAGGCGCAGCAGGAGGCAGGCGGGTTTGGCGGCGATGTGTCAGGATTCGTTGGCTGATTGAATGCTGTGTAGCACAATGCGTCTGCGAGCACCAGTCAATTTGCCTGTTCTCGAAGGGAGGCCCACAGCGGCCATGTGCCGGGTTCATACATGCAAAGCAAAGCGGCCTGCGGTCTGTGGTCTGCGGTGCGGCGCTGGGATTTGGCTGCTTCTCACCACGAGACGTGTTCTGCTGAAGCTTGCGAGACTCAACTCAATTCCACCACCACCAGGATTAGATTGGACCCTGGAATGCTGCTCTCGAACGCTGTGGTTGTGTTGCAGAACAACGTTGTTCTGATCTGCTGGTCTGCGCTTCACGGCGTGGCCCCGATGCAATGGATAGCTGCGCGACAGCAACGCGGTGTAGCTTTGGGCTGCCCTGTCCTGCGCCTGCTTGCCGGGTGCGAGGTATGTTGGGGAGGTATCGTATGCAGCTCGGAGCTTGCTGGCTTGTCTGCTGGTCTGATTTTGTCGGACGGTAGAGACAGAACAGGAATCAACTCTCACTACTCACAACGAGGGCATGCGGCTCCGCATCAGCAGATATGAGATATGCAGCAGCCCGCCCAGTCGAGTACACACTTATGAAGAGCTCCTCGATGTCGCGTATCTGCATCTGCTGGCTGCTGGCTCGAGCAAATAGGAGTCAGGTTTATGTGATAGCGGGGATTGCTAGTTGGAACTCGACCCAAGCGTTTGGGTCCGCCAGCAACGATAGTGCCAGTAGCAGGATGCGGGATACCCATCCGACTCCCGCGACCAGTAGTGGCGATGACGCGAGTTGAATCCTTCGTTGCTTGCTGGCTTGCTTGCTTGCACATCTTTCCGTCCGTCTCCTCAATCACGAGAACATTATGCTGTGCCATCTCCGCCCGAAAACGCGACCATCTCAATCACCTTGCAGACCAGCGAGACATTGTTAGCGACAGGCTACAGTTGCTCCGAACCGGCGTACCGAGAAAAGCGAAACATCCAGGGCTGCGGGTTCTTGTGAAGAAAAAGTGACATGTCGCCCAAACGATCTCATTTCCAACACCAGGCCACCGCACCGGTTGAAAGGTCCAACGGCATGGCGCTCAAAGGCACTCAATACGCGGCCTCGGGAGCACTCTAAATCAGCCTCCAGTGGCCAGATTGAGCAAGCTGCGTGAGTTGGCGACCTGCTATTCGGCCGACAAGAACCTGGAGTAGCGGCGACAAATCCTGATCCCAGCAGAGCGTGCATTGGTGCGTCTAATGCTGCGTTCTGCCAGGGGTTCAAAAGATCTCGTGAAAAGCTCATCTCCGAACCGCGAACTTGCAAAACAAAACGACATTTCTCGTGCTGCAGATTCTCAACGACATACCGTACATACGAAACAATGCAAGGCGTGGTTGCCAGTGGGGCTCCAAATCTGAGACCGCTTGAAGTGTAACCCACGTGATGATTTGAGACAGCAGGGAAACTTTGACAACACATCTCTGAAGAAGTTGTGGAACGGCTGCACGAAATATCTGGTTCCACACGCAAAAGGTGTGCTGGCTGTCAGCCCTTCAAAAAAGTGGAGTGAAACGTGCATGCAGGCAACGTCCGGAATACCCAGCTTGGCATGACAGCAATGCCCAACGTCTGTGCCTGTTGCCATATCTCAAATGCGATATGCGATAAGAAGGAGGTTGGCGTGTCTCTCATTCTGCGACACTAAGTCCAATCAGTTCCGCTCTCAATACTGCCCGAAGCGACATCTCATGATCGCTTTCCGCTCATACAGATCGACCTTATTAGGCCGACAAGAACCAACATTTGATGCGGCTCAAGTCACCAACATCGACGCGGTATATGGAGGGGAAGTTGTAGATCAGATGTCTCTTTTGGCTCGTACTCGTCTACCTGCATTGAGAAGATGTTCATGTGCCTGAGAAGCGCCATCACTCCTCAAACAGTGACCAGTCGGCGTTCTGCCATGCGCGATACGGATCTACGGTACCGCTGGTGCCGGCGGTTGCACATCAGATTGCCGATCACTCTTGGTAGGCGAGGCGTCGATCTGCTCGTCGTCTCAAAGGACCTTGTCGAGAGTGAACGACATGTAGACACGTGTACCCAGGTCACTGAAATCGTCAATCGTGCAGAATTCCCAAGGGCCCGAGGGAAAGGTATTCTGACGAGTCATTCATCCATTGCTTTGGGATCATGGTTGATTCTCTTGGCAGACGCAACGATGCTGACGTAGATTTTCGTAGAGCGCTTTGCAAAGTGATTATTATTCCGTGATCAAGCGTTGGAAAGTCGGGAGTCGTGGTTTTCTGCGATGGTACATCAATTCTCCGCTCGTTGTCGGATCCACGGCACACACACCGGCCTCCGCTCATCTTCCACGGAACCAATAAGGAGGATATGGGGATTTTCGCTTGTGCCTTGCAGCGTTTGTGTTTGATCGAGAGGTATATTTCAGAACCAAAGTATTCGAGGTCGGAAGCTAGGTGTATCGAAAGTCGTCAATGGCGTATAGGCCACATCAGGATGGCAAGGTTTTGTGTGACAAAATTCTTCGTACTGCACGCGAGAAGTGCCCAACTTCTCACAACAACCATGAAGCCGGTCGTCGATCCAGGACGGCGGACAGTTTGGACAAGGGCGACTGTCTCGGGTTAAGCTGGAGAACTCGGACAGGGATATGGCTTGCCCGGCAAAAGTTCTTGAAGAGGTTCGCCCAATCGCATCGTTATCTGCTTCGAAGACATCGAAGATTGAAAGAGACTTCATTGAGACGCAAGAAGCCCAAAAGAAGTGGCTCAATTTTGCCCGTTATTGAGACGGCAGTGCAAATACCCTTTGCAGCATGGGAAGCCGTGAATGCGTTAGTGTCCCCGTCTCGATGCTTGTGGTCGCTGCTTATGTCAAATTCGTTGTCGGCTTACAACCAGCATATTGCCAGCATCGTATGGAAAGTCACCTCGTTCATCAGCTCAAGACGCCAAGCGGACAAATGCTCCCAGATGTGTGCCCGTCTGTCCAAGAGAACCGTACGGAGTAGATGTGCTGATTCCGCGGGAGACACCAAGCGGTTCCGGGTCAATTTCCAAAGGTCGTAGTGGACCGCCAGCATCGTGAGCGTCGCATGCCAATGCAACCAGTGGTTGTAGTGTGCCGAAGTAAAGTTTGAACCCTTTTGAGACAACGACGTCCAGAAACCATGGTTAGTCAGAAAGTCAGCTTCCATATTAGGAGCGGAGCATGCCATACGGTCATACTCTTCACCCAAAGTAGTCTGCCAGCTTGAACATCACCCCAGACAGGGCCAGTCCTGATGCGAGTAACGCGGCAGAGACGAACGGTACTGCGAATCTCATGCCATGGTCTGCGGGAGGTAAGGCTGAATAATAGACGCGGTCCTCGTTTGATGCCTCATCGCGTGATCGCGTGTTCATTCTGGAGCAAGCGCGTCGTCGTCTGCTTCAGAGCTTCGTCACTCGTCCTTTCGCTCTCAAACACGACAGGAGATACCCAGGCTCGTGACGGCACTCGTTGTGCGGCGAAGACCGACCTGCAATATTGAGTATGTCAATGTTGTTCATCAGGCTGAAAGATATTGTTCCTTGTTCGTTGCAATTGCCAATACAAAATCCAGGGTCTCCGTGCACGGACGGTGACTAAAGATGACGTCGAAGTTGCGACCAGGAATGAGCATGTGAAGACGTATAGCTTTCTTGCAACACGCGACAAAACACCTCTATTCCTATCCTATCCTCTCAGAACGCACCTTGTCGTGTCGTTTACTCAGTGACCTCAGCAAGAATTTGGTATCTTTGAACAAGAGACGCTTTGAGTGAAACTCGACAAGATGTCTGGTAAGACTCGGCGCAGCTTCACTGTACCTTCTCATATGGACTCGAGCTGACATGTACACAGCACCTCCAGTCGACTATTGTATGCAGCTCGCTTTGGAATACTTGCTACATCTCTAACGAAATATAGACTCGGCCTTGGAGATCGACTCCAAAGCCACTCAACAGCAAGTCCGCGATGCCTACAAGAAGTAATCCACACCACAGCCTCGTCTTGTCTACCACATCTAACCACTTGCAATTCATAGACAAGCCCTCCGCCACCACCCCGACCGCGTCCCCGCCAACTCTCCCGACCGCCAATCACGCACCAAGAAATTCCAACAAATCAACGATGCCTACTACACCCTCTCCGACCCCAGCCGACGCAAAGACTACGACCTAACCCGCAACCAATTCCACGGCTTCCCCTCCTCATCAGCTTCAGACCCCGAAGAAGAAATCCCTCGTCCAGAACCTACATCCTCAGCTGGAGCCTTCCCATGGGGCTTCTTCGGCGGCAGCGCCAAAACCGAAGACGACGCAAACCGCTACTCGAACGAACAATTCGGGTCTGTGTTTGAAGAGATGATGAGGGATGAGGGTATGGCTGATTCTTCTAACAACCCGACTAAAGTCTTTTGGTCGATTGTAGGAGGTGTGAGTGGTGGTGCTATGGGATTCATCGTTGCGAATGTACCTGGAGCTTTGGCTGGTGCGGTTGCGGGAAATAGGTTGGGAGCGATTCGTGATAAGAGGGGAAAGAGTGTGTACAGTGTTTTCCAGGAGTTGGATCAGCCGGAGAAGATGAGGTTGTTGAGTGAGTTGGCACAGAAGGTGTTTGCGCATGCTATTAGTTAGTAGTGATGCGCATGCGCTCAGAGGATATGATGGGATGAGGTTTGCTTTTGTTTGAGCTAGATACCACGACAGTATCTGAATTGGATTAGGCGTGCAAGCCTGCGTGACCATGAACATCGAGCATCTCTTTTGGCGTACCATTTCGAGCGAAGCTCAAATGTCGTGATGACGCGCGCAGCTCGCACGGATTCTCGCCAACCAAAAGAGCTAGAAGCTCTACTTGACACTGATGCTTTGGGTCTGCGGTAGTCATCTCAGGCTCTTGACACCTCGCATGATGACTGCTGGCCGCTCGATTTGTCGTGGGCAGCCTGAAAAGCTCCAAAGCGTCCGTCGTCTTCTGCTCCAACTCTTTTCCATCTTTAGCAAGAGGCCAACTCGAACAGTCTAATATCTCACGACCAAGCGCAGTCTCCTCATCTCTCAATCCTCTGCGTCTCTTGATCCAACAGCGCCCTCGCAGCAGCAATCTCAGCCTCGTTATATCCATCCCATCCCTTCTCTCCCGCTCCTACTCTCCTCACAATTTCCGCCAATTTCGCCGTCGCAACCTCATTCAACTTGCTCACACTCTCAATCTTCGGAGGTGCAAGCTCCCCAGTCGCAGAGTCCTGGTTCGTCTTCTTCGTCGTACCCATCACCTCCAACAACCTCGTCGTAGAGATCTTCAACCCATAAAACCCCCTCAAATAATCATCACACAACTCCACACTCCTACAAAACCTCCTCATACTCTCACTCAAAGTCCTCAGCACCTCTCCTCCCTCCTGCTTCGAAGCAGATATGAACAGCACCTCACCCATCTTCGCCTGCATATTCCAAGAATTAGGCATCAACAAAACCACCTCCTCCAAACAAAATACCGCTTGCTCATACATCCCCTGACTCAAATACAAATCCCCCAATTCACTCCAAGCCTCAGCATCCGTTGGACTCGTATCAAGCAAATTCGTAAGCGCATTCATGGTCTCTGGAACCTGTCCCATACTCCTCAACAACGCAACTCTCCTTTTGCGTATCGCGAAATTCGCTGGGTCTTCTTTTAGGATATCTTCATAATTCCTTAGAACTGAGACGAGTTCTTGTGGGGTTTTTGCTGTGGCTTCGGCGTAGAGACCTCGTAGAGCTGAGATGCGTTCGTTTTCGAGGCCGAAGCGGTCGATTAGGGATTCTAGGAGGGCGTAGGCGCAGTCGTTGTCGCCGGTGCGGAGGCACGCGAGGAAGAGGTTTTCGGTTGAGGACCATTTTTCTGCGGATTCGGAGTTGGTGAGGAGGGATAATGGATAGGGGAGGGAGATGCTGGAGGTTTGCGATTTTATGAAGTTGGGGGCGGATTGCGAGAGTTTGAGGGCGGATTGGGGGGAGGCGTTGGTGGGGGGTTCGAGGAGGGAGGTCGCCATTGTGTTCGTAGTCTCGTGATGTAGCAGTCGGTTTGGAATGAGTGGTAGGTTGCTCGATTGATGTCGTTGATCTGAACAGCTCCAGCTCGTGCATGTGAAGTGACGCTCGGCTGGACTTGCCGAAGTTGATGGGGCTGGTTGCTCCACCTGCCCTCCGACTTCACGCCTCCAGTGGATCGCAAAAGGCAGCAATCTGCTTCAGACTCATCACATCTTCATCAACATGCGAGTTGCCAGCTTCCATTCTTGCGAGCGTCTTCTTCATCAGCTTCGGTAATGCCTGCGTCGCCAGCTGCCGTAGTCGCTTTGCAGTCCAAGATATGGAACGGATCAATACCTTTGGAGATACGCCTTGCCACCGCAGACTGTCGCACTTACGATGAGAGCGAGCCATATTTCGTGCAGTATCCACGGCTATCGTATCTGGCCTTTCTGCTTACTCGACTTCATGCCAACTTTGCACCGAGCTTAATCAATCCTGAAGTCGGCTCTCACGATGCTTGGCTGTCGTTCGAGGACGTGCCGCTGAAATGGCATCTCCCGCTCGGTCTACTGTATGACCTCTTTGCAGGAGCCGAACCATTTGCTTTAGATGCGGCTGGCTCAGATGACACTGCGAGAGCCTCATTTGATGGAGAGGAAGCAGCATCTGCCGTCGAGACTCTCCCATGGAAGCTCACGATACATTACTCGGAGTTTCCTGCCGAACAGCTCATTCCCTTGGACTCAGACGGCAGAGCAATGCAAGACACTTTCATCAACGCGGTGAAGGAGGCAGACTTCGTCAGAAATGGCACGGCGAGGACAATCATGTCCCTCAGCAAAGATGATTCTGACAATTTATGGCTTGCAGTCCAGAAGCGTATGTATCAAATCACCAATGTGGGGCATGTACAGCTGACACATTTGTGCAGACAATCTTGGCCTCTTCAATGTGGTCAACAACAAACTGCTGAATCCGCCCGGCATGGAGCTTCGACACATACCCATGAAGATCTACCTGCCCACCTCAGGCAGCCAGGACGCCACAGAGGAGATCTCAGAGGAGCCCAAGCCCGGTCAGCTGCGAGTTGTTCAGTCGCTCGTGCCTTTGAATTTGCCTTCGAAACAACCGCAGACGCTAGGGACTGCTTTGAACAACATTCTACCAACGATATTCCCGTCCCGGAGGAATCCGATTTACGCGAGACCAGTGCTGCACGGAGTAGCTGTACCCATGTCTGCCCGCATGGACGAGCTTGGTCGGTCGGCAGCCTACACGGACGGCTTCCTGCATGTAGCCGTGGTTATGCACGGATGAAGCAATGTCAAGTGGATCGGAAGGACATCACCAATCTCGTTTCAGTCCTGATCTGATTAACTCATGATCTGCGATCAAGCTGTGGAGCATTTCGAAAATAGAAGGTCCTTCGTTCGATTACCCGTGATGGAACTGTTGCCATAGAACGTGTTTCGGGTCCGATTGCATTCTGATCCCGCATTGACCTAATCAATTTGTCGCCGAGCGGTGAGACTACCGTGCACGACAATCTGCAGGGACGCCTTCTGTTCCAGATGCCTCAGACTGGATGTTGGCTGCCCGTGCGTACCCAGCCTGCCGCAATATGCTGTATTGCGTTCCGTCTAGGATTACTGAGAGCTTGAAGAGAGAAACTTTGCATGGAGACCTGCCAACTAACATGGACGAGACAGTGGAGTATGCATGACGGTGTTGAGTGTAGCATTAGTTGATGAAGCCAGCCAGCAGGTTTCGCATCGCCATCGCTTGATATTGCAGGAAGAGGTTGGTCCGACGGAAGATGCCCTGCAGTGCGGTTTTCTGGGAACTAGCATTTGGGAGAGACATCTGTCTCGTCCCCAAACAACGGCTAAGTGCTGTCCTTTACCGGCTCGGAGGCGCGCGTTCCACCACCGAACACCGAACAAACGGAGTGTAACCACTGAGTCTTGCGCGTGTGTGACGTGGTTTTCTGGAGCGACAGAGAGGGCATAAATCATCAGATGGTATTCCAATTCCACACTCTACAGCATTTCCCCCGTTCAGCCTTTCCGCCCTACAGCCTTTCCACTCTACAGAACTTTTCCAGCATCGACAATACTCTATCCTTGCTCCGACCTCATTCCAAGCAACAACAGTCACCTCGAACCACACCATGTCGCTCCTTCCAAGAGAAGACTTCCTCACTCAGCTCCGGGCTGACGACCCACCGGACTGCCCAATTTGCCTGGAACCCACGGAGTCCGTCTTTACCACTACGTGCGGTCACCAATTTTGCCTACATTGCATCGGGTCAGCGCTGGAAAGGAATCACACCTGTCCCTGTTGCCGCCGAGAATTGTTTCAGGCACCTGGCACAGCACCCAACCATGACCCTCAGCCGGAAGTTGCGTTTGATGACTTCAGAGTCACGCGTCAACCGGTGACTACCGAACAGTTGAGAGAGATGTGCCCACACATGGAATCAGACTTCCGCAACGGACTTCTGGAGCATCTTAACAGTCTCATCGTCGGCGACCAAACTCCGCTTAACGGCAATACGCTGGCCTATGTCCATCGATTTCAAGGCTACAACCCGGAGACTGAAGCGACTTGGCTGTGGGCAAAGCCGATGGGTCGGCCGCACCTCACCGGCAGGGACATCTGTGATTCCCAGTGGGAAGACGTCTTGAGCTCGGTTCGAGGTACTCTCCGTCTCTACAGAGACCAGAGCCTCACTGGATCCGAATTGAAGAGGGCTTTGATCAATGATGCTCGTGCGAAGATCGGAGGTGTTTGGCCAAACTATAGCGAGACACTCACATCCGGACCTCATGCGCGCCGATTCACGACGGATGTGAGGAATTTTGTCGATGACCTTGTCAAGGCTGCCCAGCGTGCGTATCGCGAAAAGGTAGAGGAGGAGCAGTTGTTCGAGCAGGTTACGAGACCCCTGGTTCGTTCTCATTCCCATCGCACGTTTTGAATCGCACGCTGACTGATATCAGCAACAGGAACACCAACAAGCATGCGCTCCAGAGGGACCGCTGGAGGTAGCTCCTAGGCATCAGGTTTGTTCTTGCTTCCATTGCGATACATACCTAGATCACCGATCGACCGCTGACTGACCAACCTCTAAGCAGTACCCGCAACCTACCTCCTCTCAGGCGCTCCGAGAATTGTTGATTCCACACTGGATATTGTATCCTTAGGCAGAGAGACTAGACCATATACAGACAGGCGGGAGAAGCTACAGCGGAGCGCCTGAAGACAAACCGTTCTACTTATATACAATTGCCCGGACATCAAAACACACCTTTTGAGCTGCATAAACATAACTACAACTCTTGGGGATCAACCTAAAAAAGCTGTTCTGCATAATGGTACGAGAAAGAATCGCATCCATACAAAGTATCCGCTAAACTTAATACTGCAGGCTGTATTTTATGTCTGCTAAGATAAGTACCCCGGACAACTGCAAATTTCAGATTGCCCTCCTCTGCAAGAGCATAACACCGCTATAGAAAAGCATCCTGCTTTATAGTTAGAGGTCCTTCTTCTTATTGGTCTCTCGGAGCTCCTATTTTTATATATATTGCGACAGTATGGTGTTGTTATGTTTTTAGAAGGGAGGGCAAAGCTGGCTGTTTGGTGAAGCTGTTTGCGACAGCTTGTTCTTAGGCGGAAGAGTTCTAGTCCTGCCTGAAGTAATGCCTGACCTCTGCACCTGCACTTCGGAGGTACCCACGTACCACTCTTCATCCACAAGCCTGTTGGGAGGTAGCCCGCAACCAGCAGCTGCTCAGCCACCGCAATTGGCACCTATCTATCAGGTTCGTTCTTACGTACTGCCACTGCGAATAACATACAAAGCTGACTGACAAACAACAGCCACCGCGGGCTTTTCTGCCAACTGTAGCTGGTATTTATCAGGCTGGCTCTTACTTCCTTCTCTTGCGGTACATACACAGAGCCAACTGGGACCAGCAGCCAGGACCTGCCCCACCCTCGCAACAGGCTCCGATTATGGGCTTTCAGGTTTGTTATCACTTACTTTCAATACGTACATAAAGCTGACTAACGAACACCAGCCATGGCCAACCCAGGCTCCTGCCTCCCAACCGCACCCCTATCGACAGGCACAGACTCCGGAGCAACTGCAACAGGCAGCTGATGCTCGTGTTCGCATGAGCCAGGTGAGTTCTTTCCATCCATATTCTCATTGTTGCCATGTACACAGACTGATCTGTTCCTAGATGGCGAACGAACAGCTGTTCAGGGCCCTTAGGCTACGACATTGACAGGTTTCACATGTAATGGAACCACCACTTTGGCTACAGTACAATCAACGACTGGGTATCTGTACGGGAATGACTTTGGGACTTTCGTTGTACGCAAGGGATTGGTGAGGCATGGGAACGTTCGGTCTTTCTTTGCTTCATTGCTCCAGTGATGGTGCTTGCTCTGTTTAAAGAAGGTATTTTGTATGCTACTCGATCAAAGCACAAGGTCGTGGATGAGAGGTATCGAAAGACTTTATCCAAGTTTTCCACTGCATTTGTCGCATTCTTGCGTATACAACGTCGTCGCCTTGCCAACTGGTCTTGTGGAGGATAACCTTGGAATGGAGTCTGCCAAGAACCTCATCTCCTCCACCTCGCATTCCACACCTCATTCCTTCACAACCTTGACGACACGACACGACGCGTCGAACAGCGACGTAACGCGTCACGGTACGCACATCTTAAAGATCAATTCAACGCCCTTCTCACCAGTCATACAGAAAACCTCCGCCTACAATGGATACACAACCGGAATCACGCCTCTTCACCTTACCCGTTGAGCTTCGCACGATTATCTACGAATACGTATACCCAGCCAACCAACGAGGACACACTACCGATCTCAGCAACATCGAGTCACCATCCAAAGACCTCCTACTCACCAACAAATTAATCCACCACGAAGCCCAACCCATCTACAAACAGAGCTTCCGCAACTTCTGGTCTCAGCGCGACTTCGTCCTCAAAGGCAGCCGCAGAGCAGCCGAACTCTTGCAATCACTTCGCGACGAGGACTTCAATCACATCACCGCTCTCACCATCACGAAAATCACCACCTACGCCGCCATCATGGTCTTCACACTTGTTGATTATCGAGGAGGTTGGTGCATGGACAGCGATCACATGGGCCCCTCGGGCCGATCGTCTCAATCGATGTTTCTCCGTTTTAGACGCTCGGCCATGCGCGATTCTCCCAACTTCCCACCTGCGGGCCGTGAGGGAAGAACGCCGTATGATGGCTATACAAAGAAGGACGAGCTGAGGGCTGCGTGTGAGAAGTATAATAAGAGAAATCCTCCGCCGCTGAAGCCTCAAGTGGTGTATCTACTTGAGCTTGGGGACATATGACTTTGAGTGAGATACTTGGGGCCATCTCACTGCGACAGGACGTGTGGACGCTACGGACCTGCTCTTCATATGGGCAGGAGCACTTCGCGTGCCTCATGGATGCGTGGGCGAGCGTTCAAGCTCTTTCCTGCGGAACAGAAGTCACGCATATCGGAGGTCGTGAAGTGCCCGTGTGGAGGCAGAAAGCAGTTCAAAGAGGCCACCTGAAGGATCTGCAACCTGAGCATTGTAGGTGCCGACTCAGCAGGATTCAGATACCTTGCTCAACCGACGACAGGGATAGCTTTGCCTTCGTAGGGAATGCTTGTTCAGTCGAGCCTGCCTGCTTGATTGGCCGACGCGACCTCATCGCATGGTCCTGTGCCTCCTTCGTGCACCATCACAGAAAGCTGTGCCTCACGGTATAGATACTTGTCCGAACTCCCACCGGTGCCATTGGTCCTGACCCACGATCGTTCTCATGAACCTAGTCATCTGACTTGGATGTGCTTTGCGGCGCTCCGCTTGCTCAGCGCACCGCAAATCAAGCGGCACAGTCTTGATTGATAAAAGCAGTACTGGGCATCCAAATTCCAAGGCCGTGATGTGCTCAGCTAGACGCACTCCCAAATCGCTTCTACAGCCACAATATGGACCTTCGCTACCTCACCTCCACAGGACTCGCAATGATCTCGATGTTGTTCTGGACTCTTCTGTCCTTCCTCAACTACTCAGCGGCTAGCCCCGTGCGCGACGATCCACATTCACAAGTTTCCCTCCAAGACAACCCTTCCATCATATCTCGACTCGCGAGTCTTCACCTCCTGAGCATTAACACCTATACGACTTACATCCTGATGATCTTGTCCGGCCTGTTCATGAACTGGGCCGCTTTCGCCAGCCGCTGGAGACTTTTCGCCTTCGCCTACGTACCTGTCACTCTAGCGGCGTATCTTCGAAGCATTACTGCTCGCGTCGGCTTGGATGAGTGTGACCCACAAGACAGAGAAATCATCCATCGAAGAATGAATGCTGGCCTCACGCTTCAGGGAATGGCGGCGATGATGAGTTTCAATGCCTCGGTAATGTTGATTACGTGGGCCGCTGAGAGGAGACGGCGGAAGTTCTTTGGGGCTGGACTTGGGATTTTCTTTTGCTTGGTTGTGGGGAATGGGATGCTGGATGTCTGGGATTAGATCTTTGATTTTGGGAATGGGCTTGTGGATTCCACTCATCGCTGCGGTTTCTATGGTTGATTCTCGCAGGGAATTCAATTAGAACGGCTCCGGTCTTGCTTCTCTGGTCGGCGATGGGCTCGAATTGACTCATGTCGTGCTCTTCAAAACGACAGCTAGGGCCACCATCGATCAACAACTGGCGGTGGTAGCGCTGAATCGTCTTTATGATAAAGAAAGGATTCCGCATTTCCTCATCCTCCTCTAATAGAAAGTTGTGGTCACTGGTTGTAGAACCGGCAAACTTGCCATCGAAACCTCCAAAATATGAAAGTTCGAGACTGAGATCCGTGCTCCTCTACGAGCAGTCATTGGAGCCTGGAGGGATCATCGTGAAGAGTCTTCGCTGCAGTGACGCCACCAATGGGCACGAGACCTCCCTATGTAGCCTCGCAGTGATATCCATGACCGTAGCTGGGGGGCGTGAGACGTTCTCAAATATGCAATCGCTTTGTGAGAAGGCGTTAAATCACATCTGGGACATATGTCACCCATGGCGGAACTGACGTCCTTTTATCCCCACAAGGAAAGCTTGTTACGATTGATGCTGTAGAATATGAGACCCTCAAGAAGTGTAACGAAGTCAAAGACGATATAAGCAGGGAGATTGACGTGCATGATCAGACCAGACGAGGGTTTGGTTTGGTGTTGAGGCTCGAAGAGACTTTTGGGAGCAATGCAAGCAGGAATGTCTGAGGCAGCAAAAACTCGTCAGGGGCCAGGTGTGAGGGACGATATTTCTTTCAAATTACGAGCAGTAGGGAACGACAAATGAATGATCTCTATGAGGCAGTTGGCATTTTCTCGGCGAAGATTCGGTCTTTACTCGTTCTTATTCGGCTTTCAATAACCTACCTTCCTTCTTCATCATGTCCTCTCCTTTCCCATCCATCATCTCTACTCCATCGTCACTCCGTCGCCGTAAAAAAAACAATTATGCACAAAATGCTGCCTGTTGATCTTCGAGACGACGAGACTGCCTCAGCTTACAGCACTCAGGCACTCATGCATTGCTCCGCCAGGTTGGCTTGCTGCGCCCTGAGGTGGCTGCCTTCTCTGCGATCATCTTGCATATAGCAAACCTTTCCGCGAGATCTTGTCTCAATTTCGAGATATGCGACATCTCGCTCACTTGTACTGGCATTAGGAACTGGATGATTCCAAATCGACGGTCACTGGGATCTGTACCAAGAGGGTCTAGCTACGTTCAGCGGTTTTGACAATGGAGCCTCTCAAGGATCCAAGAACCCAGATACGCCTGCTACGCTTGCTACCTGGAACAGAGGAAGAGACTGTCTGGTGCACGAGTAGCACTCATGATCTTGACTCTGCTCCCGACTACTTCGCGATATCGTATGCCTGGGGCGATACCAACAACTCTAAACAAATTGGCATTGGCGATCATCTTCGAAATGTTCGAAATAACTGCCGCTATGCTCTCTGGCAAGCACGCCTCCATCACTCAAATGCTTTTGTCTGGATCGACTCCATCTGCATCAACCAGGATGATCTCAACGAGAAGAGCTGTCAAGTGGCCTTGATGGGTAAGATCTTCGGGAAAGCAACAAAAGTGCTGGCTTGTGTTGGCCCGGGGGAAGATATTGAATATATGGTAAACTTCTCGCCAGAGTTCGTACATCAAGCGCTTCAGGTCGCCGATAAAGACCTCCACTGTAACCCTGAGCTGAATAATAGCTTTTTTCAGCCGGCCGCACTATCTGTCGAGAGTCTCTGGGATCAATTGAGAAAGAAAAGTTCGAAAGCCGACTTACTGAGATTTGTCACTGCATGCGGGATGTTTACACTGTTGCCTTACTGGCAACGTCTGTGGATAATGCAGGAGCTGTTCATGGCAAATGAAATTCACATACTTTATGGAGGTTTCAACCTGCCGTGGACATTCGTGGGTAACCTGAATCTCTTCGCAGGCCGACAAGATACCCCTGAAATAAAATTTCCTGAGAGCGTGTGGCTGGAAATTCTAGTGCGTCTATGTCCCATGCCCGGCTCGGCTTCCCGAATCCCGCTCGAAATGCGAGCAACAACACTTCTGATACTTAGTCATTCAAGGTGTGAAGATAAGCGCGATCGAATATACGGCACCCTCGAACTTTTCACCTGGAACAATTCGAAGCTTGCTCTCGTCCCAGATTACAATCTATCCGCATTCAGCTTAGCTGTGTCTGTACTCCAATGTTGGAGGCCTCAAGACGTCATGGGTTTCTCGCCTCACAGACTGGTTTCAAAGCTTCTGAAGTTGGACATGAACGACGTTCTTGGTCTTGCTAAGCAGAGACGTCAACCAGCTACTGTTGCAATCGGTTCTGTACAACAAAGCAGCACGCAAATTGAAGTCGTCTGTACTCGATTACGTGACGATGCGAAAGGACGCCTGACTTGCTGCCTTCAACCGAATTTCCCAAGAACGAGTTACTGCGAAATTCCGGAGAGTTTGGAGCCTCGGATCGTCTTTTTTGGTGACGATGTTGCAGCTGCCGTTTGCGGTTCTGCACGAGCGGGAGACTTCCTGGCAGGATTGAATGTTACTAATGGCCCGTGTCTGGTCCTTAGACGGAGTCAGCAACGAAAAGTCGACATCTTGGGCCAAGGTTTCGTCATGAAGTCACACCGGATCTGTTGGGATGACGAGCATTGCCAGTGTGCGCAACATGGGTTGAAGCACGATGTAACAGGAAAGACAAAATTCGACACTACGCTTGATGCGGAAGATGTTATTGTTCTTCTAGCTCAGGACTGGCGTATTGACAAGAATGGACTTGATAGCTTCGATCCTATTGCCCAAATGCAGCGGCTTGTGACAAGAGTTAGCAAATGCTTAAATCCGACTGCTACGTTAGCGGAGAGAGAGAAATGGAAAGACTTGGACTGCCTTGATACAGTGGATGAAGTGGCCGAAGAAGGAGAAGAAGCGGACAAACCCGTGATCGACAAAGACGCAGCAGTCGAAGATGACAAATCGATTGGGATGGACAGTCTAGAGGAGGATAATGGGGTGGTCGAGGCGAGCACAACAAGTAGGAGGATGAAGTTGAAAAAGTGGACAGAAAAGATTGGAGGGCAAAGGTTGAGCTATCTTCATCAGACCTCTATAGCGAGAAGCTGGAACCTACGTAGACGTACAACCGAAGCGCCTGAATGGAACTAGACATCGTGGGGAGGTTGAATCAAATTATCGCACATGGTTAGGCACATAATAGGCGGGATAGTGTCTCAATTACCCGGTTCTATATCATCAAACAGCCCGAGAAGCTCCAGGAGACTTTCGCAATACTCGAGCAGGAAACGTGGTGTTCTACAAGTTAGGGGAAATATAACTTCGTTTGGTGTAGGACATAATCCTAAATTTAATGACTTTGGAGGTAAGGTATCTCATACAACTCATTATACGTTTCCTCGTTGTTAATTAGCCTTTCGTCTCAATAATCGTTCCTCCAGCTCCATAGCTCTGCTTATACCTCTGCACAATATGATCCTCCACCCTCAACGGCTCGTACACCGGCTTCTCGCCCTCTGGCACACACCCTGGTAAAGTCTCGATCATCATATCAAGCGCTCCATCATTGAAGAATGCACATGAGTACCTGTCCGTTTGCGAAAGCGGGCTGATTACTCTATGCATTGTACTTTTATACCGGTCGTTTGTCCATCTCTCTGCGAAAACTGTCAGCTACATGATTAGGATAGGGTAGGAACTGCCTTACGCATCAGATCTCCAATATTGACCACGTACGCGCCTTCGATGGGTGGCACGCCATGCCATGTTCCGGTCTTCTTATGTAGAACTTCGAGGCCACCAACGGTATCTTGTAGGAGAAGAGTCAATGCGCCGAAATCTGTGTGTGCGCCGATACCTCTTGTCCGTCCGACTGCATCTTTGGGTGTTGGTAGGTAGTGGTGTGAACGGCAGAGACATATACCTAAGTCACTGTTAGAACATGTCGACTTGCACTATGAAGTGGCACACACCATTAGGATCTCCAGCAAAATAGTCAAAGTACGTCCGGTCCAAACCAAGACTAAGAGCCATAAGTTGAAAGACAGCTTTGCTCAACGCATGAGTCGCCCTGACAACAGCATCAGCAATGCACGATTTCTCAACCATACCAACCAGACTCACCAAAAATACTCCATATACGCCTCCTTAAACCCCGGCACCAACCCCTCATCAGGCCACTGATTCCCACCCGCCAAAAACCTCCCCAACTCCCTCTCCGGCCTCACACTAAACGCCTCCTTCTGATCCGGCGACGCATCCTCATCCAACTCATCCAATTTCTGGCCCCCAATATGTTCGTACCCACGATGACAAGGACTCTTCGTCTGGCTAACCTTCATCTTCTCCTCCACCGGCAACGCAAAGAATCTCGCAATCGCATCCAGAAATTTTTCTTGTGTTGATTTGGGGACAGAATGGCCTATGACTTGAAGGAAACCTTGATTTTCACATGCTGAGCGGAGTTCGAGAGCGCATTGTGCTGTGGCTTTTTCGTCGCCGGAGAGGAAACCGGAGATGTCGATTACTGGGATTGTGACTTGGACTTCAGAGTCTTCGATGCTGCCCATGGTGATATGCTGAAGCTGTGGTAATTGTGGTCTGATCAAGTTGAGGTCACTGTCCCTGCGAACGATAGGTCAACTTGCATATATGTATGCTATAGCTCGTTCTTCTTAGAAGATTCCATCAATGATACAGTTCATCCTTGTCTGCACGTGTGATTGGTTCCCGCTTGCCTATCTGGAGCTACATCAGGCCTGGCACGGAGTTGAGCGCCGGACAACAGCGCATATTCCTGCGCGATCCGTGGAGCAAGTGTGGAGTAGGAGAACTGGTGAATATGCACTAATACTGCGATCGTGAAGAATGGTAGGGTATGTGATCGCTTGCTGGGGGCCAGATGCTCGTGGCTCTCCGTGCGTATGCCAGCAGCCAGGTATTAGGTACCACGGCACGTCATTTTCGTTATCAAGCTGGACGGGTGCAGAGGCAAGAGACGTAGAATACTTGCAGTTTGATTTGTTGATTCGGGCAAGAAAAGTCAGCAGGTGTCTTATTGAGCTTTGAAGTCTATTGATACAAGATCAGCACTGGTCGCGATACCAAACCTTTGATGAGATTCGACTGAATGACGACCGGTGTGGACTTCTCATGGCTTGCTATTTCTTTCCGTTCACAACCATAGCTGCCAAGCTGCTATGACCATTTCGAGACCTTGTAACGTTCTCGCACTCAGTCTTCCTCACCAAATCAGAAAGATCTTCAATCGACTAGACATCTGCCAGGATGCTAAGCTAAGAGTTTTCTCAACGCTCCGCCCACTTAGGAGGAGGTCGTTGGCAAAGTCCTCAACACAACCGGGTACGAGTTGTTGCGATCGGTTGTAGAGCCGTCCGCCGCCCAATTCAGTGCCCAGACACCTTCAACATCAGTCCTCTGGGCATACCAGTTCAGCTCGAGGACACCAGCAGATGTAAGCCAAGCAAGTAGAAAGCCGTAGTGGAAGAAACCAGTTGTGGAAAGACTTGAGCTATCAGCATCTTCGACCAGGATCACGGCGTCCTCAGCACCAGCTGTCGTATTGATGGCCAGGTATGATGCAATCCAAGACGTCGAGTCGGAAGGAGAAGCGATCAGATGAGTAGAATTGTCTTCGACGACTTTGATCAATGAGATTAGTGATCGGAGATGAGTAAGTTTGCATCTAGCCCTGGACTTACAGCTCGCATAAGTTCCGTTGGCACCAGTCAAGGAGAGGTTGCCAATGTAGGCAATGGAGTCGCTGAAGAAGACTGGCGTGCCAGACATGTTGGCGCCAAATGCGTAGATTTGACCCAATGAGACATCAGCTCTTTTCTCGTGGTGTCGATGTTGAATGATAGATGAGGCTGAGGTCCATGCTAGGAACGGTACGACCGCAGCGGCGGTGCTGATGAGCTTCATGATGGTGGACCCAGAGAGCGCTGTAAGAGCATGCTCTATTAGCCATCGACACTGGGGACGAGGAACACATGGTATATGTCTTCCCACGTGTAGGTTAGAAACAAGTCAAGTTCCAAGTTCTGCGAAGTGTCACACTTTGCAACCCAACCAGTGGGCGCGTGTCCTGCCCGTGGTCCTAAGACGTACGAATGGTGTATACGCAAGCATGTTGTGTCGGAAAGACTTCGGATATGCTACCGAGCAACTCCATTCTCAGATTCTGCGGAATTGTCTCCTTTTGCGACAGCTCCAGGCTGTTCTGGACTTCTTCAAAGATGGAGACCTTGCAAGTGCCTTTGCTTTTGCATACGTCTCGTGGTGGTGGTTGCATGGTCCTCCCTCATGCAGCAATATAAATAGGTGGGTCGATGTGGTCCCGATCACTATGCTTGGCAGCTGAGCTTATGTATCAGTGGACAACGGAAGAAGGCCAGTTCTGGATCGAATGACCGGATGACGGGAATTTGGATTGTATCCACACCATTGCGACCGGCCTCTCCGAGGCGCGAAGAGTCACACAGTAATAAGAAGGCAGATCGATCGTGGTCTTTCGGCGCTCATTCGTTCAAGCTCGAAATGGGCACCCAGCAGATTTCAAGCGAGAGACCTTTGCGCTGCTTTCGCAACAGGCGTAGAACTTTGCCCTTTACACAGGCGACAAGGTTTGCCCATGATCTAGTCTCTCAGTGAGAATGTCATCTATCGTGTGTCGACAGTCGTCGATCGAAGACCGGTGAAGCTCTCTGCGGCTCTGACAGTTTGACAGTTTGTGCGCAGGCCAGCTATTGCGGAGACTGTGTGCCTTGATGAGACTCCAAGGCAAGTGCAGTTTTCCTAGACCAATCGCTGGGAGCTCGCCTGTGCGCGGCAATGGAACCACGACGATGAGTTCCAAGGCAAACATCAGGTCCAAGCATGTGACCTGATCGGAAATTGGCAGTTGGGGAGAGTGTACGATTTGTAGCGTACTCTCAAGTTTCTGTAATAGACGCTGTAGCAAGGCCACTCAAAACATCTGCTTGGGTCTCTTCGAGTTCGCCCTGGCCGCCAGCAGTGAAGGCCGTATCTGTGATATCCATTCCGCGTCTGACAATCGCCCATTACGACGGAGATGTTCTTCTGTTTGGTCGAGAGATCGTTGCACCAGCGGCTTTGCCGTGTTAAAGTCCTGCCAGAACCGGGTCGGATTGGCTTCATCCGCGTGCCCTTTCAGGAACTCATACATTTCTGTAAATGATGGCTTGGTAGGATGATTCAAGCGAAGTACTGCGCAATTATATGCGAATTGTTTCAGGCTCTGACGTTGTATCGGATACCGTAGGTAGTACCTTACGAACTGTTCGTAGAGGTCCTCGCTTGTATTATGGTACATGCCAGTGGCCAATTCTTTGACAATGAGTACTGTGGATCCCCAGGGCGATATCGCGGACAGATAGTGAGGGTTTGCACCTTTCGCCATTGCACCTTCGACTTTGTATTTGTCACCAATCGTCAAGACATCGAAAAACTTCGTCAACGCACGGTCGGCGCTTTTTTCCACGTCGATTCGGAAGTATGCGCAGACTAGCGCGCGGAAGAGGTGATTGCGCCAGTGTATTTCATAGTCGTCGCCAATTTTGTCGGACCGATCGTCGTCCACTTCCAGCCATGCCACGATCATCGACTCGAGGCCTTCAGCAACAGCATAGTAACAAAGTTCCTCAGTGACTCGGACGTCTGTTGTAATTAGTGGAAGCCAAAGTGTAATGTCGGTCCATATGAGCCCCAAAACTGTTCGTGCCAAAGGTTTCTTTTCTGCTTGTAGCAGCTTGTGGCGCCGCCGCCGGGATAGAGACCACAGTCTTTGCTGTTCAGCCAAGAGACTGACCCTCACGGCCTCTGAGATATCACCCTTCTCTGCAGCAACTGCTTTGAGATGCTCTACGGCGTCTAGCTGGCCCGATGCGATGCGTTCATATGTGTGTTTGGCGCCAACAGACCAAGGGCCAAACGTCTCCTGTGCCAATTCATAAATTTTGTCGTGCACGACGTGTCCTTGTTTTACTGGCTGCCGGGTACCGCGAAATTGCTGCTTTGCTCTGTAGTCCCTGCTGAGTGCTGTTGTAGTAGCGAAACACCGAGATGCCCAATGTAATTTGCTGGCTCGCTTTGATAGAATTCGGCCCAGGTGGATTGGCCGCAAAGCGCTGCCAATCGTGAGGTAATGTAGCATGACTCAATATTGATGCAGCTATGGAGGGCTTTTTGACACGCATGCAAACTCTAGGTCATGTTGCTTCCAAGAACTTGTCGCTGATGAATCGTGGATTGATTTTGCAGATGGAGCGAAAGAAAGTGTAATTTCAAGGAGAGTCAAATACTAGGTTTAATGTTTCTCCGCCAACCGATATTATGATTGCACAATCGTTGCTTGGCGGATGTTTAGGTAAGCCGTCTTCATGTTCTCTCGTTCTCTCCCCTGTCAAACACATCATCTCATTGACAACAATTTGTGCAACCATGCGAGATTACATCGCGCTGAGCGGTACCAAATACGTATGTTTGATGGATATATCTATGCTACTGGAATAGGCACCGGCGCGATGGGCCCTCTACTCGATCCGATATTCGCCTGGTGCATCGTCCTGGGTCCATATTTCTCTAGCGGGTAGTCGACAGCACTGTGAAAGACGCCATAATTATCCCACATCGCCACGTCGCCTTCATCTACCGGCGCCATACAGATATACTGAGGCTTCAAAATCCTCAGCTGAATGTCAGCCAAGAACTTCCGAATTTCCACAACATCATCAATCACTCTTGGCGTTTCATCCGGGCCATTGCGAATGTACAGCTTTCGCGCGCAGATACCGTGGACCTGGAAAGCCTTCTCGGCCGTGACCGGATTCAGCCAGACGAATGGATACTTCTTGACTTTCGACTCATCATATTCGCCGATCTCTTCAATTGTGTGCTCTTTGCCTTGGTTTTCGAGACCAAGACCATTTGGATTGCCCTTGCAATGCTCAATGGCCATGTATGGGTATGGCCAGTACTCTACCCATGAGTGGTCTGCCATTTGTTGCTCCTCGGGACTGAGCATGTCATACAATTGGCCTACTTATGATCAGCCTCTGGAAGATTAGGTTGCAGACTCGACTCACTGTTACTGAAGAAAGCCGTCCGGCCTGGTCTGCTCTTCATGCTGTATCCACTTCCATCATCCCAATTGATGGTAACATCTGGACCTTTCGGCTGCTTCACGCATCGTAATGTAGTGAACCAGGCCGGCTCTCGATCATACAGAGGTGCGTCAATATGCCAACGCTGGAAACGGGTATTGCCAGCCTCGAAATCAGCGTCTGGAAGTTCTTTGGCGTGAAAATCATGGGATAGACCTTTGACAGTGATGTCTCGAAGGCCATAGTGATCCTCTCCTTGGTAGCCCTTGCCAATCAACCGGACATTCTCCGCACCTGGAATACCGTGGACTTCTCGGCGCTTCGAAAGCATCCCACCCTTGTTCTGGAAGGTCTTGATGTCGCCATGAGAATGAACCTGTTCTGCATCTGGGTCGAATCGAGTTACGAGTTCCCAGTGCTTCTTCGGATCAAGGTTCTGTTGTCCCTTCACAACTACCACTTTGTGCGTCCAGATTGCATCTCTGAGGTGTTTCACATCTGCGTCAGAGACGTTGTTCAGGTCTAGACCAGAGATGATAGCACCGAACTATCACGGGTCAGCGAGCTCTCGGCTGTTGTAGTTGTACCACTCACGTTGTATTGTTCCTTGGGACTCTTCTCGATCTCCGCAACATCAAAGCTTGGCTCCGGAAGAAGTGTCGCTGGCGCCATGTTGCTAATGGCTTCTGCTAGATGAGAGTGAAACAAAAAACTTGAAAACTGAGCTAACACCACACGGCAGGTATTGTGATGCTGGAGAAATGACTGTCGATTTAATGAATAGAGCTGGTGGCTCGCCGCTTGCCGTCCTCAGATTACTTCGGTGGCAGACTGGAACAATCAATGTCCGACTCTGGTTCTACGGTCGATTGCTCGGCCTTGGGTTCTGAGATCGAGATAGCTAGGTGAGTAGACCATGACCTTTCGGCCGAAATCCTCCAAGATCGACCCTTGCCCTATCACTGCCAAGCAAATCAGCGAGCTTGGAGGGCCCAAGGATCCTTGCGAGAAGCGCGAGCAGTGCAATATGCATTGGCTACACGTGCTGACACGACTTCACTTGCACGCTGTGAACTCAGACTTCACTTTAATATGGCAACATCGACGAAATATACGGATCGGGTAATCCCCAAGATCAGCTTAGCAAACTTCGACGAACGCATCGACGACATTACGAACGATTTATGTAAAGCTGCAGAACAAGTCGGCTTCTTCTCACTCGTCGACCATGGCATTCCTACAACAGACATTGAGAAGATGTTCGACACGTCTGAGTCTTTCTTCAAGCTGCCCGATGACGTGAAAGCTACCGTACCTTGGAATCCTCAAAACGTGGGCTGGGAGAAGAAGTCACAAGTCAGACCGTCCACCGGAGCCGCGGATCAGAAAGAGTCCTACCAATTACAATTTGGAGAGAACATGAAAGACTTGTGGATGGGCGACGAGCAGTTGCCTGGCTTCAAGAGCAATTCACTGGAGTTCATGCACAAAGTGCAAGCTATCAGTGAGAAATTGATGAAATGCTTCGCTCGAGGGTTGGGCTTTGAGGACGACTTTTTCATCAAAGCCCACGACTCTTCCAAGCCCAACTCACAATCTGCCTTGCGTCTCTTACATTACTATGCCACACCCGAGACGAATGACGGCAAAGTCTATCACCGAGCTGGGGCACATGCTGATTGGGTAAATGCACTCCCATTCAGACACTCATGATTATGTGCTGACTCAATCAGGGCTTCCTAACTCTCCTTTTCCAAAAGGAAGGCCAAAGCGGTCTGGAAATCTGTCCTGGCCGCGAAGTTGTCACAGAATTTGGTCTCGGCGACACTTGGACGAAAGTCGAACTTGGCCCAGGCGATATAATTTGTAATATCGGGGATCTGCTCATGAGCTGGTCCGATGATCGATTCAAGAGTACCTTCCATCGAGTGAAGGCACCCTGTGAGCCAGGCGATTACTATGGCGAGCGATACAGCATCGCTTTCTTCAACCAGCCACGGAAGGATACACTGATTCAAGGACCGAAGAAGAAGTATCCAATGGTAACTGGAGGCGAGTTCACGGCGAATGCAATGAAGCTGTATTATGCGGCCTTGAAGTCAAAGGTGGAAGCCAAGGAAATGGAAAAGCGTCCGATCGCTGCAGCGCCGCATATGGCTGCGGTCAGTGTGTCATAATGATATCGGAAATGCCAGCAAGACTCCATTGATACGCCTTCATCATACAGCATTGTCCCCAATGCTATCTCAAGCAATGTCCCAAGCAATGTTCCAATCAGCGTCCCAAGCAATGCTACGCCAAGCTCATGCTTCACAATCTAAATCACCCAAACAGTCAAGCTCAACTTAATTCATACATCCAAATCATCCTCTCCCTCAACTCCTAGCCTGCGCTCCCTGATAATGTCCTCCATGCCCATAAACCTCACCCGGAACCGGCGTCGTCGAATCTCCTTGTAACCCATAAGTACTCGGATGTCGCCCAGCATTTCCGGGCGAACTGAGTGGACCAGAAGTCTGTAATGAAGGTCGTTGCGGAGAACTAGACTGTTCTACCGAATTTCGAAATTGTCGTTCGTAGTTCTCGTCGTAATCAGGATATTTTTGGACTTGTTCGATTTGGCCATGTTTGCCATCTTTAGAGATGTTTTTGCTCTTGGCTTTGACGGAGAGTTTTTTGAGGAGGTTTGTCATTTTCGTTGAGGGTGTGATGATGCTGATGAGGAACTGAAGCGTAGATGAGACAGCGGCAACGCGTTCAAGTTGTAGTCCTTTTTGATGATGACGACTGATGTCGGATGAGACGGAAGCTGACGTCCTCACCACAGGTCAGAATGCCAAGGCGAGTCAATGGCGGAGAGCCGGCAACACGAGCAGGGCAGACCACACATATATCCGTTCTCACTACAACCAGCATGATATCTTCTCGATGTCATCGTCGCCGTTACGAATCCCAGGAACCAAAAACGCAATTGTGTGCATCATAGTTGAAACTCTAATGAGCCCGCGGATTCTCCATATTTGAACCGGTTCTCCCCTGTCGATCGCACTCTTTTACATCAAATGTTGCAAATGATCCTTCAAATTTTGAAACTATAACTTCTCACCTCAGCCTGATACCCTCCTCTTCCATCTCCATTTTGAAATCCTCCTCATCACCCACTAGGATGATCACTCGCCGCAACATTACACTGATGCATAACCCTCGGCCCATAGCTCTCCGGAAACTCTGTAATCGAATGCCATAGCGCCCGATTATACCAAAGAATCACATCCTGCTCTTCATGTCGATGCGCATAAATATTCTCAGGACTCAAAGCAGGTCTCATAATCTTATGCATGAATTTCCTCACTTCTGCTAAATCTTCCACAACCGTCTCCTCCCCATCAGGACTGGATTTCAGGTAGAGTTTAAAAGCTCCCTGACCATGAACTTGCAACGATTTCTCTCCTGTCTTAGGATTCGTCCAGACCATGGGATACACGCAGATCTTATCTTTAGACCAAGGTGGGAGTTTATCGAGTGGCATTTCTTTTCCTTCGGTTTCGATGGAGTGGCCGAGACGTGTACTGCGGGCTGTGGACATCCATTTGAATGCGTGGGGTGCGTATTCGATTTTTGAGTTCATGACGATGTTGCGGGTTTCGTCGTCGAGGAGGGCCAAGGCACGACTTCCTGCGACCATGGCTGTTGCGCCGGGTGCGACTTTCATTTCATCGCCTGTGCCGTCGTCCCATTTTACGGTTACGTCGGGGCCTTTGGGAGTTCGGACTGCGAGGAGGCAGCCGACTCGGGGCGGTGGGATATTGTATAGGGCTCCGTCCCAGTGCCATTGGTAGAAGCGACTTGCGCCCTTCTCGCGCTCTTCTGTTGGGATGTGTGGAGGGAGATGGAAATCGACGTGGTTGATGCCTTTGACTTTGAAGCCGGGAGGGAAGTTGTAGTGGCCATCTGGAAGCTCACCTCGACCAAGGATATGGACTTGTGGTTGGACTGGGATTGCTGGGCGTTGAGGAATGCCATAGATGTCAACTCCATTGTGTGAAGTCAAGAATGGATCTGCGCCGTGAGCGAAGCCTCCTGTGGTGTCGTCTGGATCGAAGCTGGAGTGTCATGTCAGCCTTCGTCCAGGTAGTCGAGCCCGGAGAGCTTGGAACTTACTTTGACGTCAGCCTGAACTGTTGCTGAGGCTTGAGCATATCTGGCTGCTCTTTGAACACCAGCAGCTTATGCTTATGCAAAGCATCGGATATGAAATCGAAGTCCGCATCGGTGAAGTTGTTCAGATCGATCCCATACACTTCCGCACCAAAGTCTGCTTTGCTAGAAGGTCCATCTTCTGGATGTTTGATTGGAACTACCCGCCCAGTACTGCTATCGCTATGCGGCAACGGCTCTCGGTCAGCCTTGAGTGTCAAGACTGCCTTTGCAGGCTTCGTCTCGGTTGTCGTTGTTGTCGATTCGATAACCATGATGAATGTGCTGTGTTTGATGTTTACTGGTATTCTTCTCTCGGTCGTCTTCCGCTCAAGTTGTATGTCGTCGAAGTATACTCGTTACTCGTCATGGATCAGGTACTTCCGTCGGTCGATGCTTAGGCCGAAATGCTTTCTGTAGTCCCGAGCTCAGAGAAGGCTTATCGTGCATAGTTTATGGCGTTTCGGCCGAGTCTGCAGGGTAGCACCTTGTCTGGCCGCGGCCAGGCTGAGCTCGGTGAGCTACGTCTCTCATTCTGATGCATTGGCCATAAGACATCATTGCGGAGAGCTGTCTAGAGCTCTGTGAATCGCTATTGCAGTAACAATGGGAGGTCTAGATACCAGCAGCTCTGAATTCTTCGCAACCAAAAGTGGCACACAGACGCACTACACAACAACCGGTAACTCCTCTGGTCCGTTGCTCATCACTCTTCACGGCTTGGGCGGGTCTACAAAGACATTCGAACCTCTTCTTCCTCATCTCCCATCCGACAAATATCGCATAGTCTGTGTAGATTTCGAAGGCTTCGGCAAAACATCAATCACCCCAAAACCAGCTTCCGTATCACGATATGTCGCCGACTTGGGCGATCTCATCGCACATCTTCAAGGATCTTCATCCGAGACCTCAGCCTCCAAGCCAGCCATCATCATCGGCCACAGTCTCGGAACAGTCGTCGCTCTCCACTATAGCGCCCAAAATCCAACCAATGTCGCTGGTCTCGGTCTTCTCGGCGTCGGACGTTCCGCGTCACACATCGAAGCTGCGAGGGAGAGAATGCTAGGTGAGTGACTCCAATAGTGCCAGATCAGAAGAGCCATTGTCCCAAAAGCATCCACTAACCCTTCCCTCCCCAGGCATGGCAAATAAAGCACGAACAGAAGGCATCTCGCCCCTCGCAGAACTAGCTACAAAAACGAATTTCCCAGAAAACACACCAGAAGAGCTCCAGCTTGAAGTAAAGAAAGCCGTGGCAGCAAGTGATCCAGAAGGGTATGCAAAGACGTGCGAGGCAATGGCGAGTCCAGAACACGTTGATCCGGATTATGAAAAGATATCGTGCCCGGTAGTGTTCGTCACAGGAGAGAAAGATATGATAAGTCCACCACAAAAGGCGCAAGAGGTCAGTGGGCTTTTGGGAGGTGTATCGAAGGTTACAATTGTGAAAGGTGGGCATCAGCCGATCCTTAGTGATCTTGATGGAACCGTTGCAGGTTTGAAAGCGCTGTTTGAGATGGTATGATGGGTTGTCGGAAGGCGTGGTGGTTCCCAATGCTTGAAACATATGTCAATTGGATGCGAAGAATCCTGGGTTCGGATCATCAGCTATATCCATAAGTCTGCGCCAACGTCAAGAGATTTCCAAAAGCATCATTGCCCTGCGACATATAGCTCGAATGGAAATTTGCCAAAGTCTCATCTGCACTGAAGAAGTCCGTAGGCCCATAATCGAACTCGACAGGTGGGTTTGGAATATCTTCAGATGCGTTCCGATCAGGTACCGTCATAATCTCGGAGGCCAGAGAGTCAGGCGATACAACAGGTGCCGCCGCCGCTGCTGCTGCCTCCTTGCGAGTGTGTACTGGCGACACACCACGTTGAAAATCTCGAACGACGTCCCGCATGTCGATGGAGTGTTGTCGCTTTGCTCGAGGTTGTCTCGCGTCACAGTTCGCCTTGCGCTTATTGGTACTGTTGATGTTTCTCTCGTCCCTGGTCCGCTGCTCGAGTGCTAGGAGGTCTGTCAGAATTCTTATGCCTCGAGTGGCGATTTTGCTGATATGTGCATCCTTCAGGAGTCGTACAGAGTCCTCCACGAGTTTGCAGTGTTCTGCGCAGGCAGGGTCTGCTGAGTCTCTGTGAAGCGCATCGAGGCTCAAAGTGATCCCTGCAGCGACAACGAAAGCATGGTAGATCCAAAGGACAGGCGCGTCGTCGGTCGCCAGGCGTGATACTTCCTTGATGATGGTCTTTGATGCGGCGATACACGTTCTGCGAGTGAAAGCGAAAGCTGTGTTGGTGAAGCTCATGCTTAGGAAGCTCCGATGTATCATGATGATCTTATGAGCACTGCTTATTGCTGCTGCGCTTCGTGCCCACTCGACCCAACGAGGCCACGAAGGCTCAATAGGAACATTGCAGAGAAATCCGGGTCGTTGTTCGGAGGCAAGATTACGCATTTTTCTGTCGAATTTCATGACTTGTTCGTACTTCGTGTACGAGGTGTTAGACATGGTGATGGCATCCTGTAATTGAGGCATGAGAGCAGCGATGTGCAGGAGAAAGCGGCAGTAGCTGGTGACTGTTGGCGTGGTCTCAGGAATGGACTCAAGTGTAACATCGTCGCAATTGACCGCTTCCAGTGTGCGGGAGTATATTGGGTTGACGAGATAGCATTCAGAGAAAGGTATTGAAAACCAATCCTGGCTGCAGAGTTGCGCCCACACTCTTCTTCCGAGCTCGCGGTCTACGGTCTTCGGTGAAGAGTCATCAAGTCGGTGTAGTCCCAGACTTTGGGCAATGCGGACTGCTGACGCTAGGAGTATTGCTTGCTGGTTGGAGTAACCCAGCATATGAGCGGCGATTGTCAAAGTAGCGATGGCCTCGCAAGAACGAATCGATAGCCGGGCCATGTAGTTTGCCTTGTTTAGACAGGTGACCACAGCATGATGCCACTTTCGTGAGAGCAGCTCCTGCTCACTGTCGTGAAAGCCCCATTTCGCCAAGGCACTTTTACTACCACAAGAAATACTCCCGCACATGACGGCAAACAATACAGAGACCCACTGTAGATCGACTCCAGGTTCAAGAATCTGGCCGTGATGTTTTTCATAGAACTCATTCAGTTGGTCGCGGAACGTAGGTCCATGGAAAGAGCCATGATACCACAGAAGCGACTCCAGATGATAGTCTACGAGGCTGAACACCAATTGTTGTTCTGGTAGGAGCAGCTGCAACACCTCAGGCAAGACTTCATCGTCGACGCCATCCTGGAGTGATGGACTGGTTGCATCTCTTGAAGCATCTCCATTCGCATCGTCAAAGTATGTCGTAGATTCGTCGATAGGAGTAAGTTGGGTGACATAAGTCACCTCTTTTCTTCTTCCCCAGGCCAGGAATTCAAGTATAGTTGCGGCATTTGTGACCTCGTCATGCTCTGTAGTTGCAGCCGACTTCGTCAATGCTTCTGGTACACCAGCTTGGCCAACAGAAGGTGTGACCTGGAATTGATGCATTTTCGGTGCCATGTTTGATGTCGGCCGTGGTAGATCTATCGGCACTGGCTGCGGCCGGCCTGCCCTGGTGCACGAATCTCGCATTCCATTGTCGATGCATCTTTGACAGGGTATGACTTTGTTACACGACACCTTCCTTCTATTGCACTCCGTACAGCACAGACTGGCTCGTTTCCTCGGTATACCACTCATTGTCCAGCCGTTTGGTGATGTTTACAGCTCGGCCGATGCTCGACGAATAGTATCGTGATGATTGTTGATGATCCCAGATACTTGGTCAGAGTGATTCTGCTTCCCTTGTATCGTCCGGTGGATGCATGAAGATGATCTCGGCCGCCGGCTCCAGGGACTCGCACGCTATCTCGCCGTTATCTGGTGGCCAAAAGCTCGGCCGAGTCCTGTGTTCCGAATCCTGCCCTCCGCATTTCTCTCCACTCGTTTCTGCCAAGACTCACGTGTGTGAGGGTTGTGCAGACCAAGAAATGCCAACCTCGCGATCACTCGCAGCGACAATCTTTGTCGAGTTACATCCGTAGTGCTTAGGGTCGAACGTCTTATCGAATAGATAAAGCCGCAAGCCACCACAAGCCTCGAATGGATTGCAAGTTGTCGCAGATAGGCTCTCGGCGCTATGGGTTCATCCATGTAGGTGAGAATGATAGGTAATAAGTTTTGCACATCCTCGCTCGAAGTGCAGGACTATTCACGACTGTTTTGTACCTTCTCTGTCAGCTGTCAAAATGGTCACATTTCCGGTTCGTGAGCAGGTACACCATGCAGCAGCAAAAACGAAGCTCAGGTTGACCTCAGCCTCGAGCTGGGCCTTGCCGAAGCAAGAGTCTTCGATAGCACCAGACTACGTGTGGAGCAACGCTGATCAAGATCCGGTGCCGCCTGAAAAACGAACATGGACGGGTTGGTCATTCACCTGGTACTGGTTCAGCGACCTCGTAACCGCAGCAGGATGGTCCGCCGCCTCTGCTGTGATGACCACTGGACTTTCAGCAAACGATGCCATCCTCATCACGTTCGTGGCTGCTCTGTGCAACGCCATCCCGACAGTCCTGAACGGTACCATCGGCGCTGATCTCCACATACCATTCCCCATCGCCATTCGAGCTTCGTATGGATACTGGCTCTCGTATTTTACCGTCATCACTCGCGGTATCCTCGCACTGTTCTGGTTCGGCGTGCAGACAGCATATGGCGCCCAATGTGTGACCCAGATGATCACTGCGATCTGGCCCAGCTATGCGACTCTTGCCAACCATCTGCCAGCCTCTGCGAAGATCACCACGCAGGGCATGATTTCGTACTTTCTGTATTGGTCTCTACAGCTCCCACTCATGCTCATCCCAACACACAAGCTGCAGTATATGCTCTGGACCAAGACAGTATTGCTCCTTCCCACAGCTCTTGCGACAGTCATCTGGATCTCGCTTAAGGCTGGCAATGGCGGAGAGTTCTTCAATCAGCCTGGGACAGTCTCGGGCTCTGAGAGAGCATGGCTATGGTTGTCAGCTCTGACTTCCATCACTGGTGGGTTCTCAACTCTGGCGGTGAACATCTCCGACTTTTCGCGCTTCTCAAGGAGTCGAACAGCACATCTGTGGCAGCTTCCGATGATTCCGTTCTTCAAGTGCATTGTCGCGGTATTTGGTGTGATCAGTGCCAGCGCGGCACAGAAGATATATGGGGAGGTGATCTGGAACCCGCTGGACATCATTGCACAATGGCAAGGCACCAGCGGAGGCCGAGCAGCCGCCTTCTTCGCATCGGCAGTGTGGTGTCTTGCGCAAATCTGTGTCAATGTGACAGCGAACTCGATCTCGTTCGGTAACGACATCACCACCCTTGCTCCAAAGTGGTTCAACCTGAGAAGAGGTGTGATCCTGTGCGCGGTGCTTGGAGGTTGGGCTCTGTGTCCTTGGATCATTATCGCCAGCGCGGCGGCGCTCTTGTCGTTCATGTCTGGATATGCCTGCTTCCTCGCGCCCATTGCTGGTATCATGTTCTCCGACTACTGGATCGTGAAGAAGCGCAAGTACGACGTGCCTGCTCTGTACGATCCAAGAGGCATTTATTCATATTGGAAAGGAATGAACTTACGCGCTTTGGCGACTACTGTGCTTGTGGTCGGCCCTTTGCTACCTGGCATGGCTCACAAAATCAATTCGAATCTCGACATTGGCCCTGGCTTGGTCAAGTTGTTCTCCTTCAACTAGCTTTACGGCTTTGTACTTTCCATCGTGCTTTACGTAGGCCTGCACAAGGTCTTTCCAGATCAGAGGACGACGATTCCAGAAGTCATTCCCGGCACGACCGAGATCATGTACGGGGCCAGCGCCGATGGAGACAGCGAGAAACAGAGTGTGCACATCGTTCCCGGCAAGCAGTCAATGGAAGCAAGTGGTGCGAAGGAGATTGGCCTGGTTGCTGTAGCATGAAATATTATGTCTTGTTGTTGTTTGCGACGCGTAGGTGTAGGAAAAGTTGTGTAGTAGAAATGACGTGTACGCGAAGCCTGGTGGCCTAAACGTATCAGTAGCCAAACTCACTCACTTACACACTTACATACTCCCGCACACACTCACACGCCCACGCGACAAATTTGATTACCGATACGGCGGTGGCCTGGTCGTATCGGTTGCCAAACTTCAAGCGTGAATGCGTGAATGCGTGGTTGCGTGAGTGCGTGAACGCGTGAAATAGCAACTTTCAACGGTCGATCAACTAAATATTGACTAGAATATTGATGACATAGAGGGTCGGAAGTCCCTACGGCTAGAGCCGACAGCCTAATCAAAAGCTAGATCCTACTATTTCACACACTTACGCATTCACACACTTACGCACTTACGCACTTACGCCCTTGCTTTTTTACGCAGTCACGCACTTACGCAGTCACGCACTTACACACTTACGCATAAGCAAAGTTTGGCAACCAATAGGTACAGGCTCCTTAAGTAGCGATTTTCACACACTTACGCAAAAAAGTTTGGCAACCGATACGTTCAGGCCACTGGGATACGTCCAGGCCACTGCCGAAGCTCGCTTTGAAAGCGAGGCTGAGGCCCACACTCTAACCTCTTCCTTCTTCTCGCGCCACCAGGCCGCGACGACATTTTCCCTTTTGCACTCTACATCTCCACAGATTTGCCTGATCTTCGACCAGCAAACATCAAGCAAGACGTAGCACGCTATAGGCAGATCGCCGAGAGCCTCGCCCGAAGCACTCAACTTGCTCGGATTATACAGTATACGCACATTGCCAGTCTGTGCATCAAACGACGGCGGCGACATCATGGACGGACTTTCGGGAATAGATGTCAACATGCTCGGTTCATTGCCGGAGGCCCTCCTCTGTCGTGATCTTTGTCCTACTTTCAAGCAGAATCATTGAGGCCATTCGGGCGACTACCTCCTCACGGACGCTCTAATTGCGACTAGAGAAGCTGGAGACGCGTGGTCGCGACACGATGACTTTCTTATATGTTCATCATGAGGGCCAAGTCTGTAGAAGCCATATCGCAATCGTCAAGGTAAGCCATGCTGCTCCTTTCAACTTTCGCCAGCCTCTCGGCAGGCATCTGTTTGGCTGCGGCATCTCCAACAGTACGAGCTACCAATGATGGACTTCGGACTGTCAACACTACCGGAGGCTACCTCAGCGGCATGGCCTCGCCATATCGTCCGGGAGTCACAGTCTACAAGGGCATTCCTTTCGCGAAACCTCCAACCGGATCTTTGAGGTGGACAGCTCCGCAGACTCCTGAGCCTTGGACTGGTGTATTCAATGCGACTGAGTTTGGACCACAGTGTGCGCAGACTACTTCCAGTTCAGCCGGCATCTTCAATAATGGGCTGTCGACCTGGAGTGAGGACTGCCTTACGCTCAACGTCTGGACACCAGCCAACGCCACAGCTGGCGATGCTTACCCAGTCTTTGTCTGGATCTTTGGCGGAAGATTCACAGGTGGTAGCGGCGATGTTCTCACATATGATGGTACCGGGCTGGCTAGCAAGGGCGTTATTGTCGTAACCCTCAACTATCGTCTTGGTAAGACCCCAATCCTCAAGCCGTTCATACTCTGCTCACAATCTGCTATCTAGGACCATTCGGCTTCCTCGCCCACCCCGAACTCGACGCAGAATCCGGCCACAACTCCTCAGGCAACTATGGAATCCTCGACCAACAAGCCGCCCTCCGCTGGGTAAACCAAAACATCGCCAACTTCGGCGGCAACTCCTCCCAAGTCACCGTCGGCGGACAATCAGCCGGCTCCGCCAGCGCCCTCGACACAATGTGGTCCCCTCTCACCTCTGGCCTCGTCCACGGCGTGATCCCCGAATCCGGAGCCCGAGGACCTCACGACCCACTCACAGGCAGCCTCGCAACCTCCTACCGTAACAAAACCCGCGCAGAATCCCAAGGCAAAGCATTCCTAACCTCAATGAACGTCTCCTCAATCGCACAACTCCGTAACGTCTCAGCCACAACTCTTTTGACTGCAGATAATGACGCAGACCCCCTCTTCGAAACCTCAGCGTTCGAAAACATCACAGCTGCATTCATGGACCCTCCTCTCTGGCGCCCTGTCATCGACGGCTACGTCTTCACCCACGGCTACGGCGAATCTCTCTCCCTAAATTCCCACGCCGACATTCCCATCATGACAGGAAACAACCATGACGAATCCGGAGCTTCGCCCGACCCAGGTCTCACTGTATCAACCTACGCGGAATATTCTCAAATGTTCCAGAATTTCTCTGAGAAATTCTTTGAATTATATCCTGGGAATACTACGACGCTAGCGAATAATAATTCCAATGCGTTTTTCCGAGATTTGAGTCGTGTTTCGACATGGAATTGGGCTAAAGATTGGGCTGCTGGTGGAGCGAAGAGCAACGTATACGTGTACTTCTTCAACCACGCTCCTGCCGAGAATCGGGATGCTGGAGCTTATCATGGGAGTGAGCTTTGGTATACATTCAACAACATCCCATATGCGAGTTACAGCAACGTCACCTGGAACGCTCAAGACTATGCTGTGGAGGAAAAGATGAGTCAGTATTGGTATAACTTCATCGCGACGGGAAATCCTAATGGTGGGAATTTGACTTATTTCCCTGCTTCCACGGCCGAGGATAAGCAGGTTATGTTCTTGGGTGATGATTGGGGTGCAGAGGCTTTGACTGGGTCGGAGGCGAAGTTTGAGTTCATTCAGAGTTGGTTGAGTGTTTTGTTTGAGTGGTAGGGGATGGATTGGGTGTGAAGAAACGCAGGTTTTGATGAGAAGTTGAGCATTTGAGAGAGAGGAACGACTGAAATTGCAGCCGGAGCTAGAACTATTCTCTGTAGTAATATTCCTCAAGCCGCAACTTTAGTCCATCTCTTCAGGAGATCGTTCACAGCATTATCATCACCATCACCATCATCACCATCTTCTTCTTCTAGTAGATGAGCTGGAATGGGTTGATTCCTCATCGACTCTCGCGAGACGTTCGAAACCCAGCTCGGTGCCGGCTCCTTGGGCTTGGCATCTTCGTCACCATCAGATGCAGATTCCTCCTCTTCTTCATCTTCGTCCTCGTCCATGTCCTCAGGTATGTCAGACATGATCTTTTCCCGATTCTCTAAACCGCCATCCGAAGAACTGCCACGTCTTCTTTTATTGGCCCCAATTTCTGGCGGCCTTGGGTCGCTCCCGGCTCTACCTCTACGTCTCGATGATGGATTGGGTCTCATGAATTCTTCAGCAGCCTGTGAAGACTTCCTCAAGGACGAAGCTCCAGCAGTCTCTGCCTTCTTCAGCGCCTCTGCTTTTGTAGGACGACCGCGCTTGCGCTTTGGTGGTGGCTCGGCGGGCGAAGGCTGGGTGTACAATGTTGGGAGAGAGGTTGGCTGTAGCTTGGGCCTGATCTCTCGACCGCCAGCGCCAGATGTACCAGGTTGTTGATATGGACCACCTTCGTATGTGTAAAGATAGTGCGAGGTATTGACATCAAAGCCAAGGCCTTCATCTCCTCTGGCAGTGTTGTCCAAGAATGAGTCGAAATCAAATTTATCGAGAACCTCACCTGAATCGGTATTGGCAAAATCCATGGAGCCGAATTGGTCGTCATCAAATGCACCGAACGGCATGTTCATATCAGAATTCTGCTGTTTTGGTGGCATGTCGCTCTTTGCTCTAGCTCTGCCTAGACGTCTTGACGGGACGCTCAGACTCTCCTCCTTCGCAGGCTTTTGCGACTTTGGAATGTATTCCAGATCAAACCCGGAGAAATCGAAAGTGCCTGCTGCGTTGTGTTCCTCATATGAGGGACCATCACCCTGCTTCTCAGGTCCAACATTTAGATCTAGGGCTAGCTCTCCAGAATCTTGCAGTTCGCCTACTTGACCACCGATCGACGCTGGATGAGCTGGAGTTTTGGGAACAGGTGAAGTGCCTCGAGCAGTACGGACGCTTGCCAAGGCTGGGTAATCCTGGAGAAGTGCTGCAGGAAGGGAAGGGCCGACCACATGTGCTGGCTGCGGGTTTGCATAAGCAGGTAATCGACCTTGACTTAGAAGCATTTGAGAATCGTCCAGGCCGGGAGTATTTTGAGGAGTCAGACTAGGTCCACCAAATCGCCCGGGTTGAGAGGCTTGACCAGCTGAATTGTTTGTGAAGCCACGATTCCTGAATCTCTCAAGCACTTGCTTCACCTGTTCAGGTGGCATGCCATGCAGCCTTTGGCGGAGTGGCCCCGGCAATTCCTCCATCAATTGCCCAAGCTCTGGCTGGTCTATATTGCTTTGGGCCTGACCCATCTCCTGCTGTCGCTGTTGCTGTTGTTGGGTGTTCTGACTAACCATGTTTTGATTACCAGGAGACGTCATTGGGCGATTTTGCATCGACATTTGCGGTTGCAAGCCGGAAGAGCTCTGCTGCTGGGCCATCTGCATGGCTTGTTGCTGTTGCCGACCAGTGAAGCATCGTTGTTGTGCCATGGCCTGTATTTGAAGTTGTCGCTGCTGCTCGCGCTGTCGCTGCAGCTGCTCTTGTTGCTCCTGTGTTAGGTGTCCCAGTGTCTGTTGCTGCGGCACTGGAGCCTGTACGGACTGTTGCTGAACGATGGCATCCTGTTCCTGCCTCGCCATAAGAAGTCTCTTTTTGTTCTGTTGCTCGAGCAACATCATTTGCAATTGAAAGTCCTGCAAGGCATGGTTTCCAGAGCTTTCTAATTGAAGGGCCTGTACAGCTGCAGTTGTCTCGTTCAATGACGATGTGATGGCACCGTGTTCTAGAATTTTCTTGAGGTCCCATAGCTTGGTAGCTGCCTCGATCGATATGGTCAGCTTGCTAACAGCAGTTGTGCATAAGCTCAGGCGGCTGGAAACCGAAGTCGAAGGATCTGGCACGGAAGTTGTGCCAAGTCCCGGATCTTGAGGTTGAGGCATTGAGAGTAGAGAGGTCGTGTAGATTTCAGGCCCTGGGATGGAGTTCGTACTATTGCTGATCCTTGTTTCCAGCTTTTGAAACGCAGCACTAAGTTCTTCATATCGCTGCGTTGCTTCATCTTTTGCCTGGACCAGATTTTGAATTTGCAACTTCTCGAGCGTCAGCTCAACTTTTACACTAGTGTGTTCTGTGCGATTCTGAGATATCTTGCTGCCGTATGCGAGAACACTCAGCATCAGCAAAAGTGTGGTCTTGAGCTTCTCGAGGTTGGCCCTCAGAACTTCAAGCTTGTCGTTGCGGAACGGCCATTTGAGTTTCTCGAAGGTGCTGATGCCAGCTTTCCCATCAGCACCAGGCTTGAGTGTCTTGCTCAAAGCGGTGTCCACTTCCTGAAATGCTTCCTTGCACCCATCTAGAACTTCTTCGAGATCGTAGAGGGCATCGTCAGTGCAGAGTTGCGCTTCCTGGTCGGCTTTAAGCTGTGCATGTGTGCGTTCCAGGACCTTTGAGGTGAGCTTGACATCTCGCGCAATTTTCTTGATCTCTTTTTCTGCGCCTTTGACGGAAGCCGCGTACTTGTATAGTGTTGTAGCCAGTGAGAAGCCGACTTCCGCGACCTGGAGTACGCTGGCTGCAGTGCCGAAGATTTCGGCCATCCTTCTATCGGTCCATGTATCTTGGAGATGGTCTACTCATCATCTTGTCGAAGTAATGACTATGAGACAGAGAAGCGTCAATGGCAATGGCCTGATGTGCGAAGATGTAGATCGTGGCTGTGTCGTACATGGTGGCTGCGGTGATCTCCTCACGTTCAGCTGAGTTCAGCTCTCAGCTGATCATTTGGACATCCAATCTGTACACTTGTATTCCCCGCGACACGTTCGATGGCGGCACGATGTATCTTGAGCTGTAAGAAAAGAGGTAAAATGGACCATAGTGAGTGACGAAGGTGAAAGTGAGGTTCAGCAAAGTGTGCCCCGAGACGAGGCACGATTTCTGGATAGATATACATGCGGCAGGCACACAGGCACAGAACGTACAGGAGGGCATCTGCGGCTTTGATGCTCCTAACCTTCAATCATCTGAACATCCTCCTCACCATGACCATTTATGCCATTGGTGAGGAACCCATTCGTCCCCGCAGCACTAACATCATCCATCTGTCCCAAAGCCCACAGCAACACGAATCTCTCTTCACTGCTTTTCTCTAATCGCTGGTAGTGTCGTTCTGTGTACGCTTTTAACGCATCATTAACGTCCTTCACGCTCTCCTTACTCTTCACTTTGTCCTGCGTTGAAAGCTGAGCCATGGCGCCACTCAGCTCGTCCTCCTCATCAGGTTCAGGTGCAGAAGGCTTTCTTCGTCGATTCAAGCCAAGTAATTTTTCCTTGGGAAAGATCCGGTATATCGCGTAGAGGATGCGCTGTGCGACGTGGTGAGTACGTCCGTTGGCGTTCCAATCGCGAAGTCGGCGGAGGAGATTCCAGAGTTGGCTTTCGCTCAAAGAAGCCAGAACCTCGTCAACTTCCAGTCGGCCGGTGAAGCTTTCCGAATCTGGGTTTTGGCTATCAACAACGGAATTGAAGAGATCTAGCAAGCGTTTGGGATGATTGAGTTGTAGAGCCAAGACTATCGCTTCGCGGTAATTGTTCGCTCGGATAGCGTTTTGCAGCTCTTGATCCTGTTCGATACGTTGCGTTGCAACAGTTGTTGCAGCCAATGCGGTGGCGGACGTGGTGTCGGTCCAGAAGGTGAGAGTGCTGTCTGCAGATCCGGAGACGATTTCAAGTTGAGAATTACCATTGGAGTCGACAGTGTCTTCGTCCTCTTCCACGCTAGCCTCTGCGAGCTTTCGCTCTTCTGATGTGAGTATTGATGGTGGTCTGACAGCTAGAGCCCAGACACGATCGATGTGGTTGTCGAGAGTAGCAGCACACTCAGAGGTCTGTGCATCCCAGACTTTGACCAGTCCATCACCTGCCGCGCTCGCCACTTGCACGCCGCGACTGTCCCTGCCTCCCTTCTTAGGAGGTGGCAACCAAACGACCTTCAGAATGCTGTTGACGTGGCCCTCGAATGTCCGCAGACAGCTGTAGTCCGTCAGGCTCCAGATTTTCACAGTCTTATCTCCGCTTCCAGTAAGTATCATGCCCTTTGCACTACTGGCATTGCCGCTCTCGCTTGTGGTCAGCGACGGCATGCCTAGCGGAGAAAATGCAACGGTCCACACACCACGCTTGTGACCTCGCAGCACGCCAATCGCTTCACCGGTGTCGACATCCCAAATTTTGACTGTCCGATCTTGTGAAGCAGACGCAAAAAGTGGACTTGTTGAGTTATGTGAGGTCTCAATGGCGTTAATATCCTTGTCATGTGCTTTGTGGGTGTATGCCGCTCGTGAAGTACTGATATTCCACTTCTTGATAGTCTTATCTTGACTGCCTGTGACGAGATATTTTGGCGGGTGCTGAAGAGGATTCTCATACTCCTTCGAGCCAACCGCAGGAGATGCGTTCGGTAACGCTACGGCTCCAATGCTCTCTGCGTGGCCAGTGAATGTCGCATAGCAATCGTACGAGTTAGTCTCCGTATCGAGTCGCCAAAGCTTTGCTGTGTTATCCTTGGCGCCAGTGGCAAGCCAACAACCAGACCAGTCTGTATCGATAGTGATGATTATGTCAGAGTGTCCCTTCAGTAGCGCAACATCGGCGCCAAAATATGGTGAGCCTGTTTTCGATGACGAGTTCGTGTCCACGGAGATGATGCGAATGTCTTCTAGATTCGTTGCAAGTGCAAGGTAGTTGCGATTGCGACCAACATATGCCAGGTCGATGACCTCGTCATGCGTGCCACTTATGCGCTGCACGATTGGCAATGGGCTGATCCGTTTTGAAGCCGAGGCGCTGTCAAGCACATCTAAATCTCTCCGGACGAGTGTCTGATCAGCGTGGACTGTGAGCAGGAACGGTAGCTGGGCGTGATGTTCAACATCGACTATTCCTTCAATCTCAGCGCCTGGTTCTTGCTCTTCGGTGACTTCGCTTCCAGTGTTGGCGTCCCAGATGCGTAAAACCGCGTTCTCTCCACCAGTGTAAATGAAGCGGCCTTTCTTCAAGAAACCGGCGCTTTCGATAGTCTCCAGTACGGGTATCGTCGACGCTTGCTGCCATGTTTGAGAATCCCATAGGATGGCTGTCTTGTCTCTACTTGCGGAAAGGAGCAGCTTCTGCTCAGGCGAGAAGTCCAATGCTCGGACCACACTGACATGTGACTCCAGCATGGCAACGCTTTTCCGCGTATGGAGGTTCCATATCCGTACTCGTCCGTCTTCGCCGCCTGACGCGAGCCGGAAGCCCGCTGTCTCAGAGCTCTGCACCTCCTGTGGCTCCTCATCTCGTTGCCGACTCTTCCTCTTCTTGCTCTTGCTGGGTTGCTCCTCCGAAGCAGTATCCACTTGAAAAAAGTGTAGAGCAGAGACCACGCCGCTGTGGCCATGGAAGGTGTGGGTGACAAATCCAGCTCGAATATCCCAGACTTTCACTGCGCCGTCTGCTCCGCCTGTCGCAAGCAACGAGCTCGTGGAGTCTACGGCAACCGTGACGACTGGCGTTGTGTGAGGCTTCAGTGTACGCACAAGCTTGGTGTCGATTTCGTCGTCAAGTCCAGAGTGCTGTAGGGCATATATGCGCATGGAAAGTGATCGCGAACACAATATCAGATGGGAGGCGTCAGGTGTGAGGAGGAGAGTTGTGAGAGCTTCGCCATCCTGATCGCTTTGTCAACGGTCAGTCCCACTGCTGTGCGCACTGCTGGGTCTATACTCACGCCTTCTATTCTCGCCAAATGTGCTCCGGTATTCAGGCTCGTGAGAAGCGCTTCTTCACCGAGAGTCGATGCCAGTATGCGTCCATCCTGGCTCAGAGAGACTGCGCCTCCAGTGTATATCGGTTGTATGACTCGGGTAGGGTCGAATGTGGTCTTGGTGTCTGCCTTGTATGCCATCTTGCCTCTCCTCTACCACAATCCTCGGTTTTCGGAGGTGGATCGCATTCGAGCTGGAGGGCGCCGTTCGGACTATGAGATTGCGAGATTTGAGTCTAGTAGTCGCGTAGTATTCCCAATGCTATCGAGGAGGGTCTTTCTCTGAATAGAGGTTGTTGTGATGCGGTGCAAGAGGTTGTATTGGAGGGAACTTTTTCATGTGCAAATGCTTCCAGCTTTAGACTTTTGATCGGCATCGGCGCCATGTTTCTCCGACCCCAGCACAGCTCTACGCGCAACCTCGCTCTTGCCTGGCGTCAAGCTCCCATCAATCGAGAGAAACACATCCGAACCAACAACATCTACATACACAAACAACCGCAATCATGTAGGTTCAGTATGAAATACATAGCTGTCTCAGTACTGACAATGGACTCAGGGAGATGCTACTTGGAATCACTGGCAAGGACTTTACCATCATTGCCGCCTCCAAAGCCGCCATGAGAGGCGCAACCATCCTCAAGGCTTCAGACGACAAGACCCGCAGACTGAACGACCACACATTGATGGCTTTCAGTGGAGAGGCCGGAGATACGAGTATGCGGTTTCTACCATCACACATCGTGGCTGGCACATACTGATGAGTGTTGCAGTCCAATTCGCCGAATACGTCCAAGCCAACGTCGCCCTCTACTCGATGCGCAACAGCAATGACCTCACCCCCAACGAGACCGCTTCCTTCGTCCGCAGCGAACTTGCCAAATCCCTCCGATCCCGATCACCATACACTGTCAACCTCCTGCTGGGTGGTTATGATGTCCACGCCAACAAGCCACAGCTCTTCTGGATTGACTATCTGGCATCATGCGCTCCTGTCCCCTACGCGGCTCACGGCTACGCGCAGTACTACTGCTTATCGACGCTTGACAAGCACCATCACCCTGACATCAGCTTCGAGCAGGGCATGAAGATCCTCAGAATGTGCACAGATGAGCTGCAGCGACGATTGCCCATTGATTTCAAGGGTGTACTCGTCAAGGTGGTGGATAAGGATGGCATTCGGGAAGTGGAATATGATACGAGCAAACAGGTTCTGGCGCCTTGAAAACAGCTGGGAGGAGCTGGGACATGAACGAGCGCGTGACACGGCGTTCAGGGCGTTTGAGAGGGAAGCATAACAGCTGACACGCTGTGAGATGAAATGGAATGTACATTACGGCGACAACAGCCGCGCTCATGACTGCCACTGGATAGCACTGCGCTATCAAAGGGAGCCAGTTGCGCTGCGGATGCTCAGACCTTAGCCCAAATGCCATCTGGTCGGGCTACTTTGCAGCACGCATTCTTCCCAGGTCGTCGTGTTCTTCATACTGTGTTTGCTGACGATTGCTTGGGCTTGTTGCCATACTGATCAGCCTAGGTGCGACCAATTGTACACCCGTGGACCTCACATGGCAAGAACCAACGGCCTTGCTGCACTTGCCATTGTCGCTCCTACCTATGCGATTTAGGCAGCTGCCTCGTATCTCCAAAGCTCACTTCGCAGGAAACCTCACCCCGGCTGCGGCCGTCGCAAACGTCCTTCACTTCGGCCAAGAGTGCGCTTTCGACTTCGACTTCGACCTCCACTTGACCTTCAGCATCCGCTTCGCGACAACGCGCCACTGCTGAGCAGACGCGACACGATGGCGACGACCACGCCATATTGGCAACTCGAGAAGGAGTACTACACCATCGCCGATAATGCAGATGTCGTGTTGCGCGTCATCGAGCATTCGACCGTCACTACGACTGAGAATGGCTTTCCACTGGTAGTCAAGACGCCGTCCAAAGTGGCAAGTACCCTCGAGACGCCACTTTTCGATGGCATTATGCTAATCATGTACAGCATGAGTTCAAGGTCAATCGCGCGATACTCTCTCAAGAAAGTTCGTACTTCAATCAGCTGCTCAACCGTACTCCGGAGACGTTCGCCGAAGCCACCTCAGACCAGAATGTCCTGGATGTGACTGAAGATGGAAACCATGCCGTACGGGCTTTGGAAATCTTGTTCAAGATCGTGCATGATAAGGCCGGTCCAGATACCCGCGAGCTAAACAACACTGGTCTGTGGCACGTGATTGCAGTCGCAAACAAGTATGGCTTCTCTACCTCGACGGAAGCAGCTACAAAGTGGTTCGACGACTGGTACAATCACCAGTCTGAGTTGCTCAAGTTAGGCTACAAGCACTACACAACTCTGCTCTACCCTGCCTATGTCTTCGACCATTGTGAGGCCTTTGCGCAAGCGACGAAGTATCTCGTGTACCACAATACGGGCGGCAATATCCCCGATCATCAGCCACGAGACTTCATATCGACCTCGCCAGAGAACGTGGCTGGACTGCACATGCCTCCGGACGTCATGCAGCATATCAACTCCGCGAGGACCAGACTCAAGACCATCCTTCATCGAGCACTCTACTCGCCCATCGACCGCCTTCTGAAGAACGCTAGCTGTACGTGCGCACCGAACGTTTTGTACAACTACGAGTCAAGCTTGGCTCGGACTGGTGTTTGGCCACTTGAGTCTAAACTCATGAATGATTCCATTCTCAGCGCTATGCACGACTTGAGGGAGTATGACGGACAGTATTGGCAGATTCAAACATGTGGGAGCTCGGCCTGCACGTTCGACTTCGACACCACCGTCTCCACGGCCAAGAGCGAAGTTGGAGACTACTTCAATGGCCTCTGTTTGGACTGCATGAAGACTTCCGCAAGCAGTGATGCCGACAAGACATACTGGACTCACAGCACGCTCGGAGTGACTTGGGATCATGGCTGTCGTATGAGCCATGGTCAACCGTCTTGGTATTTCTCCTTCATGGGGCCACGCGAGGACATGGCAGAGTGGGTCAAGGGACCGAAAGACAAGCCAATGAAAGATCGGAAAGACTCGGCTGGGGATGAGCGTAGCTACCAGAATCCGGGATTCGTGAACCAATACAACGATCTTGTCCAGCAGCAGCCAAACGGCTCAGAAGGACGACCGGGCGCACATCGACCGCATCAACCACAATCACAGCGCGCCAACTTTCCAACGAACCCGTATCAGCGTCAGGAGTACCACGAGCCGCAGCATTTCGGACGTAGCGGCCAGAGCCAGAACTACGACCATCGCAACCGTGGTGTGCGCAATACCAACTTCTTCGATCCAAGCCGCTATGGCAAGCGTCGTGGCGGTGGTGGCCGCGGCATGGCCATGGCGAGTCGCGGTGTTCGCAACGAGCCTCAAGCGCAGCATGAAGAGACGAAGCAGCCAAGTCCACGCCTAGATGGTGTCGCTGGTCCAGATCCGGCCAAAGCGTTGCCCGAGATCCAAGTCGAGGTTGCTGATCTCAAGATTTCTGGAGAGGGCGAGGAACCTACTCAGGCGTGATCCGGACGTGTGTTCCAGTCGCGTAGACCAGGGTCGTAAACATGGCAAGGTGGTATTGGGGCTTTGGAGACGCGATTGGGGTTGGCGAAAGAAACGTCACACATGATGATAGTTTGTGCTTTGCTCCCAGCTTTTGTAGCAGTCTCTGCCTTCCGGGTGAGCACTCCTTGCAGCAGTGGTCGATACCGCCATGAGCCTTGAGCTTGTCAATAAAAGTTCTCTTCTCATAAATTGAGTACGGCGGTACAATAGGACGTTGTGTGCAACTTCGAAAACCGGAGCGCAGAGAGATCCTTACTTACGGAGGAGAGGCGCCTTCCGCTACTACGCGTGCTATAGACTACGCTGTCGCAATTTGAGCACGACGTCGTCGCTTCTGTTGTTGCATTTATTATCGCCTTTAATTACTCTTTCTTATTCTTTGCTTTCTATAGTACTTTCTATAGTAATATTTAATTTATAAAAACTTATAGTAGTATAGATTTTAGAAAAGCGAACTCTTTAATTCTTAATTAAAATTTAGCTAGAAAATTTAGAAAAGAAATCGAAATTTAGATTTTAGAATTTTCTATATAAACTATTAACTAAATTTTACTTAGATACTTACTTTAAAAATTGCGGCGTGCAATTTAGACAAGAATTCTATATCTAATCCACTAAAATTCGATTAAGCCTTAATCGAAATTTACTTAACAAATTTAATAAAGAACTTTTTTTTATAAATTTTTTATAAAATAGAGATTATAAAATATAGTAGAAAAATCTATTATAGCGACGATAATAAAAGGACTCTAAAGCAATAATAAGACGACTAAAAACCGATAAGAAAGAAGCTGCGATATACTTATAGCTACGCAGTCGCGGTGCTGCCCGAAAGATTAATCTAAAAATACATAGTTGCACACCATGTCCTATTATACCGCCGTAATTGAGGAATGAAATGATAATCCCGTCCCACTTTGAATAAAGCTGATACATTACAATTCTTTTCTCATCTGTCGTCTGGTAAAATTATAATACTCTCACTTAAGTGCCAAAATCAACTCACACGCCCTCTCAGCCGCAATCATTGTCCCCATAACCGGATTCACAGTCAAAGGCGGAATTATTGACGCATCCACAACAAATAAATTCTCCATCCCTTTCACCTTTGCATTATTATCCACACAACTCCCTAACCTGCATGATGAACTCCAATGATTTACATATCCTAAAGTATAATCCGAAGGTGTAGTAATATATTTCGCGATCTCAGCCTTGGTTGCGTTGGGTGGGATGTTTAATGAAGTGAGAGGGGAGCCGGATAGGTGGGAGAAGATGCCATGGATGAAGGTGGCGATTGCGTCGATGTCTTGGGGATTGCTTAGGAGGAAAGGTTTATAGGGACCAGGGATGCCTTTGGAATTTAACGCTACGCGTCCGGTGGATTTCATTCCCGAGGTGCCGTAGACGTTTAGTGTTATGTCGTGTTTTCCTGTATAGGATCCGAAACCTACTACGTCCATTGTTCCTTGGAGTCCAACAACGTCGCCGTTGGGGTAAGTGATGTAGTCCCAGAAGGCTGAGGTTTCGCCTGCGAAGGCGTAGGGGCCAGAGCGGGAATTTAGGTAGAGGTCTCGGTCTGCTGGGATTGGAGAGGTGTAGTTCCAGTAGTAGGCTGAGATGCTTGGGCCGGAGAGCATTATGAAGGTGTTGGGGTTGTCGTAGAGGCCGGAGCCTACGGCGGTGTTGTTGATCCAGGAGGAAGAGGGGGTGAAGAGGAGGCCGTTTTTTGAGAGGTTTGTGAGGGAGTCGGAGGGGCCGATTCCGGAGAGCATGAGGAGTTGGGGACTGAAGAGAGCGCCTCCGCTTAGGATGACTCGGCCTGAGGGTGTTGTTTTGAAGGTTGTTGTTGTGCCGCTGATGTTTGCGATTACGCCTGTTGCTTTTGAACCGTCTCGGACGACTCGCTTGACTTGAACGCCGCTCATGAGGTGGAAGTTTGAGCGGGAAAGTGCGGCTTGGAGATACGTCTTGACTGGTCCACTTCTTTGACCACCTTCATAAGCAAAGTATGGCCGACCAAAAGCCTTGGTCTTTTGATTAGGCTGCTGCTTGAAGTCGACTTGACTGTAGCCGGCACCGCCTACAAGCCACTTCTGGACCGCGGTGTATCCAGTCTGTAAATATCGCTTCCCATCCTTTGAAGGAGTGTCAGTCGATGGCTGCATCTTGTGTACTTTCGAGATGGCATTTGCCACGCCCTTGGATTTCCAGTTCACGGGAAAGTATCGATCAAAATCCGAGGCAGGAGGTTGAAAGAACAGCTCAGCATTGATAGCTGAGCTGCCACCAATCGTGCATCCAGTGAAGGCATCGACTTTGCCCTGACATGTGAGATTGCCTTGGTCCGCGAAGATTGATTTATATAGCCCTGGTACATCGACCCGGCTAAGCTGTGTGCTGTCCAACCAGTGAGGGCGATCTCGGCCTCCGGTGATATAATAGCTTGGACCACCTTGTTCAAGCAGTAATGTCTTCTTGCCTGCTTCGCTCATTCGGTTTGCAGTAACGATTCCTGCAGGACCAGCACCTGAGAATTCGTCAGTTTTGAGGAGTTTGTCTCGAGATGGCTTGCCACTGACCAACAATGATGACATCCCATGCCTGGTCTGCCGCAGCAGTGAATGCTGCAGGCAATGCACTTGCAGTCACAGCTGCTGCCAGAAGCAGGACTTTCTTGCCAACACCCATCTTAATGAACGTCCCAAAAACGACCAAAAATTGAAACGCAATGCTCGCAAGGAAAAGAACTTGCTCAAGCTGTGGGCATACTCGCTTTACTGTACCTTTATTCAGCTCACGCCATGACGGTCATGCAGCGAACGGTCATCGTATTACTATGCAGATGCAGACCAAGATGCCACCAGTGCATCGGTGTTCTCTGGAAATCACTGTGCGGAGAAAGCTGATTCGAAGGCCCAGAGCTGCGTCTCACCTGTCCCGATCTCAAGGTTTGAGCTGAAAAGTATGAGAATAGCATCACGCTAATCCTGCTGTAGATCATGTACAAAGCTTGTTCCTGGGACAGCCTTACAAGGAAAGCAAAATTTGACGACCGTATAGTATACTTGTTTTGGTCGAGTATGCGAAGAGCACGTCCATACCGTTCATTAGGAGGCATCGTTGTTTTGCAAGTCGGAAATTGGTGTGGTGTGCACGATTCAGAGGATCTGAACCTTCGTGGTTGGCTGCCTTGGCCACTTCATGATGAATTGGTTGTTTATATCCGGCTTATCCTGCTCTCCCGGATGTCTCGTTGAAATTTGCAGATTGCCTATATGCGAGTAGGGTTCTCGGCGGGTTTATGGCGATTGCTAGGTTCATCTCGCGAGGTGGCTTGAAAGGCGCCGGCTTCAGGCTAGGATACGATGTCGTGTTCGGCAAGGCCGACGAGGGTGGTAATTCAAAAATTACCGAGAGATAAGCGAATGGATGGATGAAAAAGTTTAGAAGAGAAATAGTGTGCGTATACAAGAGTAACGTTCAGTTGCAAACATGAAGAAGTTGCAAGTCAACGACGTAAGAGCAGTAGGAGATTGCGATGGAAAGAACTTCCGACGTCGCGGCCTTGGCATTGCGAAGCGCAGGGGTTCACACGTATACCGATGTGCCTACCATCTATGTAAGTATGCGCATGAGATGGTGTTCTTCTCAGGACTTGCAGTCTCTGCAAAACCTCATCGTCTTGTCTCCGCTAAGCCTTGTCTTCATTGCTCTCACTTCTTCCTTACGACCCAAGTGACCATGGCCGAATCAACCGCACTTCCTCTACCCAGCTTCCAGCATTCCTCCTCCACTTCAGCGCACAATGCTTCCAACTTTGCCGCAGCCTCGTTCTGACCCTTCGATCTCTGGTTCGCACTCCATTCTCGAACTGCCAAGAACGTGATGTCCTGCTTGACTCCAAGCATCTCCTTCGCAGTCCAAGCTTTCTGATTAGCAACCAACTCTCCTCCTTCCTCTAGAAATCTTGTGTGCATACTCGCGACCCAGTCCATCTCAGGGACAGATCCAGGTGACTTGAAAATCGCGTATAGGGCTTCAAGTTTTGGCGCAGAAGCGGATGGATCTGCAAGCATTATTTTGTCGTTACTTGGGTTGTATTCCTGCCAATGCAGATATCCACCTGGTTTGAGAAGCTTGAGAAGCTGGCGTAGCAACGGCATTGGATCTCCTTTCTCCACGACGCACATGAAGAGGCGAATATGGACTACATCGTAGCGTCCAACGAGTTCAGCCGGGAGAGGTTCGAAGATGTTCATCTGCCGGAAGCTCACGTTGGAAGGACACCATTGTTTGGGTAGCGTTTGAGCCAGAGAGATGTCGAAGGCTTCAATCTTTGCCCGGTAAGAAGACTTCTCCAGCTGCGTTGCAAGTGACAAGGACCAAATCCCTGTGCCGCAGCCAATGTCGGCGATTGTGGCATTCTCAGGGATGGCAACCTCAGGATGGAGGAGAAAGCCGTAGCTGGTCGCCCAAAGTTGATGCTGGAGATTGAGACGCGTCGAAGCCAAGGCGTCTCTATTGAACCCGTACTGCTCGACCTTGGCTGGTGATGATTGGGCCTCCATTGGTTCGGACTCTAGACCTGGAATTGAGCTGGTGTAAAGAGAATTGAATCGGGAGGGTTTGCCTGATCGCATAGCTCGACGTGATATACTGTGGAGAGGAAGGAGTCGATTATGGTAGGAGATTGTCAATATGCATACTTCTCTGTTGCCGGTAACCGCTTTTATGCGTTGGGACGAATATCACTGCCTGCAAGAGAGCTCTGGTGTCACAGATGGAATCAATAGCTCGCATCCTTCAGTTGTAGAAACCCTGGCTGCATTAGAAATTCACTCACTACCTCACATTCTGATGAACTGTTCTGGTGTAGCAGCCAAAGCGTTGTGCAAACATTGTTACTGCCTTGGTTGCTATGGTGAAAATTGGTGCCTTACGATCCCACGAGAGCTGCCCTTGCCGATTGGAAGCGGCTCAATGCACCTCAGCGATGCCGATAGTATTCTGGCGCCTACGTAGCAATGGATTGGAAAGCAGCGTGAGCGATGGACAGCGTTCGCGAGTCGATGGTGGTTCAAGTTGTTTCGACAAGAAGAGAACGCCCGACAGCAACTGGAAAGAGCCAAAACATGCCAAGAGATGTGGTCCCGAGGATCAGATAAGCCCACTGTCTGATGACGATGCGATCTTGTCGTTGCTTCTGCTTCTACTGCTTGCACATCTCCAACGCACGTGAAAGGACCATTACACGGCGTTCGGCTACCCGGCTTGATGAAGTTCATGAGCACACTGGATCTCTTCCTGTGTCTCAACCGAGACGCTAGCCCTGGAAGCAAGACTTGGCTTTCCATACCCGCAGTGCGTTGGCAAGAGGCACAGTAAAGGAACGGGCTTCTCTATGTGTCATTGTGCATGAAGCTTTACCGAGAGCATGTTGCGAGACCCAGTCCAAGTTCACGCGAGATCCTGCGAGGCTGAGACGTTCCTGCAAGGCTTCACTTAGCCTGTGCTACCTCGAAGGGAGCCACGAGGTGACTCCACGACCGGTCATCACATGAACCCGAGAGCATGCCCAATTATGGAGGCGTATATCGAGGTTGTTCTGCTTGCCGGCAGAAGAAGAAAAAGGTTGATGGCCGTGAGTTCTTTCGCCGACATCTGCTAATGAAACGATCCAGTGCGACCAAACATATCCTGCTTGCAAAAGATGTGTGAGTAGAGGCGAGACATGTCCCGGAGTGCCTGCTGCAGCAGATGTGATGTTCCGCCATCAATCGTCGTCCATCCTACCTAGCAGGGCTGTTGTAAAGGGCCCCCAAAAAGTTGCCAGTCCCTCGAGTTCTTCTCCCTCGAGTGCCGAAGACAATAACCAAGACTGCGAATCCGGCTCGAACTCTGAGAAGCCGCACAGACAGAGGAGTCAACAGGAAAATTTCGGAACTTCGGTTCTCAAGATCGCAAATCTGGTCGAGCCAATAGGCATTGACTTGCCTCAATCACTGCATCCAAGTCTGGAAAACGTGGCAGAGTTCCATTTCTTCAGCAAGATCGTCACCTCAATTGGTTGGCTATCTTACGTGCCGGAAGTTTACAATTCCTCCCCAGAAGGAAGCCCACTCAGAAAGCTGGTCGGCGCAGCATCACTTTCTGTTCTCGCGAAGCAAAGGAAGGATGCCGCTTTGTTCGTAACAGCAAGAAATGCGAACGGTATTGCTTTGCGAGCGCTGAATCATGCGATTGGCGACCAAGGAAAGTATTTGAAGGACGATGTCTTGTTCGCTATGGGACTATGCAGGATTACTTGTGTTCGTCGCCACCGATATAGCGGCGTGGAACTGATGCTAATGTAGTTCGCAGATTCTCCAAGGTGATCCTGGCACAACTTCAAGAACACACTCGTTGGGTCTGCAGAGTCTTCTGCGACATCGTTTGCGAATGGCCGATACGATGCAGACGACTGATGCGGTCGTTGAGCTGATACGAAGCGTCAAAGCTGAGTTGGTATGAGATCAACTTTTTTGAGCACGCACGCACGCGACTTACTCTTCCTCAGCCTGTCCTCCTGCTGCATACTCAGGACGCAATAGCTTTGGACAACGATGCAGACGAGAACTCGTTCTGGGACTGCTCAGCCAATTGTGAATGTGAGAGACGTATCGCGCTCCTCTGTTCCGACGTTGGCGAGGTCCTTCGGCAATTTCACCGACCGACAAGTAAGGCTCGACACGATGTCTACACTACTCTGACGCATGCTCTCGAGTTAGACGCGAAGCTTGTGTCTTGGACAGCTGGTTGGGCGCCTTTAGCTTGGTCCGCACACCTAGACCACGCTATGGCTTCAGGCTTGTGGCCAAGTAGACCTGGCTACTTCTTTGATATGCAGTATGTTCTGATACTGTTTCTTAAAGTGACATTACTGACACTACGGAAGGGTGGCTACATTCTGGACCCATCTACAAGCCGCACGAGTCCTACTACTAGAATGCATCGCAAGCATGTGCACGGAACTGCTGAGGCAAAGCAATTACACCGAACTTGACCTTGACAGCATCCACAACAAAGCCGTGAAAACCATCGACGAAATGGTGTACTGGATATGTTACTGCATCCCAGTCCACCTCTATAGCATCGGCACGGATGATTCCATCCAGATGGATTCGCCCAATGTAGTGGCAGGCGCTGTTGGTATCGTCTGGCCGCTGCAGGTCGTCCTGCGTAGTGTCAGTGCAAAGGAGAAATATAAGGATCAAGCTCGTGAGACGCTCGAGAAGCTGAGAAATGAGTACGGGATTGGACAGGCCCAGACGACACTTGAGAATTGTCATCATTTGGGGCATTGGTCGACGTTGCCTTGATGCAGACGAACAAGCCCTTTTTAAGAGTGACAGGCTTTACTTCATGTCTATGTAGTCCGACTGTTCTCGAGCTTGGTGACCAGAATATCAGTGGCGCCAAGATTCGTGAGTTCATCCATCACAATCGCGATTTCTTTTCGCTTGACCATTGCTTGTACGGCCACCCAGCCTTCTTCTTCGAGATTCTGAACAGTTGGTGCCCGCTTTCCTGGAGTGATGACTCTGGCCTTGTCGAGATTTGCACGTTCCACATTGTATGTGCAGAGAACGTATTTCTGTGCGGTGATGACTCCACGGATACGGCTTTCGATCAAGGAGATTAGCTTCGGATCCGAGGGGTGTTTGGATTGGATGAGTACTGCTGTGGAGTCGATTACGGTGGCAATGGCTTTCAGACCTGCTGCACGCATTGTTTCGCCGGATTCTTGGATGCAAGTCAGTATCATGATACGAGGTTGAAGGTGGGAAGACTTACCAACAAGATCAACAATACCGTCTGCCACACCAAGAGCACAAGCAGCTTCCACACTACCACCCACAAATCTGATATTCGTTCTGAGTTTGCTCTGCGATGAATCCCCATTCACACCATTCGTCTGTGCCGCATCCGACTCCATTTTCCGGAAATATTGTTCCGACAATGCTGTGAAACTCGTCACCACATTCTTACCAACCAGTTGCTCCGGGGTCTCAATGTCGCCTTTCTCGGGTACCTGGACCTGTAATTTACATCCGCCGAACTCCAGATCCATGACTTCCACTACTCCAGTGGTATCGGTGGGTGGTGTGGTAGCTTCGTGCTCAGCGACGACATCTCGTCCTGTGATTCCTAGATCGACTCGGCCTTCACCTACGAAGGTTGGGATATCTGCTGCAGGGAGGAAGATTAGGGCCATGGGTAGGTTCTTGACCAATGCGAGATCTAGTCGGTTGTGCCTGTGGAATTGGATGTCGGAGCCGGAGAGTAGGTCCAGACATGCTTGATTTAGGCGGCCTTTCTTGGGCACAGCAAACAGGAGGCGGTCGTTAAGGCTGTCAGATAGCGTGTCAGTTATGACTGGTAAGGTGCGACTGAAACGCCTTCCAAGTGCTTCAAAGATCGGCATGGCATGGGAAGCAGAACATACTGGCTGACGAGATCCATGGTGGATAAGAGGGCTTTATTATGCTGAGGTGTTGTAGATGTTGTGCTTGTATTCTGGCAAACACAGCGATGGACACGGACAGCGTTTAAGTAGCACTGCTTGGGTTGGGTGACTCAAGTAACACGTGGGCCACCGCTCAATCTCAGAGGCTCTGGTGTCGTCGACAATGTCAATGCAATGACAAAGTCTCTTTGAATTGCAATCGAAGTTGTACCGACTGGCGATCGGCAATTACTCAAGTAGCTCTTTCCTGCATACCGCTTCTTGCCTTGAAATTTTTGGAGAGACATTGGGAAAGCGCGGCAGAAAAGTTCGGCCTCAGGCAAGCGCCAAGATTCGCAAATCCACTTTGCAGCCGAGCCCGCTAGAATCGAATTTCTCCAGCCGACGACCAGACAAGACCAGCAGAAGCCCGCCAGCAGTCCGCCCATCGCACCGCGCACCTCGACAAGACAACCACTTCCACCGACAACCTACTTCACATCTACGCAAAAATGGATTCCGCCAAGTGAGAACCACCCGAAGCAGGCGCAGTGCGCATACAGAAGACTGACAGCAGCGCACAGGGTCCCAGTCAAGCTCGTCAAGGTCACCCGCGTCCTCGGCCGTACCGGTACGTCGAAATCGATGAAAAGAGCATGAGGAAGGCAGGAGGAGAAGATGAGGATAATATCTGACAATGTACAGGCTCCCGTGGTGGTGTTACCCAGGTCCGCGTCGAGTTCATGGACGACACAACCCGTTCGATCATCCGCAACGTCAAGGGCCCAGGTAAGACAGACAGAAAAAGAGATATACTGCAACGGCGGGAAACTGATATTATGGCGCAGTCCGTGAGGATGACATCCTCTGCCTGCTCGAGTCTGAGCGTGAGGCCCGCAGATTGAGATAAGTGCGAGGAGTGATGGAGAGCAGCCTGAAGATGATGGCGTTTCATGAATTGAGGACACACACTTTTCAGCGGGATGCAATGCAAGTAGCTGGCGTTATTGTGGCTATGATGGTATAGGCACAGGCAGGCAGGCATCTATCATATGCAGTGACCAAGCTTGGTTCTGCGGTCTTCGAAAATGCGATTCGCGCTTCACGTCAGGTTATGCAACTGCTTATACTTACGCTCTCAATCTCGTTCGTGATGTCTACCTGCTGGGGCTGGACAGCTTGCGACATGGCAAGAGCACTGTCTGCTGGTGGAGCGAATCTACGTGACGGGCGCAGGCTCCTCCGGGCAAATATACGCAAAAGCGCGTGACGGACACTGCTCTGAAAGCTACAACAGAGCCTCCTGCGTACCATTCATTCCACAACTTACATGCTTTACGTGACTCCCTATCCTGACGCATCCAGCCGCGTGCAGGGAAGAGGTGTGCAAGCAGACTCAAGCAGACACCCCACCCTCAACTGCTCCGCGGTGCACGTAAATGATTCCCTCCCATCTAATCTCTCCCTCAGTACGTAGGTATCTCCAAGAAACGTGAATGTAAGGCAAAAACGCAGGTGACTCCATCAGCCATGACAATGCGGTCAAGCGGCTCGGCCAAGAAGCCTAAAAGCGCCTCTGTGTGGTTTGTTCTAGTACGCCAATATGACCATCCAGTCCACGGAGAATCAGGTGTCTGTTGGTTGATTATGCGTTCCAAAGTGTGTGTGTAAAGAAGAAGAAAGAGAAGGAGAGAAGGATTTGGAGATGGAAGGAGACGGGAGTGCCAAGAGAAAATGTGGTCCGAGCGACTTCTCCGTCTCCGCTGATGGAATTGCAGAAATTTGAACTTTGGACTTCGTTCTCTCTTCTTTGCACGAACATGAACATCGCGACATCAATATCAGCAGCGCGGCGAGACTTGTGCTGTCCATGCGTGGTAGCTGAAGTCGTCGCATCTGAGATACAGCATCGTCAACCACGAATCTGTTCTACAGCAAAGGTAGGTGACCCGACCAATTGCTTGGACGACGCGTCTTCCCCAACGACACCCACGATTTGCCTGCTTCCTGGCTCTTTCACTGCCTGCCAAGCATACTTCATCAATCAGTGGAAGAAAGAAACCTCTTTACGAGGGGGGTTTTAGCAGGCCCTTCGTCCTCTCCACCCTTCTGGTGCCTTGTTATCTTGTGGCTCAGATAGGACTATTTAATGGACGGACATTTCATGTCTACCATGCTTCACTGGATTGTGTACACATGATGTGCATTTGCTCGCGTTTGGCGCTTCACCACATCTTCTCTTCAGTCTGTATCGCAGTCGCGCACATGATGGCATCTAGAAAAAGACAGACGCGCCAATACGATCGGCGAAACTTATATCCGGCCTTTGCTATTTCCCTCCTGCCCCCTCTGCGGCTGCACTTCTTGTCCAAACATCTGTGTACGGCACGCAACAGAATTGCTTCTTGAGGGCGTTGCTCGGTCATGACACCTTCGCACATCCGCCTGTCGCAATGGAAAGCCGGATAACGTAGGGACATCCTTCTTTTTCAATTCTCGGACCCCAATACCTATGTCTCAGCTAGCAGGGGTGCTGTGGGCTCATCAGCTAGCCGCGCAGGATCACTGTTGCTACTTACTGATGCAGACGTCGAAATTAATACCAATGACGAGCAGAAAATCGTAAAAGAAAGCGGACAAACAACTCCAGCGATATGCGACTCCTCCAGCTCACCGAAACTGGCGAAATACGGTTGACGGCATTGTACTTCGATAGGAACAAGCTTCCTCCATACGCAGTCCTGTCCCATACATGGGGCGCCGAAGACGATGAAGTCTCCTTCGAGGATATGAGATCTGGATCGGCGGAGAAGAGAGTGGGCTATAAGAAACTCAAGTTCTGTGCAGAGCAGGCGCAACGCGATCACCTGCAATACTTCTGGGTGGACACCTGTTGCATCAACAACTTCAGCAGTAGTGAGGTTCACGAAGCCGTCAACTCCATGTTCAGCCTTTATCAAAAAGCCGCGAAATGTTACGTGTACCTGGCGGACATAGGTCATGAGGTCGCCGACACGCCTGACTCGGGATGGCAGGAGATGAATCTGCCAATAGACTTCGAAAGCAGTAGATGGTTTCGACGAGGATGGACACTGCAGGAGCTGCTTGCTCCCTCACGAGTGGAGTTCTTCACTCGAGATGGAGAAAGACTGGGCGACAAGTCGACGTTGGAAGCACAGATAAGCAAGATTACTGGCATACCTCCTGAAGCACTCAGAGGCGAACTTCTTCATAACTTCGCCATTGAAGAGCGTATTGAATGGCAGGCGAAGCGTGACACAGCACGCGAGGAGGATAAGGCATATTCCTTGCTCGGGATCTTCAATGTGCATATGCCGCTCATATATGGAGAGGGCACAGAGAACGCATTCAAAAGGCTGCGAAAAGAGATTGTAGAGAACTCATCGGGTGAGTGCTCACCATCGTACACCGAGATACCATTCCGAACTGATGGACTGATTCACGATAGCCATTTCTACCCAAAGGGTCACGTTTGGGCGAGGTTTGGTGCCAGCACGTAAGCTTGATCCCATTGCTAGACTTGAACCCTGTTGTTCTAACAAACTCGATAGGTCTATCCTGCACCTTCGAACACGATCAGCTGGATATCACGCCTGCAGACGAGCCTTTCTTGCAATTTGGAAACGGCGTGAAGTTCCTGTACACGCCAAACGACGATCTCATCATCCACCACGCAGATGGCAGAGTCGCCTGGCAGAATGGTCGATGGGTACCTGGTGGCTCAGCGAAGAATCTAGTCTTTCAGCGCGATGGCAATCTTGTCTCATACAAGACTGGCCATCACGCTTCATGGGCTTCAAATACTCAAAATAGCTGGTACGGCGTGCTGGTCTTGTCGAGTGCTCAACCTTATCTGGAAATATTCGAAAAGGACGGCAGAAGAGTATTCGCAGCATGATGAGTTGATCGAGACACGGATTCAGATTTGAGAAAGATTAAAGCATCGAAGCCTACAAGCACGCAAAGGTCATCGCTTCCAGCAGGACGTCAAATCCACTCGCGAGAGTGTAACACAAACCGCTATCTACGGATATGTGGCGGCTGGAAGCTGAATGTTACCTAGCTTGACTTCCACGTGAGTGAACTTCGGGCAATCGCAAGTGTAAGAGCCCCAAATGAAGCGCGCAACCATGCGACCGTCTGCGAACAGGAAGCCCATACCCCCAGGCTGCGAAAATCGGTACTTCAGCCCGGGGATGCGGTATGCTTTGACACCTACTAGTGTGGATGGGGCTTGAAGCGGAAAGATTCGCATGGGAAAAAGCCGATGGCAGCTCGTGCATGCAACGCAGATTGCGATGCTCGAGAACAGATGCAGAGTGTCTCCATGATGCTCTGCAAAGCGCATTGGAGTCAATGAAGGGTTCGCATCGTAAGGAGTACATGCCGCATTTGACAAATCGGACAGCCCCATCGCCAGCGCGAGCCAAGTTCCGATATCAGCTGATTGTACCGCATCTGCACTGGGCAATGTATCCAATCTGTCCAGGAACTGATTTCGCTGGCCATTTCGTTCAAGTCGACGCCGCACATATTCTGGATCTTGGCAATAAAACCGTGCGGCAACGGAACTTATGAAGGAATCGACATCGGTGCCTGTGGTCGCAATAACCAGCCTACTGAGACGGATAAAGGTTGGCAAGGCGTCTCGGGTTGAGCCGATGTCAACAACAAATTGCGTGGTTCCCACCATTTCAGCCTGGATGCTTATTCGCCCGCAATCGCTCACAATGCCCACCTGTGGATAGGTCGGGCAGGCTTCCTCAAGTCCTATCGCGAACGTATTCAAGTCTGTGAACCCTTGATCTGCTGGTACGTCGTTCGCTTGGTGCCAGGCTGGAATCATGAAAAGTGGACTAAAGTCGCCCCTTTTGATGCACTCCGTCGCAAGAATCATAATCGCTTCACGCGGCTTCCCGCGGTTCAGCCTGCTGCAAAGGCTCAGCTTGAGAATGCCTTCGATTGCATGGAAGAAGTCCTCTTGTCTGGTCAATCTGCGTCGGACAAGAATCTGATGTGCAACAGCAAAGGGGACACGCCGCTCTTCGGAAGTCAAGTTGCGAACCAGACTGATCGGTCCAAGCTGGAAGGGAACCAGGCTTCCCGTAGGTCTTCCTACCAGATTCTCCAGATGCCTTCCGTGGCCATGCTTCTTGACCTCAACTTCCCACCGGTCCCGGAGCTCGGCGTGGAAAGACCGGCCTTGTGAATCTGGCTCAATCATCACGAAATTCTGGTCAAGAGCCAACATCTCGCTACTCTGTGTGAACTCCATGGCTGTCCAGACTCGGCTGAACCACTGGGAACTGCAAATGGCACTGATTGCATGGCATCTCTCTTCCTGTGAGACTCCGTTCCGCATAGCGTGGAAGGTGTTTGCATCGACGTCTGCAAGATAGACAACGACTAGACTCGCTCGCTTGAAGAGCTCTGGTATCATATGGAGAATCCTCGTCTTCAGCTCTTTCCTCCATTGAGGTACACTGATATAATCGTGCCAGATCTCGAAGCCGCTGTCGTGCATCGTGGCTACACCACAATAGATTCGAGCCGGAATCTCACGCACGATGGTCTCAACTTGTCGCCAGTCCTCCGCTGAGATACATTGGAGCTCATGTTCATTTTGGAACTCATATTGCAGCTTCGCGACTTGCCGGTGCCACACGTGCGATATTGCAACGTACGTAGTCTTCTCAAGGAGACAGCTCATATGGCGATATTTCAGCTGAATAACATCACCAACTTGAGGTACAGTGATCTCGAATGCCGAGTCGAGCTTTCGCACATCATCCAAGCTTTGGAGAACAAAAGTTCTCGCCAGTACATCGTCATAGGTGATGATGTTATTGCATTGGCAGCAGATCATGGGTTCTGGTACTCGACCCCACACTGTCTCCAGAAAGGCTTCATGAGTTGTTAATGAACTCCTCATAATCAAATCGTGTGTGTTGTTGAAGAGACCTCAGCAAGGGCGAAGAGGTGGTTTGAACATGACAACGTGTGCACGCGCTTGACAACTGGTTGCCTCCTCACAGCTCTGACCTGCCCCTGTCTTTGAAGGCAATTATGGACATCGCAATAGACATCGCCTTGCGAACAGCGCTACACTTGGAAGCTGAGCTGTATCACGCAGAGCTTTCTCCCCGTGCAAGGCCCAACGTCTCTGCTCTGTCAATCTATCATTGATACAATGGACTTGCTGATAACGCTGCAGAAAGCCTGTGCAATTGCGGAAGTTCAACGAAGAGATCTTTCGCCCTACAAGCGTGGCGATGCAGCTTCTCATAAGCTATTGGATACACACTGAAGTCGGCTTCCCGACTAGGGCCCCGATGCCGCATTTGGGCATCTATCGCTCGCTGCATACGCCCCAATCAGCTCTCACGCACCCATGACACCATGCAGCTATGGAAGCGTCTTGTGACACACACTCTACATACGTGTCAGTCACTGTTGACTGCACGTTCAGCAGTACCAATCAACTATGAACGAAATAACTGCATCTGTCCTATGAGGGGGAGCGTTCGCATACACCAGGAAGAGATTGATTCTGTCGATGGAACCAAGTCAGAATTGAGAGAAAAAGGACGGTAACAGTCTCGAAGTCGTAGCTCGGAGACCAGATCTGAGAAGCGTTTCCCGAATGAGCATGGCATGTCATGTCTTTGGGAGTGGAATGCATCGACATTCTATTCACAGATCGGTTGCGCTTTGGAGCTCTTACACTTGCGACTGTCCCAAGCTCACTTACTCGATACCAGTGCACTGACAACGACTTTCTAGGGACTCCTGGACGTTCCGACATTTGCCGCGTGGAATACGAATACTGGAATCTTAGTCATCTGTACTGCATGCATGCAGCCCTACATGCTCGCCTGTCACTTGTGCGGAGATGGCAAGGGTTCGTGTGGAGGAGACCTTGCGACCACCGGCATCACGACTGAGATCGTCTCGCACGGTCTTCAGACATCGATGTGGTCCGACCTCCTCATCGCTCTGCTCCATCGTATTCGGTATCGGGACCACTATTTCGATGTTCTCCAACCTCAATGCCCGCCGGATACTCCTCCTTTCGAGTGAACGAGTATATCGCTGGAGATAAAATATTCTATAACATGTTGTACAATGAAGAAGACGGGCATGTGGAATCTCAGGACCCGCTCTAATCGCTTCCTGGTAATTTCACAACCAAATCTCAAATCTCAGCACCATGGTCTGGTTCACAGGTCTCTCTGCACTCGCACTTCTGGCAAGCGGTATATCAGCAATACCACTTCATGGCGATGCCACAAACGCAAACAATAACACTGGCTGTGACCGAGCATGTATGACCAAAATCGTCAACTGTCTCCTACGTTCCTTCGAGACCCACGACCCATCTACTGTACCAATGGCATTAACCTACAAAGCAACGGAAAACTCCCACCCAGCTGCTCTCGGCTTCATGACTGCATTCCGAACCATCACCAAAGTAGAACCACCCAGTCTCCTAGCCATCGACACAACCAACAGCACCGCAGCTTTTGGCCTAGACATAATCGAAGGCAATCCTCAAACCCCAAACGTCCTCCGCGGCCGAATCAAAGTCATCAATCACGAAATCACCGAACTTGAACTCTTCATCAATCGATACCGCGGAGACCATGGATTTTCATTCAACGCCACTGAACTCCCTTCAAATTACGCCGTCTTAATGTCCCCACCGAGTAATCGTACCAAAGCCACTCGAGAAGAACTCTATGAACTTAGCGCGGATCTTTTTCGTCAGAACTCCACTCTTAATGTCACTGTTAGTGATACTTGCCAATTCACAGAAATCGGATGGAAAGTAGTCGATACTGGAACTTATGAGAACGCAGCAGATCCAAATGTTGGTTGTTCTTGGCCTTCAAACCCCCCTTACGATCTGAATGCCCGCACCGCACTAGTCATCGATGAGGAATTGGGATTTGTTGTGACTGGTGGCATGATTCCTGGGACGGTGTATCCTTATCAGGATATCTCGGCTTTTATTCCTGATGCTTTGTCGGCGCCGCAGCAAGTTCAGGTTGATTATTTGGAGGATCGGGTGAGTAAGGGACTAGGGCCGAATTTGCTGCCGATGAAAGGGACGGGTGATGTTTTGGAGGTGTTGCAGATGTATGATGAGATGTTGCAGGCTATGCAGATTAATGTTTTTATGGGAGGGCCGGGGATGGTGTCGGCTTGGGTATGATGAGAGTTGGTTTGCAATCGTAGAGACGATTGCTCCGTGGCCATGAACTCTGTGACAGCCAATGCTTGCTGGCTCAATCAAGTCTTCTTTTCGCTACCTGCATCTATTTCTGGCCATGGACAAGGGTGCGCTGCTCAGGCGTGCACATCGATGCATTGACGGGACAGCACATTGCTGCAGTACCGCGTACCCTATGAAGTCAAGCACGTTTCTTACTACCCGATCTTTCTCGTGTGTCCTGCTAATGAACGATCAGGCAGTCTCCCTCATGCGCTTGGATGTCTTCCTCTATAGTATCTTAGGCAATACGAGAATCTCATCTCCTGCCTGAATGCCAATCTGTAAAGGTCAGCAGTGCCCAAGATATGACTGAACATTATATTACTTACTGTGCTCACTGAATTGCTGTACCTCGCGTTGCGCACCTTATCCCCATCGGCAATTAAACGGCAGCGACGGAACAGAAGCTGTCTGAAGACCTGGACTCCAGTGTAGCCCTCCACCATCTGCATGAGCTCTAGTAGAGTAGTGTCTGAAGCCACATAGATCTGGTAGTTCTTGCTATGTGGAGACGTGATGCGGATGAGGAACTGGCCATAGTCCGGTACTGGAGGGAGATCCGTGGTCGCGAATGTCTCGGCCGCCTTCGTGATGGCTTGCTTCGTCTTCAAGATGAGGGCTTGCATCTTGGGTGCTTCAGGGTCGGCTGGATCGATACTGTCCGTGATATCTTGGAGGCAGATGGCCAACCCATCGAAATGCTCGAACAACTCACCGATGGAGTCAGACACGCTCTGCATATTGCTGGCCAGAGTGACGGCGCGGTTAGGCATGGTGTCGGCGGTGCTGGACATGATGGCGAAGCCGCTTGTGCTGCTACGATTAGCACTGGCTAGTCGCTTGCAGAGGTCGAGCTCACCAACTTATATAGTTCGTCGTTGATGTTTGCCACTTCTCAGGTTCCTGAAAGGAGGATGACACGAGATTTGACCAGAAGACTTGAGAGTGTGCGCGGTGCACGGACAGGACGGCTAAAGTTCGGGTGAGAGGTGAAGTGAAGCGCTCATGTTTGGATTACGTCCATGTGCACTTGCGGGAACTTAGGCACGTCGCGTTCGAGGATCGTAAGTACTGGATCCCGCAGCCTGGAGGTACGGGGTCTCTGCTAGTGAGAGATGGGATGCATGTGATAGGCTTTCTTGATTGTATGAGTCAAATGTTATGGTCTAACTCAACAAAGTCACTGTGTTCTTCGTTATGTACATCTACTCATCTCTCTCTGTGTGGGAGTGCCGCTCAGATATGTGCACCGGAGATCCAGCATTGGAATTCACCGCCACCACCTTTCGCATAGCACGTTCCTCCCTCTCGTGCTTCTCACCAGTAACATGTTGCCAGTAAGCCTGAATCTACGAGCCCTGGTGGTGTCCATGAGCGTCCCAAATTCATGCCTTGGTGAAAACGGTGACCTCGAAGCCGCCGGTTAGAGATGAACTCTGAGTGAAAAACTGCCACCACGGAGTTAGAAAACGCGACATCAGGACATATGGACATAAGTAATACTCACATGTTTCACTGGTAGAGAGCTTCTCACATCCTGATCGCCATCACAGATGATGCGGGCCTTGTAGCAGAGACGCTGCTTATGTGTCGGGACTCTAGTATAGCCTTCGTACATCTGCATGAGCTCCTTCAGAGTGGTACCTCCGACCACGTACATGCTGTGACTGGAAGCAAAAGCATTGGAAGCAATAGAGGGCGACTTGACGGTGAGCCAATGCTGCTTCTGATCCTCAGCTGTAGGATCATCGAACGGGTTGGAAGCCTCGATATTGCGCGGGAGAGATTCAGCGGCTTTAGCTGCGGCTTGCTTCGTAGCGTCGAGGAGAGCCTTCATCTCGGGGCCTTTGGCGTTGTTCTTGATGGCGGCCAAGGCCTCGATGGTAATGGGAACTATGATCGTGACCTGCGAAGGGGCGGACATCTTATCGATGTAATTGCTTTCGAAACAGTCAGCGGAAAGGGTTTGTACGTGACGAGGGTAATAACTTACACTGGGTGCTGTTGATGTTTGCGAATGGAAGATGGACGTCACCAGAAGATACGAGATTGCGCGCGACGTAAAGGCTGAACTTCGGGCGAGGAGTGAAGTGAAGTGCGATTGCCGTGAGTTCATGGTGGTTGTTGACAGAAAGGTCTAATAGAGTAAGTGACCAGCACTCCTGGGTCCTCCATCTCGTCATGCATGGCTTCGATTTCGTACTCCTCTCTACCTGCATCTATTGCTAGTCCAGCGTGGCAGAGCGTTGCTCAGAGGCATGCATCCAAGTTCACCATGTCCAGCCACCGCTACGAGTCGTCGTTACGTCGGGACTGTTCCTTCTTTGCCAGTCTTCCGCTCGTATCTCTTCAGTCCAAGTATGATCCCTTGCGCAGCGTCTACTCCTTATGATACACAGCGATCTCGTCCCCAGCCCGAATGCCGAGCTACATGAATTAGCAATGTCGAGCACACATCAGGTACGTTGAACATTACTTACTTCGTGCATGGACTGAGCATAAGCCCGGAAGCGCGTCACTGTGGCTCCGTCGCAGAAATAAAGGGTCCCAAGAAACAGGCGCTGCTTAGGAATCGGGACTCCTGTGCAGCCCTCGATCATCTGCATGACCTCCTTCAGAGTGGTTTCTGTGGTTACTCGGAGCTGATGGTTGCCGGAATTGGGCGACGCGAGGGGGATGATGAATTCGCTCTTGACTTTCTTCACCGGTACTGCTGGGCGCGTCGTGATCTCGATATTCTCAACAGCCTGCGCAGCTGCCTGCTTTGCGGACTCGACGAAAGCCTGCACCTCGGGGCCGTCGGCATTGTTCTTGATGGCGCGCAACGCCTCGATGGTGACAGGCACGTTGATGCTGAGCTGTAGTGCGGACATCTTGTCGGCGTCGGTGTTCTGAATATGGTCAGTATCGTCCATTTGTGTGTACAGGCTAAGCTTACTAACTCACGCAGGTTGTTGTCGAAGGTTTGTTGTTGGAACCGAGGAAGAGACTTGACCGGAAGACTCGATGTTTTGCGTATGCGGAGGCTAAAGTTCGGGTGAGAGATGAAGTGAAGACGCTGTGAATTGAGGGTCAAAGATACTACCTAGCCACATTCGCTTTACAAAGCTGGCGAAGAGATGCTTCGTCTGGGGCAGGCCTTGGAAAAGTGAAGGATTGCCGTTCTAGGTCGTTCATCTCGTTGAATCCATGTTCGAACTCATACTCCATCCTACCTACTTACGTTGCTGTTGGGAGTGCGGCAAAGCGCTGCTTATGCCTTGAAGCCTTCCGTATCCTTCCTTCGCAGTGATCTTCATGGACAATTCAAGCACTTTCCCCTTCACCAATCTCGCACCCATATCCTGTGACCAGCGAGCCTCATTTTTGGGTCCTACTGCATCCTGTGAAACACAGTAATCTCATCCCCCTTCTGAATGCCGACCTGTAAGAATTCAGCAATGTTCAGCGCAACTTGTGCGGTATTAAATACTTACTGCCTTGACGGTTGCATTCCAATCTTTAGCGAAGTTGTCGTTCACTTCCCAGATGACGCGGGAGTGATGAAACAGACGCTGCTTGTTCAATGGGACCTTCGTGTAGCCCTCAATCATCATCGAGAGCTCTCTCAAGGTCATTTCCGGAACCAGATAGATGACCCGGTCCTCGCGGCCTGGCGAAGTGAGGTGGACGGGAAACTGACCGGGAGCAAGACGGCGTGCGAGCTTGACCTCAGCAACGGCCTGCATCGCTGCCCGGGCGGATGGTGCGGCGATGTACCCGAAATCGCAGTCTGCCATCTTGTCGCCGCGGCTCGTTATCTTCTCACGGCTTTCGGATACCATGGCGAGCGGGCTAGAGACCGTGTCGGCGCTGCTGTTGATTCCGTCGGCGCTGTCGTTTTCATTGAACCTGCGACGCGCGTAGCCACGCGCGAAGCCATCACGCAGTGCCTGTACGCGGGCCTGGTGCTCAAGTTCGGTGCTGTTGGAGCTGGACCTACGTGGACGACTCGCGAAGCCACGGCGCAATCGGGCTTTCACGCGGGCCTGGTGCTCAAGTTCGGCGCTGCTGAGCATCTTTGCCATCGCGGCTGCTGTTGTGTGATTAGCATTTGCAATTCGCATACCCAGTGTCTATGAACCTACCCGGCTGATGTTGGTATTTCGTTGATGTTCAAGTTCTTCGGAGAAGAAATGAGTGGCGCGCCGGAAGTTTGAAGAATGTGCGCGTTTGTTAAGAAAGGCTGAACCTCGGATGAGTTACGAAGTGAATTCTGAAGTGAAGTTCACGGGGAAGAGTCATGCTTTCACCGTCGCTCCTGTCCGCGCCTCACTTCATCTGCGCGATACATCAATTCTCGACAGGAATATGAAGCTGGCGAGGAAAGAACAGCCGTCTGATGTACGGGGCTGCAGGATAGAGACGATCCGTCACCCTTGAGCCCTCCAAGTTGTCGTCCACACATCGAGCGCTATCTACATCAGCGTCCATTGCGCAGAAGAGTTCGCAATTTTGATCGTCCCTTCCCACATCGGTCGTCACTTGTGAGCGCGGTTCCATAGCAGGGCCTGACATCGGCGATCTCGACCGGTTCTCGGAATCCAGACCATCGATGGAGCAGAGTCACCGCATCTCAATCCTCCATCTCGTCGTCCTCCTCTTCGTCTTCATCCTCATCAGCATCTACCTCGCCAAGGAGCTCCCGATCCTCCTCGTCCAGCTCCGCACCGCCGTCATCATCGTCAGGCTCCGGATCCACGTCCATCTTCTGATCTTCTGGCTCGGCCTGCTCCCGACGGACGCTCGTTTTGCCTGCGCCACTACGCTTTCTCTGCACACTGATCCGTCGAGCTGGAGGCTCATCATCAATCGCGTCGTGAACCAAGCTCTGCTTACGGATAGCGCGGCTTCCTCGGCGGAGCATGCCATTCGCTTCCATCTGCTTTCGATTCATGACGGCATGTCCTGGAGGGTTCTGATCTTGCCACCTATCCAGCCGCCTACTACAGCGCCTGAATGACTGCGCAAGCGATTTCGCCTCCTCGCCTACATCGCTAGGCTCATTTCTGAGACGTACAAAACCAGCGTACAACACTCGGGGCCGCCGCCATAGGTCAATGTTGTCCATGTATTCGTCATTTTCTTTGCCACGGTGTACACTGCGCCAGTCATCGTCGTTCTTCTCAGCTCTATCTTTTGCCTTGCGGATCTTGATTGATTCTTCTTCGGAGTCGTAGCCAGGATCCATGGATCGTATTCTCTTCCAGGCGCGAAGGAGCGTGCTTTGAGATTCACGCACGTCCCGAGCTTCGATGTGTGCATGGCGAAGACGTCGGTCGAGAGTGTAGTCAATTTGCAACTTTCGATGATTGATCACGGCGGACTGATGCTGAGTGACGCCTCGATGACGCTTCTGTGCCTGGTATGATGGGGTAGGAATGTGATCTCGAGCAGTGGATGGGCTTTGGAAAGATATGTTCTGGCCAGGTGACATGCCGGTGGCTGCTGCGAGGGTATTGTTGCCATAGCTGAACGATCCTGGCTTGCTCATGGAGACTGGGCCGTTGTTAACGAACTGCATCTGGCCAGTGTTGGGCAACAGCGGGACAGGTGCTGAAGATGCGGCTGCAGAAGTAGCGTTAGCGTCTTTGTTTTTGTTCCGTCTCCAATTGCCTCTGCCAGGGCCTTTCTTGACCGGCGGTGCAGTGGGTGTAGCATGTGGAGGAGATGGGTCCGGACCAATGTCGTCGCTGTTGAGGAGATTATTGATACCCATGCCGCTTGGTTTGACATTCACTGCTTGGAAGCCACGGGAAGCGGCGGGTGATGGCGATCGCGTGTACTCACTACCGGTTTCGTGGTGCAGGGCGGACTTGCCGACAGAAGTAGCTGGTGATGTTAGCATCGCACGAGTAAGAAACGCCCACTCAATGTACTCACGAATCGCTCTGTGGTGGTAGCCGGCTTCGCTGCCCTCATCATCACTGGGTATCGGGTTGTGACCAGTCGTCAAGCCTTTCTCCTTACGTGCACGCTTGAGAGCAGTCATTGCCGGACTTGGCTCACTGGCCAAGATGGCTATTCGCTCCTTCCTCTTCTGCTCGCCAAAAAGCTGCTCTTCTTCGGTGTCGACATTCTCTTCGGCAGCTTGCTCCTCAGTCAAGCTTTCCAATGTAGGCACCTTCAGCGGCAGAACACCAGTTCCTTCCTCGTCTTCACCGTATTGCCCCGGACCGAAGGGATTCCGCTGGCTATCCTCAGCACTGAAATCACTCTCCAGATACCACCAAATCAGCCACAAAAAGGCTCTGGCTCGACTTTCGCTGCTCAAGCTGGAGCGCATGACGAGGTCGAAGAAGTCTCGTGGAGGAGGAAAGTGCACTTCGCTGATCTTGGGCGCGTATTGGCTCATGACGAAGATGAGGTTGACGGGGTTGGTGCGAGGTGTTGAGGCTGCCTTGATGTCCTCCATGGTGCTCGGTTGCGGTTCGTCCTCGGTGGCGCCTTTGAGGATGGACTTGAGGCGAGGCGCATCTTGAAGCTGCTTGTATGCGTTTGGGTCTTGGTGAGCTTGGAGGGCTGGGATACTGTGGTAGGTTCGAAGCTGTGCGCGCATTTCGGGGAAGACTGTTGCCGGTCAGCAGTGCACAGCGCATCTCATTCTGCTGCGTGAATCTTACAATTCAGCGTGGTGTTCATGCGGCCCACATTTACCAGCAGACACACCATGGCCATGCTGATAGCACCTTCCTGGTCCTGCAGCAGCTTCTCCTTCAGGATCTTGCTGCACTTGCTGCTCTTGGCCATGGCGTCGATGTAGACGTCGGCAAAGGTGTGGCCTTTGGTCTTGTCGCTGTACTTGGTGAAGCATTTCGTCTGGTCGTAGAAGACGAGCTTGAGGAAGTCATACTGGATGTCCTTCCGCCACAGCGGGATGCCGTCTTCTTTCTTCAGATGTCTGATCTTGTTGCCGGAATACACCGATGACGTCGCGCCGTTCTTGTTAGTCCTGGTGGATGTCGTGGTGGCGGTATATATGGGCTCGTCGCCATCGGTCCCGGCCTTGGGTGTTGCGACGTCGTCGTCGAGCACGTCAGCTTTGCGCTTGGGAGGCATTGGGCTCTGGGCGGCGCTGTCGGGCGGCGGAGGTGCCTGTGGTGGAGGAGAGGGCGGCGTTGGCTCTGAGGCCAAGATGTGGGAGAGGGCGCTCATGCTTTCGGAATCAGGAGAGACAGATTTGTCTCAGTAGCCGCGATCAAATAGATAAGCTTGAATCACGATTACGATTCACCAAGGCGCAAGCGCAACCATAATCCTAACAATGTTCGAGCTTCAATGGGACCAGACCGTCCATTACTACCGCAGACAGCTCGTGGTGGAGGATATGCTTGCGACATGCGCGGTGGTGTATGTGAAGGAGGCAGGGAAGGTGTCTTGGTCTGGTATTGCTCGCTTTACGTGGCGCCTGCGCAACGACATGCCCCATATTGATCCGCATCCGCATCTTCTTTGAGTCTGCCCTGCCGAGATTCCCGATACCGAAGCTTCAAACTCTTCTATACCAATCGCATCTTGACGAATAGCGATTGTAAGCAATGTCGATTTTCAGCTTGTAAACGTTATTGTAGAAAGCAATTCAGCCTCATTGGTGCATGAAATGCCTATTGCACAATATGTAGTCGAGAATAAATGGAATACCAAGCTTCGAGATCCAGGTATCGAAGGTGGCGTTTCGTCAAGTTTTGGCGGCCTGAGGCGCACAAATTCGACCGAAAAGGATCTCGCTCTCATTGACGGCCTCTTCTCTGCGCCCTTGCATTCGCTTCTGACTTTAGCAATCAGGCACTCCACATGTGCAGCTAATAAACGAGTCCGCTTCAAATACCAAATCTAGAGATTGTTTCGCGGTCAGACTCCGCAAGCCTTCCAAGCTGAAGCTGTTTCAGAAGGCTCTTGCCATCTCACTTCTTCCGCTGAGGACTCGACATCGAGGCGTGGAAATATCAGAACATCTACCTGGATTTCAACTACCAACCATGCCAGCCTCAATGAAGCAAGAGCCGCGCTTCAAGACGGTGCAAAAATTCAACGTCGACTATGCTCCAATTACCATTACTCAGTACGAGTCGACACGGACCGGCATGCGGATAGCTGTCGTTGACAAGAAAGGACCCAAGGTAGAAGGAGAGTTCGCACTGGCCACTGAGATTACCGACAATTCCGGATCGCCTCATACTTTGGAGCATCTGGTCTTCATGGGATCCAAGTCGTATCACTATCAAGGACTTCTGGATAGACTCTCATCCCGGGCTTTCTCTACGACCAACGCTGGAACAGCTACAGATTACACATCTTATTCACTCAAGACTGCCGGCTGGGAGGGATTCGCTCAGATCCTGCCCATTTATCTGGAGCATCTGGTCGTTCCGACTCTCACAGACCACGGATGTTACACCGAAGTGCATCACGTGGATGGCACTGGTCACGATGCAGGTGTGGTGTATTCCGAGATGCAAGCTCGCGAGAATACGCCTGGCGATTTGATGGAGCTCCGACGCAGAGAGTTGCTTTACCCGGAAGGAAGTGGCTTTCGGTCAGAGACTGGCGGTACCACCCCCGAGCTACGGGTTCTGACCGCAGACCGCATCCGAGCGTATCACAAGGAGATGTATCAGCCAAAGAATCTCCGAGTCATCATCACAGGAGAGGTTGACCATGATGAGCTGTTGCAGATAGCCGATGACTTCGAGACCAGCATCATTGACGACGTGCCGACGTTAGATGCGCCTTTCAAACGGCCATGGGTAGATTCTAAACCTGCACCAAAGCTCCAGGAAACAAAGGTAGATACAATCAAGTTTCCCGAAGAAGATGAGTCGATGGGTGAGATTACAGTCGGCTACGTTGGACCAAGCTGCGACGATTCTGTATCGAACGCTGCACTGTCTGTTCTCATGAGCTACTTGGCTGGTTCACCAATCAGTGTGCTCGAGAATACCTTGGTCGAGCGGGAACAACTTTGCAGTGGCGTCTATTATGAACAGGAAACTCGCCCAGATGTGGTGATCTGGTTTGACTTGACTTCGGTAGAGACCGAGCGTCTCCGAGAAGTATACGATCGCTTTGTCCAGCTCTTTAGGGAGACGGCAAGCAAGCCTCTGGACATGGTCTATATCAAAGACTGCCTCAAGCGCGAGAGGCGCAGAATAAAGGAGAGTGCTGAGAGCTCTGAGGACTTCTATGCGCAGCCGATCCTGGAAGATCACCTGTACAGTCCGAGGGATGGCAGCGCTCTCCAAGATCTCGAGACAATCAACGAGCTTGATGTAATCGACGAATGGTCAGAGTCGGAATGGCGTGAGTTCTTGATCAAGTACTTCGTGGACAATCATCACGTATGTGTGCTCGGAGTGCCTTCGAAGGAGCTCCAAAAGACCAGCGCTGCCGAGGAGAAAGCTCGGGTCAAGGCTCAGCAAGATCGTCTTGGTGAGGAAGGACTCAAAGAGCTGGCCGAGAAGCTTGAAGATGCAAAAAAAGCGAATGGTCAGCACATTCCAGACTCTGTTCTGGAGCAGTTTCCGATTCCCAGTGCGGAATCCGTCAAGTTCATCAACACGTCAACTGCTCGATCTGGTGCGGCTCGTAAGATGGGCGAGGCTGACAAGGATGCTCAGACAATTATTGACAAAGCCGATGATGGCTCGCCACTGTTCATTCACTTCGAGCACATACCTTCAAACTTCGTGCGAGTCAAAGTATACTTTGGCACTGCGAGCATACCTGACGAGCTCCGGCCTGTCCTGAGCTTGTACATGGCCAACATATTCACAACGCCTGTCATGATCGATGGCAAGAGGGTGGAGTTCGAAGACCTTGTATCGACCTTGGAGAAGGAGACTACTTCTTACTGGGTTGATTCTGCTCATGGAGGCAACTCCCAGATGATTGCTGTGCGGTTCATCACGGAGCCAGACACGTACGAGAGCATCATCTCACGCATCCGGACTGTGCTCTTCGATGCTATACACGATCCAGTGAGACTACACGCATCTCTAACGAAGCTCCTTGCAGACCTCCCGAGTGAGAAGCGTGCGGGAGACTCCATGGCATGGGCAGTCAACTCCATGATTCACTCCAACCGTTCAGCAAACCGCCGCGCAATGAGTGCTCTCACCAAGACCCTCTACCTCAAACGTCTACGGAAGCTCATCAAGTCCGACGAACAAGCCGTCATCTCCAAACTCAAATCACTGTGTGATGCTCTTCATCGCCCAGAGAACTTTCGCGTGTACGTCGCCGCAGATCTCAGCAAGCTCCCTAATCCTGTCTCGGCCTGGAAAACGCTCACCTCCGGCTTTGACCTCTCCAAGCCACTCGAACCACTCGACAACAGCAAATCAACCATTAGCGAAATAGGCATGAACCCTGGTTCCGCGGCCTATGTCATCCCAATTCCCGCCATCGACTCATCATATGCCGTTCTCACCGCGTTTGGACCAGACAGCTACGAACATCCAGATCTCCCTGCTTTGATGGTCGCCATTGCCTATCTTCGTGCTGTCGAAGGCCCTCTTTGGGTCGCTATCCGCGGTACCGGTCTCGCATACGGTGTCACCCTTCGTCGAACCACCGAACTCGGCAAGATCCACTTCTGGATCGATCGTTCTCCCGACTGCTTCAAAGCCTTCACCGCAGCCAAAGACGAAATTCACGGCTACGCAGACGGAAGCAAAGAATTAAAGAAACTCGCCATCGAGAGCGCTGTAGGCGAAATCGTCTTTGAAATGGCAGACGAGGCTCCGACGATGGGTAGTGCGGCTGATGAATCTTTTGCTAGTCAGGTTTTGAGGGGGATTGGAAAGGATTGGAACAAGAAGATGTTGAAGAAGGTTCAGGCTGTGGAGGTTGAGGCTGTGAGGAATGTTATTGGGAAGTGGTTGACTCCGCTTTTTGATCCGACCAAGGCGAATTTGGTTGTGACTTGTGCGGATGGTATGAAGGAGGCTATGGTGGAGAAGTTTGGAGGTGTGGGGTTCAAGGTGGAGATGAAGGATTTGACGTTCTTTGAGGATGACTATGGGTTGGAGGCGCCTGAGGGGGATGAGGATGATGAAGATGATGAGGAGAGTGAGGAGACTGACAGTGATGGAGATGAAGGTGACGAGGAAGACGAACAGTAAGGGAGAAATGAGTGCGCTCCGCTGTTATAGAGGAAGATATTAACATCGAGGCCTCAAAAGGACCCTATAGTATCCTTTCAAATCGATGATCACTGATACTAGAATTGAATCCCGGGCTCCAACGATGGCTCTGCCATTCTCGTACATCAAGGATTTGATCAATGCAGTCACCGTCATTCGCCGCTGGCTTCGGCTTCGATCAGGCCATCATCCCTGCTCTCAGTAGCATGTCTCAAAACGGCCTCACAGCCCTGCACTGTTTCCTCATGGTATGTGCGACATTTTCATCCCTGCGTTTTCCAATGCCGCGTCTTCCAATATCTCATCTGACATTTATTGATCGGACATATCGATCTCCAGAGACGTCCACCTAGATTCTTATACCCGTGGTCAGCTAGTCAACATGTCACAGCCTCTCCAAATGGACATCCCTGCAATTGACTCCTCAATGGAGGTCGACCAGAAATATCGCGATTTCTTGCATTGGGCCAAGCAGAATGATGCGTTCATTCATCCATCTCTGGATTTTATCGAGACTAAAAGCTGTGGTGTGGAATGCGTTGTTGGTGCGAAGGCAAAGAACATTGAGCCTTATGAGGTCTTTTTACGAATTCCATATAGATTGACATTATCGTATTGGAATGCCATATCTGCAGGGAAGCCAGAATCATGCTATCATCCTCATCACGCCACGTCTCTGCCCAAGGATTTCCTGGAGAAATGGACGGATCATGAGATTGTCAATGACATATTTTTGGTTCAACAGCACCTCCTGGGCGAGGAAAGCTTTTGGTATAGGTACGTGTAGAGGCATGTGGCCATGGTTTGAGCGAGTTGCTGATAACCGAGAGTGTAGCTACCTTCAGATCCTGCCTCAGCCAGAGGTTTTCATTGAGTCGGCTACACCATTGTTGTGGACGGAAGATGAGCTGCGCTGGCTACGTGGTACTTGGTTTGAAACTGAGATCCCCAAAAAGCGAAAGGAATTTGAATCTCGCTGGACATCAGCTATGACGGCTCTGGCTGAGAGTGGCTGGGATACTTCGGCATACACGCTGTAAGCATATCGCTTTATCAAGCGTGACTTGCCTTTTTAATGACCTTTTGAACATCCAGCGAACTGGGATTGTGGGCTCAATATATCTTCACATCGAGATCATTCTCAACATTGGCGATCGAACCCGACGCTGCGTCTATCAAAGACGAATATCACAGCATCTTCAAGTCCGGAGCGTCAATCGATGATGTCCCTAAAATCTTGGTACCTGTATTGGATCTCCTCAACCACAACCAACGCAGTGGAATGGGCTATGACTTTGACGACACAAGCCTAGGTCTCAGGAAAGTAGAACGCCTAACACCCGGAGATCAAATCTGGAATCCTTACGACAAGGATACAAAGCGGTACAGTAATACTTTGCGTATGTATCTATGAGTTCGAGTTTGTTCTCCCGGGCTGACGATCTAGAATAGTCCTAAAAGAATTCGGATTCATTTTGCCAGATAACGAGGCCCCTGAACTCGTTCTCATCCCTCCATTCGACTTGTCCCAGTCCCCGATGCATCCTTCGCATGTCATATTCAGTACTTCGTCAACATCAGACGAGGAGTTCGCATCGAGCGAAGAGATTTATATCGATCTTCTCACTGTTCGAGCCCCGAGACGACATCCTCTTGGATTGATGAATCCTTCTCACGAGGCAAGGGCTTTGCGGCATTTTCATCCTAAATTTGTGTCGATGGTGTCGTTTAGAGTTGCTACTTTGGTTGAGAGAGCTGCGCTGAGGAAGGATCCTTATGTGTGTCCTTCGAGGAGGAATATGTTGGCTACGGTCGAGTCTTTGGACAAGCATTTGAGGGAGATGTTAGGGAGGTTGATGGGCGAGGAAGATTCTGAAAAGGGACCTGTGAATGATAGGCAGGTTATTGCTAGGAGGTATAAGAGGGAGCAGATCACGATTATTGGAGAAGTTTTGGAGGATATGGCGATACAGTCGGATTTGTTCCTCGTCACTGACTGAGGAGATCTGTTGGAGAGCTTCTTGATCATTACTTCGGAGATCCGTTTTAGTCTGGCGTTAGAATACCTTTGCATACTTCAGACATTGATTAATACCACTATAGTGAGTGGGCACCTGTATTGTGGCTATGTAGTTCCTATTCATTCTATTGACTCAAGACGAATGTCTTTCCCTCCTCTCCAGAATTGCATCACTGGGCTAAAGACTGCGCATCGCACTGTGACAGCCAGATGTCAGTATTCTGTCCGCTTGAGAGGCCGTTCAGGACGATCACGCCCTGAGCAAATGTGTACTACTTACCAGCTTCTTATAGCTCCCATTAAGTGCTATTAGCTCTTGATGCGTGCCATGCTCTGCAATGCGCCCTTCTTCCAACACGAATATCTGGTCACAGTCTCGAATCGTGGAAAGACGCTGAATGAAACATTAGAGGTCAGACTTGATATCATACTGTCTCCGGCAGAACTTACGTGTGCGACATTGATCACTATGCGACCACCAGCAGCCCCTTGCAGTGCTTGTTGGACCATCTGCAGATTGATATTAGTCCTCGAACCTCTCTTGTGCTATCTGCGGCTGACCTTCTCAGAATAGCTATCAAGCGCACTTGTTGCTTCATCAAGGAGTAGCACTTTTGGATTCCTGATCAAAGCTCTTGCAATACTGATCCGTTGCTTTTGACCACCGCTTAGTTCGGCGCCTTTGGTGCCGCATTCTGTGTCCATACCCATCGGTAGAGATTGGATGAATTCCAGGATGTTCGCATCTCGAGCAGCCATTTCGATCTGTTCCATGGTCACCTTGCCACCACCCGCACCGAGTGATATGTTGTCTCTGATTGAACCCTGGTACAAGGTTGGTTCTTGAGATACAAGCGCAAGTTGAGATCGGTATGTGGAAAGTTGGACGTCTGATAGGGCCTCATTGCCCAGACGTACAGAACCGTCTATCGGGTCGTAATATCTTTCCAGGAGTGCGATGATTGTGGATTTACCACAGCCTGAGCCGCCAACGAAAGCGACCGACGTTAAGGGTTGTATCTACGTGGATTTTGTGAGCTGGGGTTTCCGTAGCGAATGAAGAGAATGAGCTCTAACCTTGAGATCCAGAGATGCGAGTACAGGTACATGTTTTCTCTGGGGATACTCGAAGTAGACATTGTTTAATGTGTAACCTTGAGAGAAATCGGGAGTCTTCGCGTTGGGTCGGTCTACGATTGTAGCTGTACTTTGTCGCAGCTTGAGAATGTAGTTCCCTCCTGCATGAGCCGTACTCAAATCTGTAGATATCAATATCAATAAGAGGCCCTTGCCAATGTATGGTACGCAACTTACTTGGCGTATAAGCAAAGAATTGACCGGCTGCATCGCCACCGAAGATAATCGATAAGTATATTGTGAAGAATTGCTCGGTCGTGTATTCTCCACTTGCAAGTAAATGGCCTCCGTACCAGAATGCAAGTCCCATGATAAGAAACTGGATAGAGTCCGCCAATGCGTATGACAGCATGGACATTGCTACTGTACCATATGATTTTCTCAAAAGCTCCGTCAGCCTCTTGTCGTACTCATTCCATACTGAATGCTCCAGGGAGAAAGAGACCACTGTACGCATGGCTGCGACCGCTTCGCTAGCGAGCCGAGCGCTGTCCGCAAAGACAGCAGCGTTTTGATCATCCGCAGCCATTTCCAAGCGCAGGCGAATTACACCAGATGCAAAGATGAGCGGTAACGTGCTTGAAACTACGAGTCCAAGCTTCCAACCTGTGACCAGTGCGAGCACTACACACGAAGTGAGGTCGACCAGAATGACGAGAAGGAAGACTAGATTTATGCCAATAAGTTCTTGCAAGCCAGCGGGATCAGTAGACAACCTGGAGACAAGTGACGCTCCTGCATTCTCTGGTTTGTCAAAGAATGACATGTCTTGGCGCAACATTGAACGCAGTAGCTCGGAACGATATCGTTTAGTCAAAATCTGTAATCGATCAGCTATTGTCGACTTAGAATGAATTTGTATGCATCGACTTACTTGAGATACCGAATTTGTGACCCATCCCATGACAGCGTACGATATCATCGAGACTGCAGCAATCATGAAAAGCATTCCAGCAAAGTATCTGACAGATTGCCAAATCTCATCGGTAGGAAGCTCAAAAGCAATGAGTAAGCGAGTCAAAATGACCGCTTGAGCGGGATAAACAGCTCCTGTGAGGAAGTCAGTGATTGATCAATGACTTGTGCAGAGCATGAAGATTACCTCCTATAATCGACACAACGAGGCAGACGATGTACTGCGGCCAAAGGTGGCCGTTCTCCCCGAGGATGGTTCCCAGAAGCTGTAGAAAGGAACGAGGACGGAATTCGTCCTCAATTTGATCATGAGAAGAACGCACTTCCCTGGATGTTGAAAACGTTTCGTCGGCTGATATAAGCGTCTCTTCCTTCTCCATATAGCTTTCTTTGTTTGGAGAATGCTCAATGGACTCTTTTTGAAGACTTCCCAATTCCTGAGCTTTCACAAGAGATGCATAATGACCGTTTTTGCTAAGAAGTTCGTTGTGGGTACCTTGCTCCACAATTCTGCCGTGATCTATCACGACAATCTTGTCGGCATTCATCACGGTCGCAAGCTTGTGGGCGATCACCAAGGTGGTACGCGATTTCGAGATATCGTTCAAGGCTTCTTGCACTGCGCCTTCTGAGTGGGCGTCGAGAGCGCTGGTTGCCTCGTCAAGTAAGAGAATTGCTGGATTGCTTACGATACTTCTTGCGATTGCGATTCTTTGCTTTTGACCACCTGATAAGAGACAAGATCTGTCTCCCACATTCGTGTCGTAGCCCTGCACGTAAAAGTCAGATCATTCTCTGGCTTCAATATGTCAGTGCCTTCCTTACCTCAGGCAGATCTTCAATAAATTGCGCAGCATTGGCAGCTTTGCATGCCTCGGCCACCATATTACGCTTAATCTCCATATCGGCGGAGCTGTACTTCGTTCTTGTCAGGCCTTGAACGACATTGTTGAAGATAGTGTCGTTGAACAGTACAGGCTCCTACATGAATGAGCATCAGCGTCTTGGTTGCAACATCTGGAAGTGACTTTCGGTACCTGTTGAACAAGTCCGATCTGACTTCTGAGCCACTGAACATCGAGATTGTGAGTCTTTCGTCCGTCGAGAGTAATATGGCCTTGACTTGGCTCGTACCAGCGTTCTACGAGAGACACGATGGTTGACTTTCCGCAGCCGCTAGCCCCCACAAGCGCAGTCACACCATTTGGTACGCACTCAAAGGATACCGCGTCCAGAACCACGATATCTGGTCGTGAAGGGTATGAGAAGTCGACTTGGTGGAAGGCAATTCGACCGCCAATAGTTGCAGGCTTTTCTCCATCCTCTGAGCGAGCATCGACTGGAGGATTACGATCTAGAATCTCGAAGAGCTCGGAGGCGGCAGAGGAAGCTTGTATGAAGGCGGAAATCGAAGGTACAATATTAGCCAGACCACTGGCAATCATCAGAACGGAGAGCACAATGCTACCTATGAGTCAGCGGCCGTACGTGAATAGATGTAGGGAACACTTATACATACGTCCAAAGTACACCCACATTTGCGACTTTGCCGGACAAATACATTCTCGTCCCTTGCCAAAAGGCTACGGAGTACGGCATATTCGTGAAGAAAAAGTCTGCTCCGTACATTGCGGCCCAAATTGGGCTCTTTCGTTGTCCTTCGACGCAGGCATTGCCAAGCCACTGGTCGAATCGTTCCAACAAGATGGATGGACCGAAGGCATGTACCACTTTGACACTTCCAAGCATCTCCTCGGCAAGATTTGAAGCTCGAGAATATATTTGAAGCATTCGGGCATCGATGTTTGCATCAGCAGTCATAGTCAATGGAAGGATGACAAAGCACGGCACAACCACTGCAGTGATTATCAGCATTAATTTGTAGCTCAGAGTGCAACCAATCACCATAGCTGCTATCACCATGGCGATTGATTGCACAGCATGAGCCAACTTGGTGGATATTCCAGCGTTGATGAGATTGGCATTCGTCGTCGCTTTCACAGCTACCGCTCCTGGACCCAGCGTATCGATGAAAGCTATGTCTTGTCGTAGGACGGCTTTGACAAATTCAGAGCGAATCGTTCTGGTTGTCCGAAGAGCTGTGGCTGTGGATATGATCCCGGAGCCACACATAAGGACGAGTTTGGCTACGAAAAGGTAGACAAACCAAAGACTCCAAGACAGTCAGCAAGAAAATTGGTCTACTAGAATTTGAACCAGCTACGCACGTGAAATTGTTCACTTCTTGACCGAAGTCAGAGGGGGTCGAATTGTCTGCACCAAAATCGGTGAATTTGGCGATGAAGCGACCAAAGACGACCGCCATGAGAGGCTGAGTAACTCCGGCCCCAATGGCGCAGACGTAGCCGACAACACTGAGAATGACATCCTGACCACTCATGAGCGTGAAGATGCGCTTGAGAGGATGGAATCAGTATCGGTGTGCAGCTTTTGAGGACTAAGACATACGAAGAAATGCTTCATTCCCGGCTCTTTCGCCTCTGGCATCTTCTCTGCCGCCATATCAAGTACCTTTACCACCTCTTCGAGGCCACGTCTGGCTTGAATGGTGAAGTGTGGTAAGTGGTGCTGCTTCTTGGGAGCGCAGGCGATAACTCTGAGCCTGCATCATTGTGACCACAGAATTGTCACGAAGGTGATGTCTTGGCATGTTGCCTGAGCACCTGAAACCAAGCTAGATCTGTTCGTTTTCTTGATTGCCTTCTTGCGCCGCAAGTAGCCCATGCACTACGACTAGGAGTGAAACATATCGCGAGGCCATTCTGAGGGATTTTCAGGCATCTCGGGCGGAGCTCACGGGGGTCGGTTTATCACGACAGGCTTGTTCAATGTACTGTACCTGGCTGACAACCCTGTGAGTCCGCAGCAGCTGTTCGCTTGAATAGTAACGCCGGTATCGAAGGAGTGTAAATTGTTATTGTAACAGGAGAATTTAAGCTCTAAAACTAGCTCTATAGAGAGTATGCCAAGCCTCGGAGATTACCGGCAATAACATCATGCTGCGGCCGCTAACAGCCCTATCGTAAAGCGTAATTGACTATTAGGGGCGGCTATACATCGCGATGCCGCCCTTCTACACTCTCAGATCAGTCATTAACCTTGGCTTCACCTGCATTTCGGACTACAGAGGCCGCCAATCGTTCTTCGTCGTCGACGTTGCGCCATTACAGTCTGCTTACAATCCCAGGCGAGAAGCAGAGCCATTTCAAGGCCATTCCAGACTCCCTGTGCATGCAAAAATATGCTGTCGTGGAAGAGAGAAGCCGGGTCTCAAGAATATCGCAACGTTCCATGGTAGTGAGGAACTGAGAAGTCGCCGACTGCCGGTTAGTGCTCAGGAAACGCCAAGTCACAACTTGAAACAGCAACCCGTACAGCATTACAGATCTCCTCTATGAGCCCGGTCATGATCCGAGACCTTGGAAGAAGCCCTTGCACAGCCTTTTTGCGCAATGGAGTATTAGCGTCGACTAAGCGGCTCAGGTCTCACAGGGCAGACAATGATATGCAATGGCCATGGCTCATGCTATGAAACATTCGGAGAAACTCTTTGTAGACATGCTAAAATACCGATGCGCAAAGACACTGAGGTTGACCATGGCCTCCTTGATGGAAGCGTCTATAGCCGAGCCGGACTACTGGGAAGAAACGGAGATTCACGGACTCATGGGAAGCATTCGAGACCAGGCTAGTTGTGATACTCAAAGCGGGAGTTAATATCACTCTTACGACTCTGGAAGTTAATAAATGGCGCGAGTGTATGTTCCGTGACTGAGCGTATCCTCAGGTCAAAGTCACATTCGAAATCAGCACAGCCGTGTCTATATCCAGCAGGACCGACGGCACTTCACAATTGCTAGAAGTTAATGGCTACACGATGAGCCCTCACGCAAACTCGTTATATGACTGCGGTAGCCAACAAGAATCAAACGCCCCGCACCCTTGGATCGAGGGCCTGCATGAGTTGCGAACTTCGAAAACACATCAAGGCAAAGCAGGATCCTCTGGACTAATTCCATGTCACAATCGATCTATATACGATGCGTTTTGTGACCAGGTCTCGAAACATCCAAACAGGATTGCTGTCAAGGATGCGTCACAATCGTTGACGTACTTGCAACTGGACAATCTTGCCCGAAAGGTTTCCAAATGGCTCTCCCATAGACACTATGCGGCCGAATCTTTAATCGGAGTTCTCGCCACTCGAACCATCGAGACAATCGTCTCTTATATGGGAATCCTTGCTGCAAATTGCTCGTACGTGCCGCTGGACACCCAATCGCCAGACGAAAGACTCCGATATGTGCTATCGTCAATCGGATCTCGGCCACTTGTAATTTGTGGCTCTGAATACCGATCCTCGGCGTCCTGGATAGCGGCCGCGGAATGTGTCACCCTGGCTCAAATACTGGATGAGAGCGTTAGCCTGACCTCTATCGACCATAGGCTGCCCTGCCCTTCCTCTCTTGCGGCCGTCATATTTACATCTGGCACATCAGGCCGCCCTAAAGGTGTCATGATTGAACATCGCTCAATCGTCAGAGTTGCAAAGCAGGAGAGCTATCGCCTCCCCGATGATGGGTCTGCATCCCATCCCGTTGTTGCACATCTCCTTAATCCTGCATTTGATGCCGCCATGATGGAAGTATACACTCCTCTACTCAATGGTTTCACGCTATATTGTGTAGATGGCAATACTCTCTTGGACAGCCTGGCCCTGGGTGAAGCGTTTCGACGAGAAAAAGTCAGAATGGCTGTTTTTACACCTGCTCTACTGGATCACTGCCTGCGTGAAGGATCTGCATTATTCAAAGAGCTGAAAGTCTTGGTCGTTGGTGGAGACCGTCTCAAAGCTTCGCATGCACGACAGCTAAAGCGTCTCGTCCAGGGAGAAGTGTTCAACGGCTACGGACCGACTGAGAATACAGTCGTCAGCACACTATACGCTATTCCATCCCACGAGGCAGATGTCCCAGATGATGTACCCATCGGACGAGCAGTGACAGGCTCCATCGCGTGCGTAGTGGATGCTGAATTACGACCAGTTCCGATGGGTACCGTTGGTGAGCTTATCGTCGCCGGTGATGGCCTAGCGAGGGGCTATCTCGACTCCCAGCTGGACATTGACAGGTTTGTGCACGTCGAGATCGACGGCAACCTTGTTCGGGCATATCGGACTGGAGACCTTGCTCGTCTTTGCTCGGACGACATGCAGCTGCGCTTTGAAGGCCGCATCGATCATCAGGTCAAGATCCGCGGCTACCGAGTTGAAGTCGGCGAGGTTGACGCGGTTCTTACTCAGCATTCTGCTGTTGCAGATGCGGCGACAATTCCATTTCAGCGAGACAGTGAAGAAGGGCTGGAGCTCGTCAGCTTTGTCACAGAGTCGTTGAACAACATCTATGCTGACCTAGGCAAGACAAGTACAAATCTCGGACGAGACTTCTTGGGCTGGAACTCCATGTACGACGGGTCTCCTATTCCTCGTAATGAGATGGAAGAGTGGCTCCAAGACACGCTTGACACAATTCGAAGCATCTGTCCACATCGCAATCTCGGCAAGGTTCTCGAAATTGGAAGCGGAAGCGGTATGATGCTGTTCAATCTTGCACCAGAATCACAAAAATATATCGGTCTTGAACCATCTACGGATGCGGTCAATTTCGTTAATGCGGCGGTCGAAACACTCCCAAGCATTGCGGACAAGGCTCGAGTCCATCAAGGCTCCGCTGCAGCGATTGGATACTGGATCGATGAGTATCAGCCAGACCTGGTGATTGTAAATTCTGTCACTCACTACTTCCCTTCCATGGATTATCTTTTCAAGGTGGTAGAGGATTGTGCTGAACAGATTCGGCCACATCAGCGCACTCGTCTTTTCTTTGGCGACGTACGATCATACGCTTTGTACAAGGAGTTCCTCGCACACAAGGCCTTTCATAACCACGTCGACGATATGATCGATCTGGCAGAGCTTCGGGACATTATTTCTGAACAGGCCCGCGTAGAAGAGGAGCTGCTGATTCACCCGGCCTTCTTCACTACTTTGGTGAAGAAGCTTAGTGGCACTGTGGAGCATGTTGAGATCCTACCGAAGAAGATGGCGGCCACGAACGAGCTGAGCAGCTACAGATATGCTGCGATCGTCTACCTGCGAGGCACAGAAGCCCCACCCATGCAGATCATGCGCGTGGGAACCAATGCCTGGGTTGACGCAAAGGAAAGTGGTCTTGATACAGCCACGCTTGGGCAGCGGCTAAACAGGCTTGGCTTTCCCCACTCACCCTCGGAAATCATGTTGGCCGTCTCCAATATTCCATATTCGAAGATACAGATCGACCAGATTCTTGCACATGCCCTTGATGTGGACGCTGGTGGGCACGACCATGACCGAAGTAATGCATTATCTGTCTCGGAACTTCATCAACAGGCTTCAAACACTGCATCGGTGGAAATTAAGGAGTTGGAAGATCTCGCCAGATCAAATGGACTGCAAGTCAAGCTGAGTTGGGCGCGACAGTCTTCTCAGCACGGTGGTTTGGATGCAATCTTCTATCGACATGGCATCCTTTCGGATGAGGCCGTATTCGAATTTCCCGTGGATAACAATCATGGTGCACTGTGCAACGCACCACATCGAGCTCAGACCAAGAATGCTTTGCGAGATCGACTTGTGAGGTTTGTTGATGAGAAACTTCCATCTTACATGGTGCCTAAAGCATTATTCATCCTCGAAAGAATGCCTCTGACCAATAACGGAAAAGTGGACCACAAAGCTCTGGTTCGTATCGCAGATAACGAGTTCGAAGCAGCTCAAAAGCGCGACAGCAAAAGTACCAGCCCTACAAGTACTACGGGACCTGTCGTCGAGACGAAGCTGAAAGATCTTTGGGCGTCAATCCTTAACATTGATGTGGGATGCATCTCTCAAGATGACCACTTCATTCACAAAGGAGGTGACTCAATCAAGGTACGCTGTCCCACTAATCGACTCTGTCATTCTATCAAGCGCTGACGAGGCTCTGCGGCATATCAGGCAATGCGCCTGATGGTAGAAGCCAGACGAAGAGGACTGAACATTAGTGTTCCCGACATCTTGACGCACCCAATCTTCCGTGAAATGGCCAGCAAAGCCTCCGATTCTTCGGCTACAAAAGAGCAAGCACTCACAGAACCAGCGAACGATAGACCTGAACCCTTCCAGCTATTGACTCAAACGAGCCCAGATGAAGCACGTCGACTCACCTCCGAGCTGTATGACATACCGGCCGACACTATCGAGGATATATTCCCCTGTACTCCGCTACAAGCCGGTCTCGTGGCGCTGAACCTGGCGACACCTTCTGACTATATAAGTCGTAACATTAAGAAGCTACAGCCAGACGTCGACATTGATCAATTCCGCATCGCCTTCGAGCAGGTCGTGCAGGCGCATCCTATTCTACGAACTCGCATGATCCACCTCCCGGAAGAAGGATTCGTTCAAGTCGTTGCGAATGAGAAAGTTTGTTGGAGGTCTGGCAACTCCATCGAGGAATACATCCGAAAGGATCGTGAAGATCTGATGGGACTTGGAAAGCCCCTGGTACGAGTCGCGCTGATTACAGAAAATACACGACGATACTTCATCCTTACAATGTTGCATTCTGTCTTCGACTGGTGGTCAATGAAGATCATATTCGAAGACCTGGGCAAGGCATACCGTAGATCGATCATACGGCCTCCTCCTCCTTTCCAGTCTTTCATCAAAGCTCTTATGAAGCACAATGGACCAGAAGCTGGCAGACAAGCCTGGATATCTAATCTCAGAGGCAACGAAGCAGAACAATACCCACGCTTGCCCTCTCCCTCGTATCGGCCCAAGTCGGATTCTGTCTGTTCTCGCCGCGTTCATAATTTGAACTGGTCACGGATGAACGTGACGCCAGCAGTCACGGTTCGAGCTGCTCTCGCAATCCTGATCTACCAGAGAGAAAATGTGGACGACGTCGTCTTTGGCACGACTACCATGGGACGAAACAGCATTGGAGTGTCAGGAGTCGAACAAATGACAGGGCCAACTATTGCGACTGTGCCAACACGAGCAACACTATCACGGCAGGAAGAGACAGTCGGAGATATGCTTGTCCGGCTGCAACAAGAATGGGCCAATTTGACAATCTACGAGCACATGGGCATATCCGCAATCCGAGAGCTTAGCGAAGATGCGATGCGAGCAAGCACGTTTCAAACACTACTGGTCGTCCAACCCGCGGAAGATGAAAAGAATACCAATGACAGAAACTTGCTTTTCGAGCGAGAGACTGTTGTCAGGGTATCGGACAATGACCTTGGAGCTATCAGCACGTACGCCATGGTAATGCAGTGTCATCTATCGGGAGACAGTCTTACCATTCGGGTGACCTCTGATTCACACGTCATTCCCGAGACACAGATGGATCGAATGTTGTCTCAGTACGAGGCGATTCTGCTTCAGCTTTGTCGACCCGAGGTTCGTCAGCAGCGTCTCTCTGACGTGGAGTGGCTCGGCGAAGAGGACATCCGTGACATTTGGGCAATGAATGTCACTCTTCCACAAGCTGTCGAATCAACTGTTCACGATCTTCTCGGACCAGTATTCGGAAAGCAGCCAGATGCACAAGCAATCTGCGCGTGGGATGGATCACTTACTTACGAGGAGCTTGACAGTCTTTCAACTCGACTCGCATACCATATTCTGGCCAGGGAGATTCCCGAGTCCACCCCGATCCCAATTTTCGTGGAAAAGAGCAAGTGGACCTCAGTGGCCATGTTGGCTGTCATGAAGGCTGGCGGGACTTCATGCTTGCTGGACCCATCCTTGCCTCAAGCCCGTCTCCAGTCGATCGTTGATCAGATTCAACCCAAGCTCATCATAGCTTCACCACAGCAGGAGGAGGCAGCCAAATCGCTGTGCAGATGCGAGCATATAGTGGTAGGTTCGACTCACACATCTCAATGGCCTGAAATGTCGTTGGATCGAAGGCTTCCGATCGTCCCTGCGAGCAAAGCGCTCTACATTGTGTTTACTTCTGGAAGTACGGGTGTACCAAAAGGGGTTGTCATTTCCCATCAGAGTTTCAGCAGTGCGATTGTTCATCAGCACTCGCGCCGGAGCGTTGGACAACATTCGAGAGTCTTGGACTTTAGTTCGCTTACATTTGACGGTGCGTGTGACGATGGCAGTATGTTGAAAACTTTTACTGACATGTTTAACAGGCTCGTGGTTCAACTTACTGCATACACTTTACGTGGGAGGCTGCATCTGCGTTCCTTCGGAACCTGGCCGTCAGGACGACTTGAAAGGCACTATTCTGCAGCTTGGCGCAAATTTCGCATTTCTGACACCATCCGTCATCAGTACACTCGATACTGAAGCTCTTCAAGCTCTAGAATCTGTAGAGATTGGAGGCGAAGCAGCTGACCCCGAAGAGATGCGGAGAATTGAGAGCCACACCACCGTGAGATACATATATGGCCCTTCGGAGTGTGAGTCAAGCCTTGTGAGATAATCTGAACACTTTATGTCACTAATCTCTTTACGCTCTCTAGGTACACCCATCACCACGCTAACGGAGCCTGGGGCACGATCTTGCTGCATCGGGAAAGCAGCTGGCGTATTGCCATGGCCGGTAGATCCACGAGTTCCAGGTCGACTAGTTGGTATCGGATGTGTTGCAGAGCTGTGGCTTGAAGGTCCTCTGGTGGGCAACGGCTACTACAAAGATGCCGAACGAACCGCGGCTTCGTTCGTCGATAATCCTGCGTGGATACTCCGTGACCGGCCCGGAAAGCCTGGAAGATCAGGGCGCGTATACAGGACTGGAGATCTGGTTCGATTCTGCTCTAACGGGACCATGGAGTTTGTTGGGCGAATTAATGCACAACAGACCAAGATTCATGGCCAGAGAGTGGATCTGCTTGATGTTCAGCACAATGTTCAAGATTGCTTAAGAAAGCGCCAACCAGATATGCAGGTGACTGCGGATGTTGGAGGCAGGAAAGACAACTCGCTAATAGCATTCATCTGTGCGTCAAACAAATCCTGGACGACCATGTCGTTTGAGTGGCAGATGGCCTTGCTCAAGCAAATGGCGGGTGACATCAAGAATGAGTTGGCCGGAAGAATTCCCAAGTACATGATCCCCAGTCTGTTCATCCCGGTTCAGAGCTTCCCGATGACCAATACCGGCAAATTGGATCGACGAAAGCTGCGAGATATAGCGGCAGGGCTGACAGATGACCAACGCTACGCATGTAGTCTGGAAACGGATCTCGCCATTTCAGAACGATCTGAGCCACAAACACCCATGGAGAAGAGACTTCGAACTATCTGGGCAGCAGTGCTTAACATCAATGGAGATCATATCACAACCAGCGACAACTTCTTCAGCCGTGGTGGTGACTCCATTTCTGCTATGAACGTTGTCAATGCAGCTCGACGACAAGGGTTATCACTCAGCTTGAGAGATATTTGGGACAAGCCGCGACTGGGAGACCTCGCTGCTCATTTGGCACAGTCTGACTCGGCTTTGGATACGTCAGAGAACCTTTCGCTACCCGTGAATACTTTGGTGACTTCAAGTGCTGCGAATGTCTCCGAAGTATTGCCGGTGACTTGGTCCCAGTACCAATTCATCAATGGTACACTTAATGGCTACGCGAGTCATGTATACCACCTCGCCTTGGATCTACCAGCAGAGCTTGATGCTGCTCATGTCAAAAAATGCTGCGAGCAGGTCTTGGAACATTTTGATATCCTCCGTGCAAGATTCGTATGCACACCGCAGCGGGTGTCGCAAGTAATTGAAAAGGAGATTCAAGTACCTTGGCTTGAATTTGAGATTCTGGACGAGAGTATGGATGCTGCGACCAAACGCATCTGTGGAGAGGATAGGCGTGAGTTGCATGGCATACCTGACGCATGCTCCTCCTTGACTCGGTTCTTCTTCCTTCGCGGTGGGATGAACAAACTTGTCGTGAGGCTTTGCCATGCCCAGTACGATGGATACAGTCTTCCACGCATGCTGAATGCTCTGACGGACCTCTTGAATGATCGCACACCTGCGGCTACTCGACCATATTCGGAATACATCCGGCACATTATGTTACGAAACCAGGACAGTTACCAATACTGGCGAAACCTTCTTCAAGGAACCAGCTCACCTACAATCATTCCACCAAGCCGCCAGAACTCAGACGGAAACGTGGAGCTATTGACAGTGAGCACAACCATTGCTCAGTCAAATCTCAAGGACGCGATAGAAACGCCAGCAATTCGCTTCATAGCCGCTTGTGCTACTATGTTATCTCAGACGACCTACGAAAACGACGTTGTGTTTGGATGCATCGTCTCCGGCCGCAGCTCCGTTCCAGTGGAGCTTCAGACTGTCTGTGGACCATGTCTAAACGAGATACCCATCCGCGTGCGATTCTCAGAAAACGAAGACCCCACAACTGATATGGCTTCCAAACAAGTACGGGAGCAGCTACTAGAAAGCTCGATGCACGAAACCGTTGGCTTCGACGAAATCGCTGCCCATTCTACCTCGTGGTCACCGGATACCGAAGACTTTGGACTTACCGCTCATTATCAAAACTCAGGAGACGCGAGCCTCAATTCTTTGGACGAGAAAGCGCTTCCCGGATGGCAGCTCCTGGATGGAGACACTGCTGCTTTGAACCCTATCCCGAAAGCCAATTATATCGAAGTTGAAGCACTCCCTCTACCATCGGATGGTCAAGTTCACATTACTGTCAAAGCCAAGTCTTCGCACTACAAGGAACGGTTCTTGCGACAGATTCTTAATAGCATTTGTCGTAATCTTTCTTAATAGACATTTCTTGATTGGAGTGATAAGGCTTGCAATTACTGCTCTAGATTAAGATTGGAAGATTGAAATTCTTCTGCATCTTCTACAATTAATTTCCTCCAAGGCCTTATAGCTTCGACTTTGCTCTTTATACTGATTCCTTCACCACCGAGCAGTACAAGGTAAGGTCTGCATGGCTGCCTTCGAGCATCTGTGGCGTACGCAGCAATCATGGCCGATTGCCAAGGAATCCCTCAGCCGTAGTCACATTTCCTTTTACGGAAAGTCGTGCGCATTCCAGCCACGGTCGGGCATGGCTGTGATGTCGATCCCGAATCGCAACTCCTGGCTTATCTTGCTCTCCAGAAGACTGTGATCAATGTCTCCCGCTTGGTGTGGCCTTTGGTACCAAATCCGTGCTTCTCTTAACATTTGGAGCAGCGAAAGCCAAGGTTACCAAAAAGGCAAATCGTGCGCTTGCCGTAGATACCAGGTCAAATACACTTGCATATAATGTGATCATTTCTCTCAGCGATCTCAGTCCAGCTTCCTCTTGACTCTCGTATTCTCCTTCACGAACTCTTTGCGTCCCGCCACAACACAACCAGGCAGAAACACCATGTGCATCGCCATCGTCCTCCGACTCCTCAAATCCGCCTGCGGCAGTGGCGATAAGAACAACGACGGACAACAGCAACAACGTCCACACCCAGGCCAACGCCTACAAGAACGCCGCCAGCAACGCGATGCCATGCGATACGGACAACCCGCTTATCCTGCGCAGCCGAAGTATACATATCAACAGCCAAGCGGATATTCGGTCCCACCGACGAATGGGATGCAATATGGGTTACCTCTAAGCAATGTGCCGAGGGAAGTTGGGATGGAGGCTTCGGAGGCGCCTATGTATGGCTCGAAGTAAATTGGCCGAAGAGGGTGTGATAGATGTGTCCGCTGCACAAGAAATGGGTAGCGAGGATGAAGGGAAATGGAAATTTGAAGGTCGATTACATTCTCATTCGGTTCCCAACGCTAGAGTAGGATGGTCAATTGAATTGCTGACATTCTTGCAAAGACTTGACTTACCCACAATGCACATAGCGACAATCAATCCCACACCCACGACGACTCGCCCTGAACGAGCTTCGTGTAAGCGATCAAATCCTCGCGGGATATCCTTGTACCCATCACGCTCGTAAAGTCGTCGATACGCATTTCAAGCCAGTTCATCAAATAGTATGCCTCGCACGATTCCTCTCCACGAGCGTTGTAAAGTCTCCAAAAGGCACCCCATGCCGTCTTCAGAGGCAACATGGCCGCTGCAGCCGACTGTGGCCACATTCCAGACAAAGAGCTTGGTATGGCCGCGCATATGAAGATTGCGCATCTGTGTTCCTGCTCCACGAACTCTGAGCTGGATGGCCAATACATTGGTGGAGGTAGACCAAGATCCAGCAAGCGTTGACAAAGGGAGGCGATGATGATCCTTGACGCCCAGTGGAGGCAGTAAGCGATAGTGTTTCGATAGGCTGGTTCCGGGAATTGAAATTTGAAAGGAAGGAATTCTGCATCTTCCTCGTTTGTGTTTGCTAGCCGGGTGAGCGGCAACATCGACGGTCCAGAATCCCACTCCAAGTCCAACATTGAGTCTGCGACTGTCCCAGCTGCAAGCAGGGATTGAGTGTCTGGTCGATTGTGATCGATATCGCGAAGGAGCTTGATAAGACGTGGAAGAAGTGTCAAAACACGCGTTCGCCGCCATGTTGGTCCTTTTGCGGCAGACAGTGGGTGGTCGGTAGAAGGGACGGGTTCTAAGTCGAGCCAACGCTGCTCATCGAATGGCGACGATTCTCCCATGACGATGCCTTTGAGGAACCCCATGCCAAAGGTGGAGTGGAAAAGTGATTTCGCAAAGTCGCCTTGACAGTACTCAGGTCCAACTGCGAGAAAGAAGTCGACAGTTGCGAAGCCGTGAGAGCGCCAACTGAGCACACGAGGGCGGAGTGTCAGACTGCGGATGAGCTAGTCAGTAGGAACTTATATTCCGGACCACAGCGAGACCGACTCAACTATTTCAAGTAATTTCTGGACGATGTCAGAACGGGTCAGATGTTCAGAATGACCACGTATGAACGTACCATGGCCGCAACAACTTCTCCCTTTGTCTGCTCGCCATCGGAGGCCAGAACCAATCGTAAATGCTGGATGGCAGAAACATAGGCTCTGAGAGCGTCGCTATGGGCCTTTTCGTCTGTACTACCTCGCGACATGAAAGTGAGAATTACACACTGAGCAGCGGTTGCGAGAAGCTCCGAATAAGGCAGTCGTGCTGGTAGATGGACGAGCCAGTTGTCGTTCAGCGCAAAGAAAAAGCTTGACTGGGAGTGGTCGTCAACGAGAGTGATGAATTTCCTGCACATCTTGATCGTGTCCGACTCCAATGGCCAAAAATACAAGGCATTGTTCGGCTCGCACTTCTCTACAACTTTTGCCTTGTGGAGCGATGATGAGGTAAAGGTCTTGAACGAGCCTGACCCTAAGGGCGCATTCTTGCTTCTCCTTAGCTTGAGTCGAAGCGTGTCCTTTTTGCAGAGGACGTTATGTAGCTGGTCGCCATTTTCGTTGTTCTCGCTGCGGTCATGCTGTGGGTCGTGCGGTGGAAAGTATGAGATGAAGTTGGGGTGTTCTGGATAGCCACATGACTTGCCAGCTCTCAGACACAACGAACACTTTGGACGCGTCTCATCACACTGTTTTTCGGTCAGAGAATGCTTGTTCTTTCGTATTGGCTTGGGCATACCTTGCGTTTTTGGCGCCGACACTCGTAACATCGACCGCTACGCATGCTTCAAGTCAGACTAGACACTTGCGTCTTCAATGTCCTATTCATTTGCCTCAAACAAGGCCTTTTCACAAAAGAATGAGTGCATATATCGTCCGTAGTGGCCTTGTGTGCGGCTGAGGGCGGTGTTGCGAGTGGCATTGGACGATCCTGCCAAGCTTGGCAGGTCTATGCCTGCATGGAGCAGCATGTATGGCGGCGTACGCGATGCGCAGCACAAGTGAGGCAGATCCGTTTGGAGGAAGTACTGAAATGATACAGCTGGTATTGCACAGCCCTCTCAGTCTTCGCCAATGGAAGAGCGTACCCGTGAGCTGCGATTGCGTAGAACACCTGCTTCATGAGCCGAAGGTTGCTGGTAGGTGGCAGTCTAACAGGTTTGTAGGAGATATTTCTGGGCGCCCATTGCTAGGCGCAGTGGCATTCTTGCTGAGGACCTCACGGATGCATAATGGAGCCGAATGGACTTCATTCCGCAAGGTAGCAAAATCTGTATGTTGGTGTTGTCAATGTGGTCAATGTTGTTCGTTGTCGTTGCTGGAGCGGTGGAAAGAAGCTCGGGAGAACCTTTCTCCGCCCGGATCGGAGCCGATCCGCTAGCGCAGAGCTTATCGATAGAGCTGATTTCCGCCTTTTCCAAAAATCTCGTCGCAACGCAAGCGAAGTCACTTGTAAGACCGCACTTCATCGCACTCGATTCCCGCCAACATGTCAGCCATGGACGTCGACCAACGTGCGCAGCCGTACACATTCGACTTGGGCCACCTCGCCTGCTACGATCCCAATCCACTCCCATCGCTCACTCAGGATACCGCGGCGAAGGAAGAGTTGCTGAAGTCAACAGCGCAGGCGTGCGCACAATCTCTGATCAATCAACTGCTCACAACATGCGAGATTAAGCGCAATGAGGACGATGGCACTCTCCAAATAATGCTCCCCGAGCCCGAGTACCGACTACCACGAGAGAAGCCGGTGCCAAAGGAGAAGGAAAAGACCAAATGGGAGAAATTCGCCGAGAAGAAGGGCATCAAGAAGCGCGGCAAAGATGGCAAGCTGAGATATGACGAGGACGCCGGCGAGTGGAAGCAGAAGTACGGCTACAAGCCGGGAGAGAAGAGGGCGGGAGAGGTGCAGGGAGACTGGTTGGTTGAAGTAGATGAAAAGGCCGAGAAGCAGGCCAAGGAAGGTGCGACCAAGGGCGGGAAGGTGAAGGGTGAGTGGTGTTCATGCCAGATGCGTATGATGCGGTACTGACTTATATACAGGCGAGGGCGATATTGCGAGGAGAGATCGCAAATTGAACAAGCGGAAGGGAAAATGAGAGACGCGCGCAGGACGCAAAGCCAAGACTATGAGCATTATCACTGGAAATGGCCCACGCGCGAGCAGACGGCAATTCGACATAGGGCAGACGCCAAGATGACTGCTTGAGGTGTAGAGTGCGAACAGGCGCCGAGCCTGGGGAATGCTGGTGCAGCGTACGTCGTACACCACCCCGCGAAACAAGACATGTCGATATCGTACTCGCATCGAGGACCAACAGCATGCTATTCGCATTCGTAGCGAATCGAGGCGGAACGGCGGCTGCCGGGGATTGCGGGCGACAAAACCCATGACACCGCACAGGTAGAGCATTTACCATTGGCTGGTGATCAATAGCTAAACCCGGTAACAGTTAAATCACAGATTGGGCGTGATGTTCTCCGCACTGTACACGAGTTTCCGAATATCCCCTCTTCGGTTTCAATCACTATAAACGCCCGAAGGCTGTAAAGACCACCCGAAATGCCTGATCTCCATCGTCACGAGTTGGCGACGGCAGTGAAGATGTGGAGGCAGAGCATGAGGAGTACCAATGCCCAGCAGATAGGTGAAATAGCAAAACGCTCGCTCATGCAGAGCTACAGCTGCAGGGACACTCGCAACGTACTCCAATGGCTGCAACGTTCCTGTTACATCTTAGCCTCTCACTCCAAGTAGTGCTTGCGCAAGATAGCGCATTGGCACCTCCAGGTGTCTCCCTCCCGGTACTGGAAAAATGTGGGCCCTCAGGCTCCAAGGTGGTCTGCACGAATAGGTATGCGTCTGTAATGCCATACCATTTCTACCGCGAGGGCGACAACCGCAACACCTCTCAAGGTCCACTTTTCCGAGACTCGTCCGTCCCGAGCGACCCATCTTTCTCACTCATGAAAGATGCCGACTTCGTGGTGTTCGATAAGGAACGCGGACTACCCCTGCTCGGTAGCTCACCAACCTACGAGTACATGTTCATGGTCTCAGGCGCCGTCCACGAAGCACCCGTTTACATGCCAACAGTAAACAAACTCTTCTTCGCCACACTCGCCAACCCCCCGGGCACACTCCCCAACTACCTCATCGATCTAAACGTCGAACCTCCAACGCTCAACGAATACTTACCCGACCCACCTGTCTATGCTCCGAACGGAGGCACATACTACAACGGCCTCGTCTATCTCGGCGCCTCAGGAGCCATCAACGAAATCAACGGCACAGGAGAACAAAGAATCAGCATCCGAACCCTCGACCCAGCTACAAACAAAACCGTCACAATCCTCAACAACTATTATGGTTACTACTTCAACTGCATCGACGACCTCTTCGTCGACCGCAAAGATGGTTCAATCTGGTTCACCGATCCCCAATACTCCTGGTTCAATCGCCTCGCCGATACTGCGCCGCAGATGCAAACTGCCACATACCGCTTCGATCCTGCGACTGGTGAAACACGAATCGTAGAAGATAGTCTTGGACAACCGAATGGTATTGATGCGAGTTTGGATGGGAAGTATGTGTATATTAGTGATACGGAGGCTTATACGGGTAGTGTGTTGCAGGATGGGCCGAGCGGATATCCTTGGAATCAGACATTGAGGAGGACGGTGTATAAGTTTGATCGGACGGATGATGGGTTGGGGATTACGAATAAGAGGCCGATTTATTATAGTTTTGATGGGGTTGTGGATGGACTCAAAGTTGCCGCGAATGGGATGGTTGTTGCTGGCAAGTTGTCTCCATATCACGATTATAGCTTCGCTGATTGAGTGCGTGTGACAGGCTCTGCGAGAAGTGTGGATGTCATGGACCCGAATGGTTCGCTCATCATGCGGGTTCAGACGAACTTTTCAGTGCAGAATTTCGCTTGGACTGGGAAGGATTTGAATGAGATGTGGATTGTGGGACAAAAAGGTGTTGCGAGGGTGAGGTGGAATTTGACAGGGAATGATTTGGCGGCTATGCCTGGACATTATGAAACGGTGAAGGGAAGTGTGAAGAGGGCGAGTGGTGCTGTGAGGGATTATGGTGTTGACAGAATCGTGCTTGGAATGTTTGTTGTGTTGGCCGGTGTCTGCCTTTGGTAGTCATCTTGAATGACATGATGCCATCGTGTGGAGTGAATGGCATGGCACTTCCAAGCTATTTGATGGCTTAGGCTGCCGCCGACGTGGATGGCGTAGTACCTGCAAGTGTCTTGGACGTCAAGAAGGAGAAAAGGGCAGCGATCACAGAGGTTTAATAATGTTGAGGAGTCCACGGTCAACTCGAGTGAGAAGCCGCTCTGGAAGATCCTTCCGAGAAAGTATTCCAGATCGCAATCAGGGCAGCGATCATTGTCACCCAGTCTACGTCCATTATGTGTGTACAGACGACGACGAATACAATATCTGATGTTTTTCTATACAGCGAATCACGTGCGTGAGCCTCAGGCTACAAGACAAGGCTGCTTCCACTTTCGCAATTTCGGAATTCGAACTCCTCTTTCTATCGCCAACTTGTTTTATACGTCAAATGTATAGCACCCTTGCAACACTCATTCCTACTCGCTTGAGCACTGTGTGTGCGGCTGCATCAAGCCTCTTCTTGACAGCTGCGACTGTTCGAGACATCTCGGACCATGCGACACGCAACTCGCTGCGCGGCAACCCGTTCTTTTGACCATACCCAGCTATGCCCACCCGTCTTCGACAATACCTATGAAGCTGATGCGACTGTCTGACGTCGCTGCGGAATGGACTGGGAAAGCCAACGTTGAACTGTACCCTCTCACGCAATGCCGAGCATTCCTGTCACCTGCTCTACTCTCTCAGCAACGCCAAGGTGCTTGCCGAGAAGTATGTAGTACATTTCAACCTCCTTTCCTAGCGCTGAGTCTCACCCCTTCAAGCAGTCTCGAGCATTCTTGTCAACAGCTCTACTCTCTGAGCAACGGTCAGATGCTTCCCAAGAAGTACGTAGTGCATTCCAATCTCCTCAAGCAAGCTGCGAAAGGCAAAGTCAACTCGCGCCCAATCCTCATCGTCTTTGGGCATCAGTCGAACGCCGTCGTCAACGAGCCAGCTACCGCCAGATTCGCAGAGAAAGACTAGGCCGATCTTCATGTTCCTTTCGAGGAATCTCCACTGCGGTAATGCTGTCAGACTGCTCGTGGCACTTCCACCGACGAAGAGCTTGGTGTAGACGACTGGGTCGACAGCAGAGCGATCTGAGATGTACCACACACCTTGATCGATCAAACTTTTCTCGACGCCGAACTGAGCTTCCAGTATTGCCTTTTGGAGAACGAGGCATCGCTCTGGCGAGTCAGAAACGTCATCGGCTGTCATTTGAAGCTGCCTCAAGACTGTACGTGCAACCTCGGAACTGATCTCTGGTTTGTGGGTCGCTGTAATCTTTGCGCTGTCCGAGAAATGTTTCCGCAGAGCATTGACCAGTGTCGTCTTTCCGGTACACTGTGCGCCGATTATGAAAACATTCTTGAGCTGCCCCTTGGCCATATCGCGATGTGTGTTCAAGTTTCGACGACGGCAATGGAAAATATAACATCTCTCGTTCCAGGTTCAGCTCCGCCACATCTACATCCTGGCAGCTACATCACGACTTGCAGCTGTCGAGAGCTCTGACCGCTAGATTACCGTACGGCAAAACATCAGCTCTGTCGCAGTCCTCCATACAAGGCGAGCCAATGCTACGTGCCAGCAGTCCAACATGGCATGATCTCACCATGGCAGACCTGAAGGCATTTTCGCACACCCTCCAGGACCAGATCAATCCAAGCGATCAAGATTGGAAGTACACGGTGTCCAACTTGCCGAAACCACAGACTCTGGACTCTGCTGGGCTGGTCAAATCGATATCTTTCGTCTCATCGACGACGTGCCAAAGTGTAAAATTGCGGCTCATCGAGGTTCAAGCAAGCAGAGTTACGCGGAATGAAAAGCTTTCCAATCTGGTTCTCTTATCGTTTGAAGACTTCAAGCTACGGCAGGCTGTAGACGAATACGGGCGAGTTCTGTTCGCTCCGGCACGAGAATCCGCGGACTATATTTCGAAGGTGTTGAAGACCGGCATTCATTTGAACAGCGTTTGCTACCACTTCTTCGCCCACAGTAACAGCCAACAAAAATCTCGATCATGCTTCATGTTCGCTGGATCGAAGGAGGAAGTCGATGCGAAGGTCGAAAGTCTTGGTGACTTCTCGAAGATCACTTCTGTGGGCAAGAAGGTGAAACGAATAGGCCTGCTGTTTTCGAGTGCAGAGATGGCACTTGCGCTTGATCCGGCTCGCTGTGAGGATATTCCTGATATTTTGCACAACGACTACATCTTCACCGATGGCTGCGGTCTCATATCCACCCATTTCGCAAAGGAGGTCGCTCGCCGTCGGAATATTGTGCACCGGAAGTTAAGATACCTCCCATCTGTATTCCAGATCCGATATCGAGGGTACAAAGGTGTATTGACCGTCCATCCACTTTTGAAGGGTCAGGTACAAGTCCAATTCAGGAATTCAATGAGAAAGTTCGGCGATGTGAAGGATCATTCCTTCGCTGTGGTCGAATACTCAAAGGTAAGACCCTAACCCTATTGCGGGTGTCGATGCTGACGATTTAGCCTTATTCGTTTGGCTATCTGAACGATGAGATTGTGCTGCTATTACATGCTCTTGGGGTCCCTCAAGATGTCCTTCTCCGCAAACAGGATGAACATCTCAAATTTCTCCACCAGGCCTCTGCATGCGATCCACAAGCAATGTTTCGATTCCTCTGCTTCCAAGGTGAGACTGCATTGGCAGAAAAACTCCTTCTCAACGGATCAGAGGCAGTGCGTGGAGCGACTCGCAGACTTATCAAGGCCGAGTATTCCAAGATGCTCAACAAGTACGAGGAGCAGCGATGCAGAATCATGATACCACAGTCTCGCTTGCTGTTCGGTGTCTGCGATCCTTTGGGCATACTGAAAGCCGGGACTTGTTTCGTGCGAATCACGCATGATGGCGACGGCCAGGCAAGGACGATAATCGGAACTGAAATTCTGTGTACGCGCAACCCTACCTTACATCCAGGCGATCTTCGAAAGTTTAAGACTGTGGATATACCTGAGCTCACGCACTTGGTTGATTGCATCGTATTCTCAACATGCGGTGACCGTCCAAGTGCGGACCTCATGTCTGGAGGAGACCTGGATGGCGATAGGTGTGAGTGTGCTGTCCTATTCAATGTCCTGAGATCATACTAACGCATTGACACCAGTCTTTGTTACCTGGGACCCAGACATTATACCCCGACAGCTCGCTCCTGCAGCCGAATACCCTGGAGTCAAAGACAAGATTACATTTACCAAGATAACAAGCGACGACAGAGCTGACTTCTTCGCCAACGCTAGCAACACCTCACTTGGGAGAGTGAAGAACCTGTACTTGAAATGGGCGAGATTAGAAGGGCCTCTTAGTGCAGAGTGTCAACAGCTGAACCGCTTGTTCTCGCAATGTGTCGACGGTAATAGAATTTGAGTGCCACAGAATCTGGAGGATCCCAAACTGCCCGAGGAGGAGTTGCCGCCGTTCATTCTGGATGTTCTGCATGGCAGTGCAAAGGCCATGATACATGCTGAGATCGACAAGAGTGTCTACGTCGACTCTCACGGTGTGTTGGACTTGCTCTCTGATCGCGACAGGATTCCAATATCTGAGTTCGAGATGATAAAGCTGACGCTTCAAGCGTGCGATCAGAACAAGACCGACTTCGGAGACTTTGCGCACACTTTCAACTATTCGGCCTTGTCAGATGAACAGCGAGCATGGCTGCTCGGCCGACTTCCACCAAGCAAAAGTCTGCCGAATCTCATTTGCAATGGCTTGTTGCAATCCGAGCTCATGACGCCTGAAGAACTACGCCGATTCCGCTTGGATCACGTAAACCTCCATTGGAGGCCCATCTTCTCATCCAGATCGGATCGCTTGGGCCGATTTCTCAGCATGACGTGTAAAGCTATGGAACGATTCCACAAGAAGCTGATCGTACTTCAGTCCGACGAACGCCTCACACTCGTGATATACATTCCAAGCAAAGTTGAGCGACGCAGCGAAGTTCAGGTGGACAGCTCTGTACGAGTCTTTGCTTTGCCTCGTTCGTCTGGGACAGATTCCGTGAATTATCGAGTTACGCCAACCTCGAAGAACTCCCGGCTCTTCTCCGACGACGATGTCTTCCAATTATACGAAGGCAAGCGAGCCAACACTTTCGTCTTCATGACGAAGGGAGCGCTGAATACTACCTCATTCCAGAATGCAAAGAACAAAACTGAGCAGAGGAAGAAGATGCAGCAGACTTTTGACGAAGGTGTCAACGCTGAGTGCAGAGCAAGCGTCGCCCTGAACAAGATCAGTGCTCCAATACAGCGACATGTAGGTAGGATGAATAGAGCTCCTATCATCGCTGCAGTAAGTCTACTTCAACGGTCGGGATCTACATCAATCATTCCGAAATGCTGATTCGAGAAGGAGATCTATGTGATCAGCAACCGGGACGTTGAATCGATGCGTTATCTGGATATGTGGTTACATTACATCGACACGGATGAGGTCTTGGATCTCTTCGAATGCGAAGCAAAGGAATATAAGACGCCCACGAGTCAAGATATCGAACGAGCGAGCCTCCCTTCACTCGTGGCTTCAGTGGTGCTGGATCAAAAGCTATCAGCATTATATCTGGCGGATAATCTGGATGATATCCGCAAAGTACTGGAGCTGCTGAGAGATATCGATCAGAAAAGCCGGTTGCGTGCCGCTTGCCTCGAGATTCTGAAAATTTCGACGCAAGGCCAAATTGATGCTCAGGATCTGCTGCTTACGCTACTGGAATTCCTCCCGGGGGCAGCGTTTCTCACTGAGACCGTTCTGCAGTCCGATCTTTGGAAGCAAAACAAACCATACGTGCAAGGTGTCACAGAACTGGTATTTCCCACATTGCTTCGAGAGCTGATACTTGCCACGAATACGCTAGGGGCATTCGTCAAAGCACCGTTCTTGTGCTTGCTTCGAGAGCTTGATGAGCTGTCCACCCAGCAGCTGACAGATCTCGTTGAGCTTATCGCCTTGTCGATCGAGCACCAGGAGCTTGCTTTAGACCTTCTTCTAGAGTGCATCGAGCCTGAATGCTCCAGACTGATACCAGAACCCGAAATTGTCGCCGAAAAGCTGCTTAGTGGCCTTATCGGTATCGCCTTGGAGCACATTGACGAGGCGAGAAGCAGCAGTAAATTGGAGACGCAAATGTTGTCCCTGCGACAAGACGGACTCAGTGAAGGATTCTGTGCCGTCAACACTGTGCTCAGAATTGATACACCAGGCCCTCCACTCAGGATTGGAGATCACATTCGCTTTGTCGCAGCTTCTGCGCCAAAGAATGCTCCTTTACAGAAAGCCTACACCATGGACGCGATTGTCATCAAAGTCGAGCAAGGAGCAGCAAGGTTCCGTTGCTTGCACCAACCACCTTCATACATATCCGAATGCTCGTGGAGGTATAAGCACTGTGGATCCTTTGTCACCAGCAAGGCTATGATTGACGCTGTCACCACTTTCCATACAGGCAAGACTTCTTCATGCGCATTCTACGCAGAGCTGGTTGGATTGCCTTGTGTAGTGCAAAGCGAGCAGAATTCGAAGGAATCTGCTTCGAGCTCCGCCCTGAATACCAGCCAGAACAAAGCACTCGCGGCAGCTCTTCACCACCGTCTCGCTTTCTTATGGGGTCCGCCAGGGACTGGCAAAACGCACACTATTGTCATTATCCTGCAGAATCTTATACGGAGCTTCCCAAAGTCCAGGATCCTCGTCGCTGCGCCAACGCATAATGCAATTGACAACATCCTACAACGCTATCTAGACGAAGGTGGCCCGAAGGTGACGGGCTCTCAGCCACTTCGAGTCGCAACTCAACTGGCAAAGGTGTCTTCAAAGGTTCGGTCGTACACCTGTGATGCCATGGTAGGTAGGAGCCTCGATGAAGATTTTGCTGGCAGACGAGTTGCACAGAAGCGAGTCAAGGAGAGCCGACTAATCTTCACAACTTGCGTGGGAGCTGGTCTCGGTCTGCTCCGTGATGAGTTGTTTGATATCGTACTCATCGACGAGGCTTCGCAGCAGACAGAACCGGAGACACTCATTCCGCTGGTAAAAGGCTGCCAGCGAGCAATCCTAGTCGGCGACCACGTCCAGCTCCGGGCAACAGTGCAGAAGCATGCTGTCGTCACTGGCTTCGACATATCGCTCTTCGAAAAGGTATATACCGGAGCAAGCGCTGGCGATGGAGTGGCGCGAGTTATGCTCGACACGCAATATCGAATGCATCCTGACATTTGCGAATTCAGCTCCAAAGAGTTCTACGATGAGAAACTCAGGAGTGCGCCGAGTACAAGCAGCTCTGAGCTTCTCAAGTCAGCCTTTCCTTGGCCATCGTCCGCCCGAAAGGTCTTCGTTCAGTGCAGCAGTACGGAAGATATCGGCTGTCAATCCAAGTCGAATCGTGGACAAGTGCGGCTGACACAGCACATCTGTAAGCTTCTCGACACCAGGCCGAGTTCAACACGCAGCGCTGCTCAAGGTCAAGACATAGCCATCTTAACACCGTACACTCGCCAGCGTCTCCTTCTCGAATCTGCCATTCCAGGTGCGACTATATCGTCAATTGACGGTTTCCAAGGTCGAGAGGCTGATATCATAATTTTTGTCACCGTCAGAAGCAACCCTCATTGTGACATCGGCTTCTTGAAAGACCTCAGGCGTTTGAATGTTGCGATGACGAGGGCCAAAGCTGGCGTCATTATTATTGGCGATCGGACGACGTTGTTGGGGAAGGTGGGAAGTGACGAGGACGAAGAGAGCAGAACCGTATGGAAAAGGCTGATCGAAGGATGTACGGAGGTGGAGATACAGATTTAAAATAACGCCATCGGGAGAGAGGTGGTGCTTGCCATACCTTTAAAAAGTCGGTCTCAGGCGATCAATGAACGAACCCGCTATGGCTGACGACTTCAGAGCATAGAGCTAATGGATACTGTATTATTGTACTTTTAAATCCAATGGCCCTACATAGTACCTTTCCAACCTCGTCACTCGTTGTAGGATTGACATTGAGCCCTTGACTGATGTGCATGGTTTAGTATCTCAGGTACTCTGGAGACTAATCGTGCAAGGCAAGCGGAAGAGCTACATCTCCTCTCGATCCATGACCCCACACACATGTAGCGCATCGTGAATATAAGAGAGACAATTGAGATGACCTCAAACTCGATCGAAACAGGAGAGATCAAGGGAGTCGGCGAGGACCAAGATTGTACCTTGAAAGCTGTGAAAAGCTTCCTTGGAACCATCCGGACTCTTCCATAGCCAGCTTTCATCATGTCCGTCATGGTTGAAGATTAGAAGTGTCTCACAGAAGCTACTTTCCTGGACCATACATCCCGTTTCGCTTAAACATCAGTGATGCATCGTTGAAGGGAATGATGCGCTTGCATACACGGTCTGATCAGCCATCAACAAGATTCTGCGAATGGAGGAAAGTACGCATTCGAGAGCTGCAAGGCTACATCTGATCAAGACCGTGGCACGATAAATCGATGCCTATATTGTGGCAGCTAAACAAGCAAGGACATTTATGTTATCCGCAGGGGGCGATGAGATCGCTCAGAAAGACCAGACTGCAGAAATGTTCAGCGCAACAGATGTCAAAGAAGGCGAGAGAAAGAGTATGGAGAGCATGAGAAGGATCGAAGGTGGAAGTGGGAGACCTCAAGAGAGCTTACTCTGCTAGTTTCTTGAGTGTTGAGCGTGTAAGATTAACCATCAGAAGCGCAACCATACTGCAAATCCAGTCTGGTTCACGTTGAACTCTCTATCCGCTGTCTTCGTGTCGCCCTATGCCATGTGGCTGGATCGATTGGTCGCCACTACCGTGTGATCGCTGATTTGCTGCATCGGATGAGTTCGCGATATTGTAGTTCGTGCATACACTTATCAGAGGTCGCTGTGGATATAAGCGCAATGCAGCTCGTCTATGTCCTGCAAGAAGCGGCAATAAGATGTGGACGTGATTGAAGAGAGAGTTCAATACACCACCAAGACGTATGGCATTCTTTTGAGGCCCAGTGATCTCCAGACGTGATTGATAGTGCTCCTGTCCCGCCCACCACCACCCCCTCCGCTGTTCCCGCAGCTCTTCCCACCCGGCGTGTGTTGTACGAGGTCTCGCGCTCGGTTTGAGGTCTTGAAATCGGATGATTGTCACGTGGTTGAGAGCCTGCGTTCCGTCTCGAAAAGGTTGTGGTGAGTGCGACCAGCCTAAGCACACTTCATCTCGAAGCCCAAGACTGCTTTCAGTGACTATGTTGCGTTGCTGAATAGCAGTAGCGATAGATTTCACGTAAAATGTATCGACTGTTGCCTGCGAGTACCTTTAGCCTCTGACATAGCAGGAGTCGTGTGCTGAAATCCTCCACCCAGCGGAGAAGGCGGAGACTTGAGTCGCAGTCTCCGCAGCCTCGTTGACAATACAAGTCGGTATACAATACTCGTGTATCGCGATCGACAGTTCCAGTCCACTGGTGCAAGCGTGGAAGGCACATTTGTGAGCCCTGCAGAAAAGCCCCTCCTGGATAAAGCAAATTTGAGTCACACGGAGTCTGAGGTATTCGTCCCAAGTATTCGTAGCCTTTGTTGGACCAAATATTAGCTACGAAATGTGTAGAGCTGGCGAGCAATACAATTGCAATCGTCGATATGTTGGTTTGCGCCACAAGGAGAATTGATGAAGGATTTGCTGAAGGAGATGATTGCTTTGAAGACTTGGACTGTGTTGGCTCGTGGTCCGACACAGCACTTCACAGATCCAACCAAGAACTGCCATGGCTAGACCGTAGATGTTGCAATCCGAGTGTAGATAATACCCGTGTGCTTTGCGTCAGGGTTAGGGATAACCAGATTGGTGCAAAGACAAGCGGTATAATGCTAGTGTCCATTCAACGTCTTGTCCGGTCGCGTGCCCATCATGCTTTTCATTTGACAACTCAAGTATAGCGAACTGCTATAGCCGTCGTCAGAGCTTCTGGTCTATGTCCATACGGTGGTGGACGATTGTGTCCAGTTCCTCAATCATCTACATGACTGCTTCTGCCTGATACAGTACGTAAACAGCTTGGTGCCTTGGTTTGAGACAAGAAGCGAAGCTGGACGAGAAAGTGAGCTGCGGCAGGTACATATTCATTGTGTAAGTCATATGAATGTTCCAGTCTTGGTTCATTGCTTCTTTGTCTAACCCCAGCTAAGTACTTCTCTTGAATGCGTGGGAAAGTTTGTTCTCGCCCACACCCAACGCGTCCGATCGTGTGCATGTCAGGAAGTTTTGGCGCCTCCCCTCGACACGCTCGGCAACTTGCCACTCTCAATGACAGAGCTGGCCTCGCTCTCAGTGGCATGTCGAGGTGTTGCGGGCGGCCTTTCTTTCGGCGGCTCAATAGCATGTTCGTCCCGGTTATCGTGACTCGCAAACCTCCCTCTCCAAATTGGCGGCTTTTGGGAGCTTGCTGCGCTTTGATGAGCGGCTCCTCTTTTCGGCGGCTCAATAGCATCTTCGTCCCTGTTCTCCTTCCTCGTAGACTTCCTCGTTACGGTCGGCGCTTCTTGCACATTGTCTGGGATATCGTATGGTGAACGAAGTCTGGGCGATGCCTGCTTTTGACATGACAACTTGCCGTTTTCGTGTCGCCATCACCGGCGTGTTGAGGTGTCGCGTGTGTAAATATCGACCTTGAGGCAGCTTCCTGAGCCACTTCTAGCGATCTCATGGGCTTAGACGTTGGCGGGACTACTAGCTCGTTGTTGATGTCGACATCGCTCGTCTCCATGTCCGCGACGCGAGCATTGCGCGTGATATGCTTGGCTTTGATGGGAGAGCTTGATTCACTCCCGCGCGACGCGAGTCGTAGGTGATCTATTTCCTCGACCTCAATGCAGAACTCATAACAGTGGTCGTCGGTGGTACCACCGGGTCATCGTCAATCGTCCGGCTGCTTGTCCTTGACACGTGCTTTGCGTGCATTACCCTTCGCCTTGGCGAGACTACTGGGCCATCGTCGCTGTCGGCATCGGCTGTCTGCATGCTCTTGACACGCGCTTTGCGTGCATTACTCTTCGTCTTAATGGGAGAGCTGGATTTGACTCCGTTGCGACGCAAGCCGTAAGTGATTGGTTTCCTCGGCCTCGTCGCAGAGCTGGCGATCGAGTCGTCACCGGCCCACTGTCGGCATCGTCCATCTCCATGTCCTTGACACGTGCTTTGTGTGCATCGGTCTTGTGCTTGATGGGAGAAATTGGCTTGAGGCCCTTCCCACTTTAAATCATATGTAATCATGTGCTTCCTGATGAACGAGTCGGCACAGACCTGATGTAGCCTCCAGCGCCATGTCAAGCGACCTGATGGGCTCAATTGTGGGTATCTGGGCCACCGTCGACGTTGCCCATCTTCATGTCCTTGACACGCGTTCTGCATGCACCGCCCTTCGCCTTGATGGGAGATCTTGACTTGGCGCCTTTCCGATGTAAGCTGACAAGTGACCTGTTTTTTTGCCCTGAGCTCGTTCCAGTTGTCGAGCTGATGAATGTGGTGGCGCCGTCTCCGCTCTTCTCAAGCACTAGAGTGGTCTTGGGCGAATTGGGTGCAGAGACAGCGCCCTCTCGTTCAGCTTTTTCGGGTGATCAGGTCGTCATCGCTAGTCTCGTCGTACTCATCTGAAACTGGATCTCGCGCAATCACCTCTGCATGTACGCGAGCTAAAGGTCATTTGATTTGATCTACTGACATGATTACCCAGCGCATAAACAAGTTGGTGTTGTCTTCGCATTCCTCGCGATTCGCCTTGATGGGAGAGCTTGACTTGGCTAGCCATAGGTGGTTTGGACAATGGTCATGGACGAGCCGGAGCCGCCTTCGCTTTCTTCAAGCACTGGAGTGGCGCTGGCCGGTTTGGAAGCGATCGCCTTGATGGGAGATCCTGACTTGGCTCTTTATGTAAGCCAAGGTGGTTTGGGTAAGGACCATGCACGAGCCGGAGCCGCCTTCGCTTTCCTCAAGCACTGGAGTGGCGTTGGCCGTTTTGGAAGCGAATGGGATGCGCTTGGATAGCTGTGCGAACGGCAGGCGCATTGATGGTTGGCCAACATCTGTGGGGAGCTAATAACCAGATCGGCATCGCTTTCATTTTCCTCAAGCACTTGAGTGGCGCTGAAAAAGCTCGCCGAAAGTTGTGTGGCGGCAGCTACGAGTCGTATTCCGAGGTAGTGGGCCGTTGCCGTCGGTTTCGGCATCGTTCTCGATGGCGTTCTCGATGTCGGTCTCCGGAGATTGCTTTGGTGCTTGAAGATAAAGTCAGACAGCCAGTGTGAAAGTCTTGGGCCAGATGAAGTCCAAGTCTCTGTTTCAGCAAGTCTGTAAATGTGCACATCTTCCATATACCTTTGTATCGCTGCCGAAAAATTTGATTTTGTGTCCTTGACGATGTTGACGGTTTCTTCGTGTTGGTACTCTTTCCTTGCAGTTGTTTGCCATTTTGCAAGGCGCTGTCTCCTGCTTGCCGTCAATACGGGCTGGTGGGATAGCGCCACATCAGATGGAAGGGAAAACGATACGCCGTCTACTTGCGCCATAGCATATTTCACTCGTGGCTTGCGGCTCTCGGGAGAAGGCTTGACGGGCTCCGAAAGCGTCACGCGTCGGGCATGTTTCGGAGGCTTGAACATTCTGTTGAAATGGACTAGCCCTAGAGCATGAGAGCGGAGCCAAGGATTGCGCCTTGAATCTCTGGTGGTACTTCAAGCATGAGGTTGTCGGGTATGTGTACATCTGGCGCTGTAGGAAGCCATCTCGAGCGAGTCAACTGGAAAATGTATGTCGGAGGTGAGTTTGGCAGTGACCAACTTCGACCGTTTGATACCGTGAGTTACTATTCTGCAGTCAGCCGGCGAAGTGCATGTTCAAAGACCAGGGTTGTCCTTTTCTAAAGGTTTCGCATGTTGTGGCAATGGTTAAGTCTACAATCTTTCTTAGTGACGATCCACCAAGGCCCGCGCGTGGAAGGCTCGAGCTTGCGATTCTGGTTGCGGAGTAGATGTCCAAGAGCAGGATGCTTGCAGAGTGAGCTGGAATAGCCCAAGAGTCTTCATCTCTCAAATTGTTCGTAGAGTGAAATTGGACGATTGCCGAAGTCACGGAAGGCGCAGTGTCACGGTAGTCGATGGTGTTTCTGGGTAGCAAGTGTGTACAATGGTAAGTTCGCGGAAGTCGATGGTGCCGTTCGGTCTGGGGTGTGAGGGAAGAAACATAAGCTTTGATCACGGAAGTCGATGGTGTCTTTTGGCATTGGGCGCATGAAGTTGGCTTCGTTCGCGGCTGTTGATGATGTTCTTGAGCCTCAGGTGTGGTGAAGCGCGAGCTCAAGGTCGAGATTTGAGTCGCAAAAGCACGCGTGATGAACATTGATGTCACTCAGTGCGAGGTCTTGTACCCCCAAGCTCCCAGGCCCGGTTCAAATTGCCCGGGTAAGTGCAGTGTATCGATAACGATGCACGTGTCTGTGCAGCGCTGGTGTGAGAATGCGACCCTACGTTCCATGCGTCTACTGATATACGTGTCTGCGAAGGACTAGGCGGACGACCCCACCAAAGATTCATTTATCGCAGGACTGAACGATGCCGAGTCTTTGTCCCAGCCTTATCCTTCTGTAACTGGACTTGAACTCTGTTTGCACGACCGAAATTAGCAAGGCTTTGATCAAGATGCCTGCCCGAAGGAGAAAGATGGTCCAACTTGGCTCTATACATACCGGCCAACGTATTTTCAAGTCCACCAGAGACGCCGACGCAGTTGGGAGTGCTCCTGCCCTGCCCACCTCCACCCCCTCCGCTGCTTACACAGCTCTTCCCGCCCGGAAATCGGATCAAGTGGGTCTACTATTGCGCTGTCGATCCAAGAAAAGTTCGCCGGGAGTCTGAACAAGGGGTTGGCTTCGTGGGAGAGTGAGGCAAGAAGCGGAGTTCTGAATGTGGTTATTTACACATATTCTTGATTCTACCAGGGACGCCGACGTAGGTGGGAGTGCTCCTACCCCGCGCACCACCATCCCCCTCCGCTGCTCCTGCAGCTCTTCCCACCCACACGCCTCGCTCGCCCTTCGGGCTCGCTTCGGCGAGTTGGGGTTAGGGTTAGGGATCGCGGAGTTCGTGGCAATGGGTTTGGCTCATGGCGATGATGTCCTGTTTGCTGCGGCTTGCGATGGCTGCGCGACAAATCCAGAAGCTTGTACCGTGTTGTCGAGAACCAGGTGCATCGAAGATGTATCTGAACCTGGTTGAGGTATGTTTGTGCTCAGCTTCCCACCGCGATGCGTGTAGAGTTCATTGTGATTGTGTTCAACCAGCTTCTTCTCCATGTCTTAGTACTGAACTTTACAGTGGGGCGCATACTGGAGATACCGCGTGCTGATCCCAACTTGCTGTCAAGGCAATGTAGCGAAATGGGCTGGCGATGAAAGTTGCGATGGATTTTGAAGTCGTCTCAGCAGTTATATTTGAAGCTTGCCCTGTCTTGTGCGCATGAAATGCTGGATAATTGACAGCGGGTGCTCCTTCAGTCTGCATCGAATGATCGAGGAACATTCATACAAGCAATAGAAGGCCTGGCGAATCTCCCATACTTTCGCCACCTCGGACCTAACGTCGTGCGCCTTCGCTCGTACCTCGCTGTAGCACGACTAGCGGTCGAGGATGGCTTCAGTACGGTCGTTAGCTTCGCCATGTTGTTGATTTGAGGGTGTCCTGGAGCTGCAGCGCTGAATTGATGTCGTGGTTGTTCGCTGCCGCAAAGAATCTCGTGCTTTGTCGTTCAGAGATCGACGTCTGCGTACAATATGTCACACCATATATATCAGAATGAGGCGGACCGCATCTCCAACGTCGCGTCGCCACATCTGGTCTTGTATATATGATCGCGCATTCTTCAGCAGCGCAATCGCAATTGTCCGACGTTCCCATTGCCACCCTCGCCAGATGGCTTCAGCTGCCCCACCCTTCAGTCCGTAGATGCAGCGTTTGCAGCAGCGCTAGCGTAGCATGTAGGGTGTCCTGACTTCTGCAGCATCTGTCCGCATTACACTTGCACGTCTGAGCGCCGACGGTTAGTGCAACTCGACAAACATGGCGCATGATCAAAACAAGATTAAGAAGCAGGCAGATGGAATTCGGGCGTCGTGACTGCGAGGATGCGTTGTGTGAGGTGGCGGAGGCGGCGGAGGCGGCGGATACGAAGAAGCCGGGGAGAAACTGGTTCATGGAGGTCGAAGAGACTGGATGCCAGATGGCTGATTGGGTGAAAGAATTGTTCATGACATTGATGCAAGTACACCGTAGCATCTCTCGTGGAAATGCAAGTCCTCGACCCGTGACCACAGCCTTTGCCATATTCGCAGGAGAAGGCGCTCCAGATTCTCTCACATCCTCAATGCGACAACAAGGATTTCCAAGACGAAGAATATTAATCACAGCCTCCTTGCCTCATCAATCTTTGATTCCAGGACGGCGCATGGAAGTCGGTAGCCGTGTGTGCAAGATTTCAGCGATGCCCTACCACTTTGCTGCGGCCACATTCTTCAAAACTAACACCAGCGTCAGCACGACACACCGCACCACTCTACACACACCAAAAATTCCTCACTACTTTCAACGTATCTCCCCTACTTCGTAGGGTCGGTGGAGCTTCGCTCCGAGCATCATTTCTAATTTTTCCAGATCAGCAACCAAAAACGCGACTTTGAAACAATTTTTTTCCGACAAATTCTGGGTACCGTTCGAATTGCCTCCTGCCCGCGAGTCCAAATTCAAGCCCCAAACAATCAATTTCGATCGTGCTGTCGACATCCTCTGCCGGCCAATGAGAGCTGCCCGGGAAGCGCGGGATCGCTAGCGGAATAACCGAATACGAATACTAGTCACGTGCGGCGACGACAACATGGTCAAGACGATGTAATCATGCAATTCTGAAGACACTACAATTTTCCTTGGGGTCTCCTGTAGCTCCTGCCGAAGTTTCAGGTTTGTAGCTCCACTAGGGGCCGAAATAGACCCCTCGCAGGCCTCGATACCATAGTATTAGTACTTAAAGCTTGCATTGGCACCGTGACTACCATGTACAACATCGCTGCCAAACTCCGCCAGCACCATACCAGGTAACTTTGGACACAGAACATTGAATCTGCTGTACTGGCGGACGTGTGGAATCTCTCCCTCGCTCTGGCAGTGCAAATATGCGGCGTCGTGCCCATGGGGTCTGCCATGTACATCGCTCCTGCCACGCCTCACCGTCTCCAATCAATTCATTCCGGAAATTCTACATTTGAGACACGTAGACCACGGACCTCTGTGAGGAGATACAATTTTGTGGCAGTGATAAATGGCACAACATTGACATGCTATGTAAGGTCACCGTCGGGAGTGACCACCGCTACCATCCTCCCGTGCTGCATCAAGCTGAACCATGCTCCGTCGTACCATGCTCCAACGTACCATGCTCCAACGTACTACCACTTTGGCCTGACGGCAGAGCTACAAGTCTTCTTGCAGAACGTACATGACCTTCCAGCAAACGCCACCGGCATTGTAGGTGCACTGGTCGTGTCGGCTCGGCAGCACACCCCGCGGCAGCACGCCAAGATCCTTGGCGCTCAATTCACGCGTGTCGCATTTCCGATCCACTCTGTACGTTTCGACATGTGTTCTCGGTTGAAGGACGACAACACAACCATGGCCGAAAAAGACGTTAACGACTTCATCCATGGCATCAACCAAAGGCTTTCTGTCTTCTTCGGTGCAGCACCTCCCGCTGGCTCCTCAGCATCGGCTGTTAGCCCAGCAGCTCAGCAGAGCACTGGTAAGAACAAGCGCATTCCTTCCGGAGACCTCGAAGACGCAGGCGACGACAAGGAAACCGATGCCACAAGTGAAGTGGTGACGACTCCGGTCAATCCACCTCCAGTCACGCCGATGGCTTCCAGCAGTGGCGGCGTGATGGGTATCAACAACAGCGGCGGCACTGGCGGCAGCAAAACGACGTGAGGCCGATCAACGAAGAAGGCCAAGGCGAAGGCAGAAATCATGCACAAGCTGGACGATAGCCACCTCCGCCTCCTGGCACCATCTGCTCGTGTTGTCGAGAATCTGCCAGCAGATGTCCCGCTTTCTCTGGACCACCAGCACCAGGGAACTCTCTTGCTTTCTGGCGGACAGAACGGACAGAAAGCTCGGCTCACTGCCTGGCTGGACGTCTACCAAACGGACGCGGACGAAAAGTGGCGGGCTTTCGAGAATGCAAACCCCGCTACCAACAACAAGTGCGCGCGCACGTGTGACAAGTTCCGGAAGCCGCACGAGATCTCGTGGGAGACTGAATTTGACTGCAAGTCCGCATGCAAGTACTGTGTGAAGAACAGCAGTCCGTGTCTGCGCACTACGGGCAGTAACGACGACAAGTTGATACTGCTTTTGCCACAGGAGAAGAAAGACTCCAGCGAGGCATTCGGGTACTTTGGAGATGTACATCAATTCGCTAATCGTCCTTGAGAAGATTGAATTGAAACGAACCTCATCATGTCACGGATAACGAGACTTGACCTCGGTCGAGACGCTCACCTTCCAGTGAACATCATCACGGATAACGAGACTTGACCTCGGTTGAGACGCTCACCTTCTAGTGATCTCACCTTGGAAACATGACGCTTGACTTGGGTCGAGAAGAATGGACTCTAGTGAGCATCTTGACTTTGGAAAATGGACTTGACTTCAGTCGAGACGCCTGACTTCCACCACAAAAGCCAAAAAAAAACCCTTTTCATCCCACTCTTGCCACGGCGAGTGTGTGGAGAAGAACGACACCACCGAGCCCATCCGATACCGATCTGTCCTCCCACGAAGACTGCCTTGCGCCTGCGACTTCGATATGCTACGTTCCTTTCGTCGATCCACCCTCCGACTCCATTGCCTACCTTACGAAGGAGAGATCGATGCGCTCGATCATTGCAGCCATCATTGGAACCGCACACGATTGAACTTCTGCAGCTCTACGTTCACAAAGACAAGCTGGACTGCCAGCTATGCTCGGTCCAAGCCGGCCTGTCGTATGACTTGATGTTTCGCCAGCGCAAGTCCACCTTCGCCACACAAAACGACGCCTTCTGGAACACAATGTTCTCGACGGACTCTTGGTGCTTGCCACCGACGGAAGCGAGGTCGAAACCTTCCCAAGACATTCTTCTCCGAACAAGTTCGCGTCCACATCACGCTGCGAGTCGCGTGCTCTATCCCATCATCACCGTCACCAAAATCAGCACTAGTAGCACTGCAGGTATCACCATAACATCAGAAGCTATGTATCAGTGGCCCCAGAGTGTGTGGTGCTTGGAACGTACCGGTAGCACGCACAACAGTCACTGTCATGATTCCTTTCACGGCATGCTCATACCTCCAGCGCTTCGTACTGTGTGCATGCGCAGCTCGATGATCTTTGGATACAGGACTGGATTCTTGCATACTCGCAAGAGCATGGAAAGCTCCCATTCTTCGTCGTCATTATAAGCCGACAGTTCCTGTGTGACTGCGGCTCGCGCTGGATCACTAAGATGCCTCGTCGAATCGCCGTCGCCGCCTGGAATGGAGACGTCACGTCACCTACCATTATCCTGGCCGGGCTCGGACGCAGCTCGTCTCAGCAGTCCGTTTTGCTGAGTCTCAAGAAGCCCTTCACCACCATGTCAGCTGTCTTCGAGGCAGACAGCGTCATAAACTTCTCGCTACAATTGCCCAGAATCACGCAAACTGCCGAGCAGAACTCCGCAAGACTGGCCACTGCTTCCGCGAGCGCACCCAGGACCCCATGCGCGGACGAGACCATCTACCTTGACACGAAGACACCATCCTCAGTTCAGCAACTATCCTTCGGCTCTCCCGCCCAGCCAAGCCACCCGGCATGCCGCGAAGAGCTCAGAAGCTTATAGAACTACCGTGTTAATAATAGCCAGGTGCGACAAGATATAAAATATACTTTGTTTTATTACCTTATGATATTCTAGTATAGCTACTAAATTTTAAAGATAGAGAGAGTAGCGCTTCGAAGCTCTAGATTATTCCCGGGGTTTTTAACTCTAAGAATAACTAAGATTTAGCCGCTAGGCCGGGATAATTAGAGGCATGCCGTCGGTCCCGGCCGTACCGTTGCATTATATCTATATTAATGCTCGGATTAATGCTCGGATTAATGTCCCTGTTAGTACTCGTTTCAGTGCTCGTATTGAACTTTCGGCAGATGTCCTGCTTACTCCATAAGAATAGCGTATAAGAAGGGGCAGGATCTCCGATTTGTTACAACATCTATATACCCCAATTTTCAATTTTACGTCTAACGCTCGACTTCTGGTTTCATCTCCTCGAGATCTTAATCAATTCCAAATCACATCATGCGGCTTCGATTACCTCTTCTCGGGCTCCTCCTTGCTCAGCAAGGCTATGCTAAAAACACTTGTACAAGTAAGCGTGACGGTGCCGGCGTTTACAACTCAGGCGGCACTCGTGTTATCAAACAGTACAAGTCAGGCGTAACTTTGACCGCCATATGCTATAGCGACATAGGCGAGAAAGTGCACAGAGGCAATGGACATACTGGGTTCGTAATCAACTCAGACACGATGGGTTCCAGCCCTTGGTGGAGTTGTTCTGGGGACGGTAAGGCGCTACGTACTTAGCCACCGACTTCCGCTAATTTGCAAGGGTTGGTTCCATGTTGATAGGGGTCGACAAATGGATATCCAGTGGTTATCTCGTTGCTCTTGCGAAGGATTGGTTCTCGTGAACTATTACAGATCGTTACCTAGACCCGTAGTGCTATAATGCATCTGCGTTGTTATTTGTTTGAAAGTGCTCTTGAGCTTTTAGGTGTCAATGCAAGATTGGAGCAATGCCATTCCCAGTGGCTGTGAGTAGTCCTGTCAAGTTCGTGCGATATAGCAAGCAGTAGGAGTCATCATGAAGGGCTGGGAACTCAACGCTTACCAGACCAAACTCGATTCGCACAAGCAGCTTCGCCTTTCGCGCTTGGACTTCTCTATCGCAATTTGAGAACATTGATTTCCGATCATTGGCCACGCTTACCGCGCAATGGGAGTATTGTGCATGTCGCACGCCTCCAGCGACGGTGACACCTCCACACGACACTGGGGAGCTTGCAAAAATGTGTGAAGGCTCGGATCATACCACTGACAAGATCGCCAACCAGCCGTAGCGTTGTTCTTGAGGGTGGAGGTGCCGCAATGAGTATTTCTCATTTCAGTCCGCATTCAACCAACTATTTCCCCTCAAATCTCGATGCACCGCAAGCAACACAGCAGTGGACCTGTTGGGACTGTGCGATGGATACCCGCTCATTGGTCCACGGGTATACAACCAGGCGTGGAAGAGAAATTCGGCAGCGACGAAGTTGTCAGGACCAACACGACTCCCTCAAAGTCTCCCTTGCAATCGAATGCTGTCCACGCCTTGAGCAGTGGCGAGCACAATGGCAGCCTGTCATTTGCAGGCATCGTCGCTGGGCGCATACAACGCCAGTGGCAAGTAACCGAGTCGTGACTGCTTACATGTGGGCTTGAACGAACGGCAGCATGGGCAACGCTTCCAAGGGTTCCAATACTGATGAGCTCGAGTCTATTCCCATGGGTCTACCTTCCTTACTGTCCAACCAGAGCCTTGTTTTCGTTAGGGACCAATGAGCATTACATCGTCTACTGTGGATGTCCAGGGAGCGAGTCGTATGGTAGCCTTGTACTCTTGCGTCATGGTGTGTCCTCGCCGTCGGCTCTGTCTGTCATTTCGCAAATTCTTGATTCACCAAGCCTTGTTGCGGTGTGTTGGCCATGATCGAAAAATGTCTACATAGCGGGTAGATCGGCTATGTCGCGTCGCCTGGTCGATGCGGAGGCAATCGCTGCAGTTCTTGTGCTTCGTCCGAGTCGCGAAGAAGGAGCGATGTGTCCAGGCATCAGCGTGTGTCAATCCTTGGCAGCTGGTATCACCGCATTGGTGTATCATTGGAAATGAACGCTCGGACTCTTCGTCTCGTTGCTTGGGTCGGGCTAGTGTGACCGGCACCAGATCGAGCTTGTTCATAAGCTTGTCTGTAAGTGCACGAAGGACCTGGCTCTGATTTGCCGTCTTGCCTGCGTTCAGCTTTGGCAATTCACGCTGCATCTTAGCATCCGAGTGTCTCGCCTTTTTCGGCCTGTTATATGCGGACGTGTTTGCCCAGTGATGGCCCGGAGCAGGACGTTTCGAGTTTCTCAAGCTGATCAATGTTCACTACCTCGATCAATGAGCCATCTCTACTCATGAAATAGCTGAATGAGTATATGTCGTATTTCTTCAAAAAGCATGCCTTTGAAACGACGTTGCCGATGGGACTCGCCCTCACTTGCCTTCGATCTTCCCTGGAGCTTTGAGAGTACTTGTGCAGATGTACTTTTCCGTCCGTTTCATGTTCCTGTGTTGAGGACTTCTTCCATGTACACAGCAGGTCGGTCGTTGGCGAGAAGGCGCGTAGTGTAGATTGACGGCAGTGAGTGTGTGATGGCGATTGTAACAGTTTGTCCTCGACGTGTTGCTCGTCCCCAGCCTTGTTATGTCTTGTCATGGGGTCGCTTCCGTGTGCAAAATGATTTGATGACTACCAAGCTGCAAGGCTTTGAGCTTTTCGATACGGCTATGTTTAGAAAGATGGTTCAACACCATCATGCCCACCATTGCTCAAAATCTGGTGCTTTCACGAGAGTGTTGGACACGCCACGGATGCATCTGGAAACTACCAGGCACTGGTGGACTCACAGACTCGTCAGCTTTCTTCGACCTGCCCTTGGGTATGCCCTGTTGTGCGGCTCCATTGACTGGTTTCGCCACATCCTCTCCTGATTTCACCATCCTACCATGCTTCTGTCAGTAGACATCGAAGTCGAAATGGCCAGCCTGTGCGGAAGATCGGTCCTCATCACAACAAGGGAGATGAAGTAATATCTCGCAATTCGTCCCAAGGAGAGACGTGACTGTGCAAGAAATGAAGCAGGCTATGTTGCCAGACTTGTTGGCTTCAGATGGGATTCGATGGTTCACTTCGCGGAGAACTCAGAAAATCCTGGTCCGATCTGCTGTGTAGCTCTCTCATCTGGAGTCCTGTAATGAGCACGACGCTTACCACCACGATCTGGAAATCGCACGCGTCGTCCGGCTGTTTGGAAGCGTGAGGCAGTCGGTACTCGGTAGTGTGGCGCCGGGACAGTGGAGGAGGTAGTCGCTTTGACTTCGATGCCAGGTAGGCTCTGGCGTGTTTGTATGATACTGATAGTGCGCAGAGTTCAAAGAATCAGGAATGGGAACGCATCGACTCAAGGCAAAATTGAGATATCAGCGCGTTGCACTTGCCGTGCCAAGACTTGCAGCAGGGATGGCGCGAACCTTGTTTCCAACGTCAAATGGGCAATAACAGAACATTACTTCCAGCGCCAGGGAGAAGCTGGTTCAACGACGACAATCATGACAGACGCGTTTGGGAACAAAGGACTTCGCGGAGCCTTCGACGCTGACCTGCCCCCCCGCGCTCCTGCCGCTGCTGATGCGGATACGACAAAGCGCAAGACTTCGCCAGGCACACCTGCATCGGGCGACGACGCAACCACAATCATGGCAGATTCGCAACGCAGAGTCGACGACAACATCAAGGAGGACAAGAGGAGACCTGCTGTGAACTTCGGTCCAGCACCTCCCGCCGACCCTCTGGCCGCTCATACGCGTGTGGCAAACGACAAGACGATGCCAGACCAGTTCTTATCGGGCCACAAGACATCCGCCAGTGCGACAGAGGACGTCTACGAGTTCATCGCAAATTGGCAACGCAAACTTGCTGAGGTCTTCGACCCAGCAGAGTGGCCACAACTGTTCACCGACCCTCGGGCCGCTGGTGCGCGTGTGGCAAACGACAAGACGATGCCAGACCAGTTCTCATCGGGCCACAAGACATCCGCCAGCGCGATAGAGGAGGACGTGATAGAGGAGGACGTCTACGAGTTCATCGCAAGTCGGAGACGCAAAATTATTATGGCCTTCGAGACATTGCCGAGAAGCACACTTGCTAAGATCTTCGACCCAGAACTGTGGCCAGAACTGTTCAACGACCCTCCGGCAGCTGACGCGCGTGTGGCAAAGGACAAGATGATGCCAGGCCAACTCTCATCAAGCCACAACGCACCTGCTTCCGCGATCACTGGCCATGGCGCAGAACTTTCGAACAATGACACAGCAGGCAACCATCGAGGTGGTGACTGCGCATCCGCAAGACTGTGTGACAACATGGGCAAGGAGAGGAAGCGTCGCTCCACGATCTGATTTCTGGTCACAGCACAAGGCTATGGCTGACACACCACTCGACTGGCGGCACGCAATACAGCCTTGTCACGGACGGTACATGTCGGATATCTTCTGGGGGAGAGCACCGAACTCAGACATGAAGATGGGTAAAAGCAGGGGTTGTGGCGATCTTGCGCTCTGGTGCAGATGTACCTAGTACCTCATTCTCATACCAGCTGTACAGCACTGAAACAATATTCAGGTTACCCATGATATGCATTCTCGAGGTGACGAACATGTCTTCGAGATTTGGGGGGTCTTCTCACTAGACTTGATCATCGTATGTCGCACATCCATGTTCCCAAGCGAGCGTGACAGTATCGCCTTACCCTGAACGTTTTGCTTACACGAAAACCTCAGGTGTCTTGGCGCCACAGCTACCACTATTTCAGATAGACGAATGTCGATGCAAGGTAGATCACATGTCAATCAGCTTCAGTCAAACTGACTTCTCGATCTACCATATACGCACTATGCTTGCTGATGCAATCTCTCTCATTATATGGGCTTGTAACGGACAAGTATCAGCGGGGAAAAAACTGAATTCGATGTACTGCCGAAACTTCTACGCGCCTGAGACAAATATCTTATGCATGGTCCCGACACACACAACGCTGTACTCGCAGCTCTCTGCCGTATCAAGACGAGGCGGAATCTGGGAAGCCAGCCCATCCCATTTCCCAGCACAGGTCTCTCGACTCCAGCTCATGGCTTCAGGGCCCAACTTACAAGAGAAGTATTTACACTGTCTCCCATCAGCCCTCCGTGCGTGGTGAGGCAGCAAGGCCAGCTGGAGCCTTGGCGACTGCCAACCTCAGACTTCCAGCACATGCGTTTGAGAGGAGACAGTATCTACACCGAAGGAGACCAATGTGTATTTCGATTATGTACATCAACCAGGGACATCGATGGCCTTTCTTGAAGCTGAACATGAGAACGTTCTATACCAAGATCATCCTTTCGGGAAACGGCTCATATAGGATGGCGTTATGGACGTAGCTGAGACCAAGACGAACGGCAATCCAGGCAAACAGATGCCCCATTCTCACAGGATAACCTTCATTCTCGGACGTCGCTCTCTTCCCTTCGGAGACTTTCGCTCCAACAATTTTCGATGCATCAAGCCCAGAAGCGGCCAATGGGCCGCATGTATGCTGGGGTAGTGCTCGAGAGCATGCACAACTTAGATTCGCTTAGACGACGACAAGACACGTAACTTCGCTGGCTCCTTTGGCGTTTTGGATAGAGTTTCGTTTCCCATGCTTCACATTATGGACCTGGCTCGGAGGAGTCCATGAAGTCTTTGCGATGATCAGCCGGAAATTATTGAAATGTCCCAGTAGACTTATATGGAACAAAGGTCTACACAAGCATGAACGCAGATTAGAAAGACTGATGGCAAAGTCCTTGCTCAGCCTAAAGATCGCTGCGTAAGGTTGCACCGAATCGCAAAGACCAATGCAGCCTCCGAAAACAACGCCAGAAGCTTCATCGGAGAGCCGAGTATATTGACTCAAGCTGACGCAGCAAGCAACTGAAACACAACGAGGACTGAAACACAATGAGGAGCCTTGCACTCTTGTAGAGATCTCGGATTCAAATACTTTTCTCTGGATGAGTAGCCCGATTTGAGTAGGCAATCACGGGGGAAGACTATGTCCACCCAGCATTGCTGCTTATGCTGGGAGGGAAAGGTTACACAAATACATGACGAGTCAGCGTTGTATCCCGCTGCTGTCATAGCGAAGACAACGATTAGCCTTAATTTATGCATTACTGCGATGAATCAACATGCGGTGTTGACAGTAGGCCTTCATGAGCACCTCCGGATATATCATTGACTAACTGCTTGTACTGAACCCACATCAGCGCTACTCGCAAAGCTCCCTTTCGGCAGTAATGGGCTATAACTGCTGGGTAAGAAACGATCACCTCCGGACTCTGATATATATGCAATGGATGTCCTGGAAGTCAAACATTCTTGTTGCTCTTTGCGGTATCGTGGCACGCCTCGCCACCACAAATTTGCACCCGTGATGTATGTGCAAATCGTGAGGCAATGAGTGGGAAGCTGTTCCAATTCACCATCTCAATTCCGCTGTCTTGAGTGCATTTTCGTGCTCGTCTCGGTGACCTTTGTCGGCTGTCAGGCATGAGGCTGCGCAAATTCATCGAGCGACTCGTTCACGCACAGCAACCTTAATGTTCATTGGCTATATTGATGGAGGATTCATCAGATGCGGAGGGAATGCTCACAATCCGGAGAAGTCTCAAGCTGCAAATGCTCCTCCGTGCTGAAGGTCGAGCGACTCCGTCTCGAGACCATGCCGGAGCTTCTCAGCGCCTTTGTTGTGAGGGAATTCGTTTCCCTGTGACCATGGCCGCAAGTCGGATATGTCAAATAGATTCAAATCGAGTGAAAGTCTATACCATTGACTTATGGGAGATCCTATGCTCGATCGCCGAAGTACATCTAAAAGTGACATCGATGATCGTTCTGGTGCGTTCACTCAAGATCGCAAAGGGTAGCATGGATGCACTTGTCAGTCATGGCCGGACTAAAGACTTGATTGACTCAGGCAACGTGATAGTCGTGCCCTTGACGAAGTATTGCGTTTCGCATAAGTAGTGGTTGCAAGAGACATCGTACCATCTCACCCAATATTTCTGCCTCGAGATCTGACATGTGGAAGCCTTAGATATTATGGAGCCCTGGTCGTGGACTCTTAGCTCCTTTCGATGCTGGTCGGCTCTCCGATACCTTCCTGGAGCCTTGTCCGACAAGGTTAGAGTCGGGATGTGCTTTGCTGAAGGCGTCACATAGCTGTAGCTTCGCTACCAGTGGGCGGTGCTTGTGCGATCGAGAATATCAGAGGCAATGATGCGAAGGTTGTATCACTACAAGTGACAAGGTCATTACAAGATCTCTAAGAAGACATAAAGGAGAATGTGTCATAAAGACTATGGCTGCAGGCACGTCGAGTAGTAGGGATCTGCCAAGTCCATCTCGTCTGAAGCAATAGACTCATCGAACAACTCGTGGCCTAGTATCTCAGAGATCTTACATCTCTATGCAAGGTCGACCAAATTCAGCATCCCATTTGCATGATCAAGACAGCCGGGACTAGAGCAGAGTATATTGCTGGTCGGGAGTAGTTCTTGAGTACAACGAAATACAAAGTAGCATGTGCCCGTCACGCTGCGGCTCTTTTGCGAGTGTCGTGGACCCTGACGACAGCACATGGCTGATTGAAAAGACCAGAAACGTCAGCACTAGTGTGCTCTTCTGTTTCTGTTGGGTAGCAAGTTGGGACTAACAACACTACAGAGAGATCTCGCCCAATGACTGGTCTCGAGTGGATTGTGAGCACAACATTCACATGCAGCGGGCTTGTGACAGCCGGAGCGGGCCGTCCCGTCTTGGCACACGCGTTCTCATTATACGCAGCTCCTCGCCCTCGCGCATCTCTACGTGGCTCCGCGAACGATTTCACTTACGTATGACTCCTCACAGCAACGCTGCCAATGCACCGAGGTATGTAGAAGAAAGCAAAGGATCCGCGGCCTCATTCGTACATTCATGTTCTAAAAACCATGTTTCACCACTCTCATATCAATGATTGACAGCTTGACATGACCACAAAAAGACTTTGACATATATTACTCTTCCTTCGGTGTGACAGTTCTGCTTCTTGCACGTTCATGAACAATTTGCGAACGTTTGGACTCTCTACAACGATGAAGTTCATTTGCCTCACGTAATTTATGACTCGTGGGTGACGGAGTACGTCCGGAATATGTCAAGGCGGCTCCATTTTCCAATCAACGTAAGGTGTCGTCAAAAGTGTGAATTGAGAGATGTCTGCAACGTAAGTCATGCGCTTGCATATTGGCCAGAGGGATGCAGCACTCTCAAAATCCCGTGATACACGAGCAGTGTCATAATCGGAGCAACGGCTTCATTCATGACTTTTTAGGTGAAGAAGGGACGGGTAAAAGAAGACTGTCTTGATCGACGAGTCTTTGGTATTTTTGGACCCTTGGCGTACGAGTAGGTGTCGATGTCTTGCTCTTCTAATGCTGACCCAAAGTCGCACGTCCCGGCTAAGCCCCCAACCTCTAACATAACTATCTGATTTATTGCGGGTGCTGCAAAGCATCCGATCTTGTCTTTCCAACGAGCTTAGATTCTTTGAGATCATTTAGTAGGCTCAACGTTTGACATCGATTCACTTACAGATGTACTTCTGTATTGATCCAAAGGGCAATGCCTTGTGATATTTGCTCCAACATTCTTCGTTTACCGTGAACTTGCTCCCTTGCGACAATGGCTTACATAGATCTTGTCGCCAGAAGCTTCCATCCGGCGTTGCGACTAGTACATGTGACCATGATTGGTTTCTTGGAGAGAAATCAAATTATTGAAAGTAACACATGCTTATTACGAGATCGGTAGAAAGACGAGAGCTCTCGCCGGCAATTCTCTGCATTTGCTTCCTCTTTTTCATTGCCGATGTCTCTGACTATTCGACCCGTTTATAGTCAAGCCTGCACGCCGAAAGTGTCGGTTAGGTCGAACGTGTCGTGTAGATAAGGTTTAATCCTTAGAAGAGATAAACCTCTTTGGACAGCTCCCTAAGCTTGCTGGTAGGCATCTTAGAAGAGCACAGCGATGGAGAAAGGAGGAAGAGAAATAATGCCTAGAAGCAATAGATGCTCCTGACTTTTGCCATTCCTGAGAGATCTAACTTGTCTGTGTCAGAGTATAGCCTCCGATATCACCCAGGTGTAAGCCGTAAACTTGACAAAATATTCCGTGCGTCGTTGATCACACTTGCCTATTGGCTACGCATTCGGACATTTTATTGCCATTGAAAACTACAAGGATAATGGTCTCGCCTTCAAGTTTGACCCCTATCCAATTCTGCTTAAACCCTAGGCCTTCGTCTTCTCGGCTGTGATCGTTGCTCTTGTGCACCTCTCCTTGGGTCGTCACCGGCATGCTCGCCCTCCTCATCGATCTCAGCATTATCGGATTTCACCCCTCTCCTCCCATGCCGATTCATCAAAGTGAGCTTCTTTGAATTTTCGCCGGCTTGCTTCATTTCGATTTGGCCAGACTGACTCTACTGTCCAGCAACTCGCAAAGACGGTGCCGAGCTTCACTACTACAAAGTCCCATTAGGTTATATCACTTCCGAGGACGCTGGCCACATCGCTCGTATCGTGTGGCTTGTATATAAGGCAAAGTCAGTTCGGATGATTATGACATTTCGTAGCCTCAACAGATTTGGTATGGCTATCGAATCTTGAGCTGCGCTAGCTTTCCTGTCAGCATCGTTATTGCCGAGAAGCATCCCCTTCGAACAACTTGCTTGCCCGCAATGAATATCTGGGTTGTGGAGATACAATCTTTCAATACACTTCCTTTGGTTCTGACAGGTCGACTCGTCTTCCATAACATCGAAAAGGCCTTGGCCTTACAGTCGTTTTATGGACCTTCTAATTTTGTCTATGAAAGGATCTGTGTTGCATGATTTTACTGCCTCCACAGGTCCATATGCATAGCTGGACTCCGTGAAACCCACCCCAGCCATCATTGCGAATTTTCGCGAAGGACTTTCTAGCTACTGCACTTAGTGATGATTCTCATGTTGAGAACTCTGTGCAATATACCTCGGTCCGGGCTACTGTGATAATATTTGGTTCGGCGCAACGATAGTACTGGTAGTTTGCTGCTGTAAGCCGAAGGACGACACGACGAGTGAATCATCCAGCATATATCTCATGTATGATCCTAAATTTCCACCTTAGAGAGTTGCATCATCAAGTGTCATTTTGCCTGTGAGTTGCCATTACGCTCCATCTGAAACAACTCGACATTTCTGAACGCGGTGCAATTACTAGGCAGCGTGCACCAGTTGGTTATTTCACTTCTCGTCGATGACTGGCATTCCCTGTCCCATCTAAATTAGCGTGAGGGCAGAGATGCCGTGATTGCGATTGACACGTATTGAAACATCGGAATGGCTGCAGTATAGGATCATGTCTAGCACAACTGGTCCGAAAATTTTCCCTGGAATCTTGATGTTTGGCCGGCGCAGACGAGGCTGTACAAGCAATAAGCCGAGCATAGGGAAGGCATACGCATGGCGACTCCAGGGTCATCCGTCTAGCGGCAATCTCTTGAACCGTGGTACACGCAAACTCTCAGTACTCAAATGCATGTGGAATCGCCTTCTTCGTTACATGGATTGGGATTCACAAAGTACGAGGTTGCGAAGAGAGTGGCCCAATTACGGATTAGCAAGAGTCGAGATACGGCCAAGCAATTATCCATTGGCTCATATATGCTGCCAATCAACGCCGCTCATCGGACTCTGCACACCGAGATCACTTCGGTACTTGCTTCTGCTATCCGAAGCGGGAGCTCACATTTGATCCGTAGTGCCGTTATTGCGGATTTCAGATCATTTACTGAAAGAATCGATAAAGTCAGAACCCAGTCTGGCGTGCCTGTGATTGCCCTAAGAGCTCCTGAAAACATCACCATAACTGCGCTTTGCTGATAGCTGGGGGACAAGAATGATGCGGACAGGTTGCACCAAACTAAGATGACAAAGATGTAGCCCAACGAAGGGATTTGAGCAGTCGGAGTTGGGATGCCGCATTGGTATCCATCCATGACCATTGATACGATGGCGGAAGTGTGCTTAGACACTGCAACATGATCAGTTGGATGCAGCATCAGCTAGTGTGGTGCAGCGTCGGTGGTGTCTCTGGGATTTTGAGGCGTAGCTCGGATCATCTCTGTTGTGTTTTATAAATTTCAAGTCCGATAGCATACTATTAGTTTGCCTTTGGTACATCCTGAACGAAGAGTCAACTGTATCCCTGAATGCCCTCCGTCAACAACATTGGAAGAATGCATCCACTCACTGCAGCCCTAGGAGATTTCCCCTGTCATGTGCAAGCTTTCACTGTCAAAAAGAAAGGAGGACGTACATATGATGGAACAGAGATGACAAACAAGTCTATCATATTGCTTCCGGTTACAGCATGTGCCAAACATCCGTCAACATATTCGGAGGCGAAACCATATCTTCGAGTGGCAAAAGTCAACACAATCGGCAAAAGATTAATGGCGCTTCTGGGAATCGAACCCAGCTCTTCCTAACACACCGCAAGCAGTGATACAACCGGGTTTCCATGTTCCTGAGGATTTTCGTATCCTATTCGCCAGGCTTGCACTTCATCCCTCAAGTGTAGGATATGCTAACCGCTGCACCAAGGCGCCGTTTGTTGATTGGATAACGGTGGATTTGACTTATAGAATAAGTATCATACGTTTGCTTCAGATGCTGTAGAAGTGTATGGTATCGTTAAAATGGGCTTGACTGATTGTTCTACTTCCAGCATGTGCACAATAAGTCACTTGACGTAGGCATTTGTAGGCACCAGACAGTCCTGATTACATGTCCGTTGGTGAGTTTCTTGATCGAGAGAATCTATTTTTGAAATAGGAGGATGCTTCAACTCCAGGTATTCGCGCTGTGCACTAAGTCTTTACTTTGCTCTTTGATGCCATGAAGGCGGCCGTTTTAAGATAACGTTCAAGGCCATAGCACTTGATCATGGGACACAGAGGATCATCGCATTCATAGATATTGATCGCCAGGTTCGGCCTTGGGAGAAGGTTGACGAAATCGCTACCGATTCCATCGATCTAGGATCGGCGAGGCTGCAAGGCTTGGCGCAGCCTGATTGTTCAATTCTCAACGTCCCGTCGCCCCAGATCATGTGCATGGATAGGACGACCAAGTTCAACAAGGATGTCCATGATCGGGACTTGAGACATCGCATCTGGCCGTCGAATATGGTTCTCCAAGAGAAGATGCAAGGCTGACAGCCTTGCACGGACGAGGCTGCTCATTCTTGGAGACAAGCTTCAATAACGAAGGGTGGTTGCGATCAGGATACGTTGCAAGCTATCGTGGGCTCTGGACCTTTGTGTTCGATTCATGATCCTGTTGAACCCATTCTATCTCACTGACGGCCAAGATGTAGCGATACAGTAGGGAACCCGGATACGACGCTCCAGGATAAATTGTTGCCTTGCGCTCTTGCAAGATCGTAGGCTAATCAGCGTGTCCCATTCCAACGCCTATTCGATAAAGACACCTGTTCGAAGTTGGTCTTCATCTCCTCAAGCTGGGCAGCGTGGGCATCAATTTGCTCTTTCTTCGCGGGGATTGATGTGGCTCCGCACCCGAGCCGTTCATTCTCGGCTTTGAGCTACGTTCATCTGCTCGAACTTAGCAGGGTCAACGCGATTGTACTTGCTAATGATGTTCTGAGTGCTTACGCTAGTGATCGTGGTCGTCTTGAAGCAATTCCATCTCTCCCTCTTTCCTCTCCTTCGAGCTTACTGATATGACTTTTCAAAGGCTCAATCTCTTCGAAGCAAAGCTATTGAACTCCTCAGGTGATGACTTTGTTTTCGTAGCTCAATGGCAGAAATCTTGGCATCTGCTAGCCCGCGATGCTTGGAAGCTACCTGGGCAATCTGATGGTCTCTATGTTGAGTGGTCATGAGACCTCTGGGCTCCACTCGTGCAAGTCACCAATTGACACGTCGCTGAAACAATGTCCCGTCTGCACGCACGCAAGCCTACGTAGGCCACCTCAATTGCGCAGGAAACTTATGGTGGATGGAACTTTTGCTTCACAGACCACGGACTCTTCGCGACTAAGCAATCTAGATCATTTTGCTGGAGATCGGGAAAATGTATATGTCCCTGCAGGCAGCATGCTTTCTTCGCTCAGCTCACTGCCAATAGTGCAGACCGATCCCAACTCCCCAACGACCTACTGTTGGATTGAACATCGTATAGGCCTTAGTCATCGACTTCGGCGCGTGGAAGATATGCAGTGGTCAGCTCATAAGCCAAAGAGAGTCTCGTTCGTAGTCGGGCACTGTTTCGGAGGCCTTCAGGATCAGTCGCACAAAGTAGGAGTTTCGTAGGGGCCGCGTGAACGACCGCAAAACTGAGTCCTTGGAATAGTGTAGTCAATTGGACAAAGACAGCGCTAACTCAAACGCCGGTTTAAGGGATCAGCCGTGCTCAGGTTGTACAATGCCAAGTCATGGACCTTTCAAGGATAATGTTCCGCAGGTGGGGCGGAAGGATGAAGGAATTGCTCTGTCATTCACGCAGACGATCACATACGTGAAGCAATCCTAGGAACCTCTTCAAGCAGGCAAAAGGTTATCCAGATGAAGAGATTGACGTGTGCAGCCACTGGCAAATTCCTGTTTGCCGCACCGGGCAACTTGCAAGAAGTCACCAACTATCTTCGTCACGAGAAGGAGATTGTTGACGTTCAGTATGAGCTCTCGACAACAAAGACGAAGTGTCCAGCTTGAGGAAGCGAGACAGAAGCTCCTGGATGACCGCAGACAATCCGCCGAGAAGATAACGCCGAGAGCAGCACCACAAAGCACACGCAGACAGTTGAAGAGCTCAACACCTACCGCGAAGTCGTAGCCGACCTGCAGAGGGTCTAGGATTTGCAAAACGAGCTTTACAGCGGTCTTATCCGACTGACATTGGTCCATATTCTACTTCAGACTCAACTTGTTGCTCAATCATCAAATGTGATCTCTTGGCAAGATCTTTCCGCTCTCGCTTCAAATATGCTGTCCGATCACGTCCTCATTATTTTCTGCCTGGATGAATGAGATCGGAACCTGGTTTCCGCACAGAGTGGCCAAGCTAGGAATATTTCCAATTCCTTCAGTACAACTGTAGCAGCTCCATCGGGGAGTGGTCCTGTTCAGAGATACTGGCCACCCGCCTCTGCGAGAAGCTCAGACGCTGAAGTATCCTTATATATTGCTTTTCCTATCTAATCGATTTTCACTGGAGTGAAATTGAGTAACTCTCGCAATATACTCGCAAACATAGCCTCCTGGAGATGGCTTGGTACTATGACGGCCGCATAGCTAGGGCTGCGTATAGCACCCATAGCCTGCACGGCTGCATGTGACAACCATGCATTGGCCTTTGTTCTGGTAGTCCCCATAGCATAATTTGTCCTCGAAGTCGAAGTCCAGCGTGATCAAGATGCAAATAAGCACAGACACCAAGCATAAATAAAGCTGGCAAACTCCAGGGATGTGTATGCGTGCATTAGCCGAAGGTGCTTGCCCGCAGTCCTCGTGAATTCTTGACTTGACACCCTCAGCTTGCTATTTGGAATATTTCTCAATAGTATGATGGAAATGATACCACTCGAATGGAGCCGAGCAAGCCAGATAGCTGGTTCTGGGTGGTAAGGAATGGATGTTTGTGACATTGCTGCGATGTTACGAATATTGAAGAGTCGGTGTCATTCTCACAAAAAAAAAGTAGTGTGCTGCACTTGGCGTGATACCAGTCCAATGCCAATTTTTAATCGAACGAACACAGCTTTAGTTGATCATAGATCTCACTAGTTTGAGTAAGAGTCGACGAAAAGTTGTCACTATGCATACGTTTGTCATTTTCGAATGAGGTGCTTACCTCGCGGCATGCAAACTGGTCGATCAATGAAACGAGCGTATCGAGATATGTAACCTTAGTGAATAACTTTGCCCTTTCGATAGTTAGCTTCCTCGGAGGCAACCAAATGTCCTCTTGAGTCAATGAATTGATTCGTAGGCCATTGCAGGACTAATACTAAGACCTAGTGCCAATGAGTCGACCACGATAGTGCCCATCGTTTGTGAGCCGTGTTGAACAAACGCAGCATTGAAAAATCGGCGGGTAGAAAGTGAAAATGTAATTGACCAAAGCTCCGAGTAACGAAACTTCCTTTTTATTAAGAACTAATGTTGTAACCTGCTCGCGTACATCGTTGAAGAGAGCACCGAGACGAGCGTGTATCGGACCTGTAGACTATCTCGTCGCGGCGTCGACGATAGTCTCGCTCTCGGCCACACTGGCGTCCACATCGAAAAAGGACACGCCTGTCCAAAGACATCTCGGTCCGGCACTGTTGACATCAGCAGGATTGTAGGCATGACAAGATGCTCGCACTTCTCTCGGAGCAGCTCGCACCAGCCGCTCAGAGGTATGTTTTGCTGCATGGAATGGCGTACTTAGCGGATCACATGGATCAATGCGAGATTACCATGAAGATGCTGGATCTCAGGATGCTGTAAGACTTCTGCTCGTGACACACCGGTCCCAGCTACGCCCATGGTATACATCATTGCTCCAACCAACACAGCCGATTTGTCATTGGACAACGCATATTCTTGCACATTTTGCTTGCCTGGCAGTTGAAGAAGATATGATCGTGACTACAAAGCTCAGTATATGGCTAATGTGATGTGTCCTGCTTTGTCCTTACCCTACTATCCATTCTCATGGACATACGCGTTATGACAGCTCCAATCAGTTGAATTCCACAGTATAAATGCGATCTCTATATATTTCCAAGTCTTCTATAAGTCATGGCAGTAAACATTGAGTATCTCGGCATGATGAATTTCTTAGAGTGGTTGATTTTCAGACGACCAGTACTGTCAGCTGCACCACGCGGAGGGAGATACCTCTGCATGCAAAATGCATTCGAGCTGATTCAATGTCCCGACCGACCCACTCGCAAATCTGCGGTAGCAATTGGTTGTACCAAACTGCTTGTAGCATGTGCTGCACAGTTTACCGAGTCACTGTGTGGAGATTCTCTACACAGCAGTAGTGATTTGACGCAATGTAAAGCACATTCCCGTTACTGGTTACGACATATCATATGACGATCTTGGACAATGCTACCCGAACCAATCAATCCACCGAGAGGTATTGCCGGAGTGCGCAGATGCTTCTGTTTCGAGCACAGGCGCAATCACCACGCTCAGACATCGAACTGAGAACCGTCCGGCTCTGATCTCCAGCTCTATTGAGAATTGCATCAACTAAGAAGCGTGAATCAGATCTCCTACTACAGGGCTTGGTTGATCGCGACCACCGGTGGAAGAACTCAATGTGCCCAAGGAAAATGTTCTTCTCGAGGCTGTAAGGGAGTAGGAAGACTTCAAGAGAAAGGAGAAGGCAGCAAAGGCAAAGCAGGCAGTAGCGAAGCCTAAGACAAGCAAAAGGCGAGACGTTAAGGCATCCGATGAGCTCTGGGAGGTAGAAGCAATCGTGGCAGAGACTCGCGACGAATACGAGATCAAGTGGGCGGTCGATCCGAGAGGCCACCGCTGGAAGAACACCTGGGTGCGTAAGGAGAATGTTACTCCTGAGGCTGTGAAAGAGTGGGAAGATTTGAAGAGCAAGGAGAGATTGCCAAGGCAAAGAAGGCGTTTACTAATGTATACGAGTGTCTCAAAGCAAAATAGGTATTCAGCCGATTGTTATAGCAGCTTCGCTAGCTATTAATAGGCATAAGTCCGGTGCACTACCCTAATAATTTAAATAGTTACCCCTTCGCGTCTCTTCTAAGCTGCGATATCGTTAAGAGAACTCGATATCCTCTACGGAGATACGATTATAGCAGACCCGAATAAGATAGTAGAAACTATAGCCTCGTATATCTAGTAGAGCAAAGCTATAGGCTCTTATAAGAAATTTGTTCTTATTATGCTAGTACTCTCTAGTAGTCGAGTAAAGAATAGACCTTATCCCCGAGGTCCCTACTACGCTAAGACTATATAATTATCCGACTTACTTCTAAAGGTTATAGTATAAAATAATAGACTACTAATTTATACTTAAGTAAAGTAAGTCTAGCTTATAGAAAATAGAGTACGCTACTTATAGTAATAAGCTCGAACCTTACTACTATAATATATAACTCTAAAGAGGTATATAATTCTAAGTAATATAATATCTATAGATTATAACGTCGTATAATCTTCTAGTAAGTATTTTCCTTAATTATTAATAGAATATATAAATCCTAGGTATTTAATAAATTCGATTTAAGTAGCTAAGTACTATAATATTTTAGTTCTATATTATATTTAATTTATAAGCGATAGAGTTTCTTCTCTATACTAGCTACTATTATCTTTAAAATTAGTATAGAACTTTACTTATCTACGCTTAGTTATACTATATTACTTTTTACTATATAAAAATTTAATCTTAAGAAAAGTATATATTCTAATAAGTAGTTCTAATAGCTACTCTATACTTTTATAGCTTACTTTTATAAGTTTAGCTTAGCTATATTCTACTTTTTACTAATTTTAAATAGACTTTCTATTTTACCTACTTAGTATTAGTTTATAGTCTTAGCCTTTTTACTTTATAGTATTATTATGTCGACTATATATCTTATTATTAAGTACTTTTTTTTCTATATAAAAATATTTACTTAAAAATTAGTCTTATAATATTTATCTATTAATATTATTTATTTTTTTTTATTTATTCTACTATTAAAAATTATTAAACTTATTAAGTTTATATCTAACTACTTATAGATCTATTATATAGCCTAGTAGAAATAAGGAAATACTAAGAAAAATTTACTTTATTTTTTAATAAAACTAAGACTACTTTAGTCTTAGTATACTACCTATATAGTTTTTTAGCTTAGTTAAAGCTTAGTATAATCTAATAACTAGAATTATATTTAAAACTACTATAATATTCTACTTTCTTTAGAGCTTTACTTTCTAATAGTTAATTCTTTTATTCTAGATATTATACTTCTAGCTACTTATTAATATATTATCTAATATAATCTCTTAGCTAGTCGACTAAAAGAAATTAATATAATAATTCTAGATATTTTTAATAAAGACTTTAATATTATAGATATAGATTTTAATAAGCGCTAAGTAAGTATAGTATATTATAAGCTTATATAAGACTTATATATCTATCTAATAAAGTAAAAAGAAGTAGAAATTATAGTTCTAGGCCTCTACGTAGATATAGCTATTAATAGAGTAACTACTTTAATATTAATAATCTATTTTAGCTTCTATTACTATAATCTTTAGCTATTATTAGAATTTAAAAAAAAGTATTATAATATTTAAAAGTAATAAAATTCTATATAGTAGTATTATAATAGAGATTAAAAAATTAATAGTAAATCTAGATAGTTAGACTTTAGAATCTACTATTTTTTTCCTTTAGTATAAGAAAAGTTAAATAAAGATACTAGTACTAGTACTTTTATAGCTTTATTTATTAGCTACTAAAATAGTTTTAAAAACTCTTTAAATTTACTTAATAGCTTATTAATATATATAGCTAATACTATTCTAAGTTTAGTAATAAGCTCTAGTTAATACTTAAGAATACTATAGTCGATTATTAATAAATATTAGATTTATTATAGTTCTTAATAAGTTAAATATATATAGAACTTTAAATATAAAAAAAAATAAAATTTAACTACTAATAAAATATTATTTATCTAGTTATAATTATCCTTATAGGTAGCTATACTTAAGCTCCTAAACTTAGTTTCTATTAGTAGTTTAGTAGTAAATATATAAGCTATTATATTTATATAGCTTAAAGTATAAATATTATATAAAATAATATTTTACTCTATATATAATATTATTAATTAGCTTAGTATAAAGCTAACTAAAGCTTATATATACTATAGAACTAAGTTTATTTTAAGCTTATAGCTATTTTAACTCTTTAGTTAGTTAGATCTTTTCTACTTATTTAAAAGTCTATAATAAAAAAATTATATTAAAATAAATATAAATTATACTTTAATTAGATAGGAAGACTTAAAGTATAATTATATCTAAGCTATATTATACTTTAGTTCTTTAATAAATTTTTATAAGCTTAGTAAATCTATAAAATAAATTATAAACTACTAAAGTTAGATAATCTAGTAACTAATATAATACTTAGAAATAGATAAGCTTCTAGTATATAGTAAATAAACGTAAAATAAGACTATTAGAATAAATTCGAGTAACTATAGTATTTAGTAATATAATAGCTTTAGAGCTTTATATATTTAAGCTTTAATATTACTTTTAAAATACTAGATTATACTAGTACTATTAGCTATACTATAGAATACTATTATAAAAGCTTAAAGTTATTATAATATATTAAAGTATACTACTACTTACTATCTTATTTTTAGTATATCTAGAATCTATTTTATAATAATATAAACTAACTTATATTAAAATTCTTAAATATAGTAAGCTCGAGCTTTACTATATAATTTTTATTCTATTAATATATTATAACTTATATATAGGTACTATATCTTATAGCTTATACTTAAATATAAAAGAATTATTTATATAGCTATCTATAACTAGTACTAGAATAGAGATATAATATTTATTTAATATAAATATATTTTATTAGATTACTATTAGAGCTTTAGAAAGTTACTAAATCTAAAGTTAAGTATTATCTCTTTTTTTTATACTAGTAGATAGTCTATACTATATTTCTTTTTTTAATTAAATAAAAATTAACCTAAATATAAATAATTAAGTATACTTTCTATACTTCTTTTATATCTTAATATTATAAATATACTTCTAGATTATAGTATTTTACTATATTAGACTTACTACTTTAATTATATTCTAACTTATACTATTATTTAGAAGAAAACTTTAAAGTCTTTACTTATTTTTAAATTTAGAAAGTAAAAGCTCTATAATAGCTTTTAAAAGTAGAGTAGTAGTTAGAACTAGTATAAAATTAAATATATTTCTAATATTAATTATAGAAAGTAAATAAAATAATAAATATAAAAATATATATATTTTATTTTACTACTAAATAATATAGTAACTTTAGTAAAATATAAAAATAGAAAATATTATTTAGACTACTTAATAATAGATATAATATTAAAGTATTTAATAAAATAAAGTATAGTAGTTAGAAAAAAGTATATAGTATTTAGAGTTAGCTATTTAGTTTTCTATTAGTATATATATCTAATAAGCTAAATAATACTAAAAAAGATAGTAAGTTAATACTACTATATCTAGCTATAGTAATAAAAAGACTTACTATAGCTAGTACTATATAAAGACTATTAATATATAAAAGATAGTAAGTCTAACTAGCTTTAAGTAATATATAATAGCTATAAAAAGATAATAAAAGTCTTATTTAACTATAGCTTTTATATATTCTTTTATATACTTATATTTACTATAATATAGAAAAACTATAATATAAGTACTCTACTACTTTAATAAGCTTATAATAGTAATATTTTTTAGTATCTATAGAGAAGAATAATTTATTTATTTTATAATAGCTCTTAGAAAATTAAACTTTAAAATAATAAAAAGTATACTTTAGTACTAATTTAACTTAAGGAACTTATTTAACTCTAGATATAGATAATATCGATATTTATTACTATTAAAAATAATAACTAGATAATCTTAGAGCTCTTAGTAAAAGACTAAGCTAAAATTAAAGTATATTAGTTTAAAAATAGAAAGAAAATAATAAAACTAAAATATAAAATATAATTAGTTTTTATAAAAATATATTTATAAAAGTAATCTATAGTAATTAGAATTATTATAATACTATAAAATAAGTTTTTAATATAGTAAACTAATTAGTACTAAAAGTATTATATAGTTTAGTCTAAAATAAAAAGTTAAGTTACTTTATTCTTTTATTTAACTAGTATAGTACTATATTTAGTATAAATAGAACTATATTAGTATAGTATATTAAACTTTTAGTTCTCTAATTATTCTAGCTATTATAATTACTTTTAAGTTTCTATACTATCTATATTAAATCTACTATTAGTAAAGTATTATTTTACTTTTTTTTTTTTTTTATTTTATAAAAATAATTATAAGCCTAAATAAATAAATATATAGTATAGTATAGTTAGATACGTCTTACTTATAATATATTAGCTTAAGTAGTATATACTAGTTTCTATTAGAATCTAATAACTAATAAAAGCTATTTTCTAGATTCTAAAAATATTTATTAATATTTTTTTTTTATTACTTTAAGTATTTAATACTTATATTTCTAAATTTTCTTAATATACTATTACTATCTAGTAGAATAAAAATTCTACTAAAGTTTATATTTATTCTTTTATATAGATCTCTACTATACTACTATATTACTTATTTTATTTACTAAGCTTTTTTTATTTTCTAGACTAAACTTTATACTCTTTTAATTCTTATTTTATTTTAATCTATTAATACTTTTCTTCTATTTAGTATAGAATATTAAGTACTTAGTCTCTCTTTATATAATTAGCTATAATAGCTTCTAATCTAGTAATAAGCTACTACTTAAATAGTAATTTTAATACTTTTAATTTATTTCTATTAGTAATTTATATACTTAATAAAGCTATATTACTTTTTTACTTTTTTAGCTTTAAACTTTTATTAGCCTAATTATATATCTTATATATATTAGCTATTTATAGCTATTTAGTATAATAGAAATCTTATATAAAAAAAAGTAATAGCTTCTAGATTAAGTTTATTAATATATATAATACTATATAATAAATAGTTTAAAGTATATTTTATAAAAAGTAGTTTATAATAGATTAAGCTTAAAAACTATATTTATATAGTATTATAAATATTATTTCTATATAGATAGTCTTATATTTTTAAGTATTAAAATAGTTATAAAGAATACTATAAGCTATAATTATACTTCTAAATATTTATTTCTACTTATTACTAAAGCTACTAGTATATATTATATATTAAATAGTATATATTATAGTATAGTTTATTCTTTATTATTATAAAAGCTAAAAGCTAAATATATTTATTATTTTATTTTATAAATATTAGCTTAGCTATCTTATATAAATACTATAAAAGTATTTCTAATAACTATAAAAAAAGTTACTTAACTTTTCTTCTAATAACTAGACTAATTAAAAGCTATAACTAAATTAAGTATTATTAATAGGCTTCTTAAATTAGTAACTATACTTTTACTAATATTATTAAATAACTTTATTAGTAGCTAAAATATTATAAAGCTTTATAAATAGAGTATTATATTATAGAATTTTTATTAAAGAAATCTATTTTTATAAAATAACTAATTAACTACTATATAGTATTATTATAAAATAGTAGTAAATTTTAAAGCTTTTTAGTTAACTTACTTAATAGTACTAAAGCTATTTTTATTAATATAGAATATAAATTACTTTTTTTTATAGTTTCTAAAAAATATAGTTAGATCTATTAATATAAAAGTATAGTATTAATATATACTTTAGTAAAAGTATATAAGAATTCTATAAATATATAAATATTCTAGCTTATTAAATTCTATAATTATATTATAATAAAAAAGTAAAAAAGAAAAATATTTTTTATTATTACTAGTAGTAGAAAATAATCTTATTTTATATAAAATAAGATCTAATAGTATTTTTTTAAAAGATTATTATTAAAGATTTACTAAAAATAATACTATTAACTTACTAATATTATCTACTTTTTATACTAGTATAAAAGTTTAGAAATAATATCTAAATAAAAATAAAAAGCTTTTTATTATCTAAGTAAGATTAATAATAATATAGTAATTATTATTAAAAGTTAATTTTTAAAGTTTTTTTACTTCTATTAATACTTAATAAGCCTAACTTTTTAATAGTAGATATATACTATAAGAGCTTAATAGCTAGTATTTAATTTCTACTATAGTATTAGATTTAAGTAATTTCTATTATATAGTTAGTTATATTTTAGTATATTTTACTTATATATACTAATATTATTTAATTTTTTCTATACTAGTTCTTTATTCTAACTATATTTATATTAGCCTAGTATTATTCTAATAGATTTTTTATAGTTTATATTATTTAAATAGATATACTTTAAAATAAATAGCTACTTTAATTCTACTAAATATAGTTTTATTTATATAGAATTTTTCTTTACTAAGCTATTTTTTTTAGTTATTTAAGTATATATAATTCTAAAGCTTAGATTAATTTTAAATAAATAAATTAATATAAGCTTTATATTAACTTTAAAGTAAATATAACTATATAGTAGAATAATATATAAATAGATTATTACTTATTATTATCTATAGTTATTTCTACTTAAGCTAATTCTATAATTACTAAATAATTATAGCTTTTAAAATTATATTATTTCTATAAGTAAGTTTAGCTTTTCTACTTTAAAGCTATATATATTCTAGTTACTATTTTAGGGTTTAGGGTTTAGGGTTAGGGTTAGGGTTAGGG